>CM062820.1:322418012-322914205 GCA_031772625.1 Pinus tabuliformis
TGATTTAGGGAACATTGGTTGTGACTTAAGACACAAACAATTGTAACTTAGGTAACAATGGTTGTGACTTAAGACAAAACTAGTTATAAAAGAAAAAAAGGAAAAAATAGACACAATCAAAAAAGAAAATCAACCAAACAATAAAACAAAATCAATCCAAAAAGCTCTAGTATTCAATAATAAAAAAAATTACACTAAAAGGGAAAGAATTTTTCCCAGTCACAGGTATGGTGGCATTCCCCTATCCATCTATGATCTAAAAATCTGCATCATCTGTAACTTTATGAATAAATGACTCCTTTGTGACTGGTTGATGGTATAGGCGTAATCAGTGACCATTGGTAAGAAAAGAAATATTGGAGTCATTGATAGTAGTGAGGCACAAAATGCCATTATCATATACTTCAATGACCTGATAATGGTCTAACCACCTATTCTGAAGCTTCCCCAGGAATTTTTGGAACTTGGAATCATATAATAATGAACAATCACCTTTTTGAAAGGATTTTCTTTTAATGAGATGATCATGCCATTTGGCCCTTTGTTGTTGAACTATAGATGTCCATTGGAGAGTAGCGAAGCACATTTCATCTAACTCATTAAGTTGTTTTAAGTGTTGTTTTTGTGCTTTTGAGAGGTCCAAATTGATTTCAAGGGTAGTCTTAAGAGTGTTAATTTCGAATTCGAATGGAAATATTGGAATTTTACCATATACAATCTTGTAAGGAGAAAACTTGTGGTGTTATGTCAAGTAGTATGATAAGCCCATAAGGCATCAGGGAGCTTAAGAGCCCAATATTGGTGGTGAGTGGCCACTATTTTTGTTAGAATATTTTCTGAAACTTTGTTTGTGCTTTCAACTTGACCATTTGCTTGCGAATGGTATGCTGAAGTAACTTTGTGTTTGATGTGATATTTTCATAATGTTGCTGAAATTTTGTGAGCTGTAAATTGTGATCCTCCACTAGTGACAAGTTCTCTAGGTAGGCTACATCAAACAAAGATTTCAAATAAGAAATTTGTAACTACTTCTTCTGTGGGTCTTGAGACCACTATTGCCTTTACCTACCTTTTCACATAATCAGTACAAACCAAAATATATGATTTTTTATTTGAAAGGGGTTTAATACAGCCCACAAAATCCATAGCCCACCTTTCAAATGGTTCTAGCACCAGCTTTGTCTGAAGCGGAATTTCATCAGATTAAAGTGGTTGTCCCATTATTTGGAAACTATTGCAACTTTGAACATATCTCTTGGTGTCTTTGAATATTTTCAGCCACAAATTTCCCATTTGCAACACTTTATGCCATGTTCTTCGATCAATAAAATGGCCTCCATAGGGCTCTTCGTGGAAGGCTTTAAGAATATCATAATTTTTGTCTTCCCTTATGCACCTACAAATTTGAGGTTCTACTCCTTTATGAAAAACATATCCATCAATCTAGGAAAATTAAGCCCTACGTCGAATGATCTGTTTCTTCTCTCAAAGAGACAACTGCAAGGGAAATTTTTCAATTGATAAATAATTCACAACATCAGCATACCATGGTGTCTTGAAAAATACTTCGAATAAATGTTCATCTAGAAATCGATCTTCTACAGGAGATGAATCGTTTGTAGGTGGGATCCTAGATAAAAAGTCTACCACAAGATTCTCTTTTCTTGGCCTATCATTGATAGTAATATCAAATTCCTGCACTAGAAGTAGCCAACAAGTCACCCTACCATTATTAATTGGTTTATTAGCTAAATACTTAATGGGATAATTATTTGTATATAAAAAGACACGATAACCATTAATATAATGACAGTTCTTTTTAACAACATAAACAATAGCCAATAATTATTTTTTCATCATTTTGTAATTTAGCTCTACTTGTGTCAAATTGTTTTTGATGGTAGGTAGCATAAGGCTTCTTATCTTATTCCTGCTCAAGTATCGCTCCTATGGCAGTGTCAGACGCATTAGATGATATATGACACGAGAATGTCCAATTAGGACCTCATAAATAGGTTTGTTGACAGTAATTTCTTTAATTCTGTAAAAGCATTGTCACATTTATCAGTCCAATAAATTCCACATTCCCAATTAGTACATATAAAGGTGTTGCAATCTTTGAGAAATGTGTTACAAATCATTGATAATAACAAGCATAACAAAGAAAATTGCGTACCTCTTTTGGTGTCCGAGGGATAAAAAGTCTAAGAATTAACTTAATATTTGTTGGGCCCACCCAGATGACTACAAAAAAGATAAAGTGTCCTTAGACTACAACTTTTGTCATCAACATGTGGAAATTATTGTGATCGAGGAATAGTCTTATCACTATAAATCTATTGATTTGAGGCTTTTGCGATCTATATTTTGTGTGGTGTTATCTTCCAGAGTCATCGCATTCATATTTTTAGGAATCGACGTTTCAAACCATCCTCTGTGGTTTCTCATCAGGATAGATCCATGAGTGATTAAGGTAGAACTCAATAGCGTTAATAAATAAAGGTGAGGGTTTGGATGGGAATGAATTGCAGCCGACAAGCTTTTAAGGAAGGAGAGTTTGATAATGATTTAATACAATTTTACATTTAATTTTTAATTTTGATAATGATTTTCAGTTTTAGTTTTAGTTTTTAATATCTATTTTTCTTTTAAAGATGATTAATAATTAAAAATTATTTTTAAATTTTTGTGCAAGCTAATTCACAAATTAATTGTTGTTAAATAAATTTTTGTTAATTGTATTTAATAAATTTGTTTAAATTATTTGTATTTTTAGTTTTAAATTGAATGATTAAAAAGAAATAATAATACCTAATATTTTTAATGATTTACTTATTATTTCTCTGCAAAATTAATTATTTTTTATTAATTTTAAGATTGGAATTAAAATTGAATTTAATTTTTTAAAATTGAATATAATTTTTAATTTTTAATTTATGTTTGAATCAAATTGAAATTATATATATATATATATATATATATATATATATATTATTTTTATTAATCATAATTATTAACTAAAGTTTTGTTAATGATGTTCCAAAGTCTTAATGCTTATAAACTTTATTATTTCATTATTAATTATTATTATTTAATTTATAAAATTTTAAAATTAGAATTGAATATAATGATTGAGGCTAAATTAAACTAAAGTTTTAGTTAAAATTAAAATTAAAATTAAATTAAATTAAAATTACAAAATTATTCATTCTTGATTTTTTCTTTTATTAAAATATTTTAATAAATTTTAGGGTTGGTATACTATAAGGAAGACCATGAAGGCCAAATTTAGCGATAAGAGGGTAGGGAGCATCTAGGAGAAGGTGGAATCAGAGGTTAGAGTGGGAATCCAATTATCACTTATTTTCCAACCATCATCGCGGTTAAGGTTGTTAGGGTGTTTTCCTATTTTGATAGCTTCTCTAAATTTCCTATGGTGATAATGATCAATTTTGGCCACAACACAAGAGTTTTCAATACAAATATGATGATTGGTTTTACTGGAGTGCTCAACCAAAGTTGAGGTTTTGGAACGGTTATGCTTAATGTTAGTGACATGCTCTTGAATCCTAGTTAAGATTGATCGACCGATCTCACCAATGTAGGTTTTGCCACAAGAACAAGGAACCAAATAAACCCCTTTGTGGAATTTAGGATCAATAGGATCTTTTATTGATTTTAGGCATCTACTAATGGTGTTCATAGGCTTGAAGGTGGTTTTTATATTGTTCTTCTTTAAAATATTATTATTTCATTTTAAACATTCAATTTAAAACCAAAAATAAAAATAATTTAAACAAACTTATTAAATACAACTAACAAAAATTTATTTATCAACAATTAATTTGTGAATTAGCTTGCACAAAAAATTTAAAAGAAATTTTAATTATTATTAATCTTTAGAAAAATAGATATTAAAATTAAAAATTAAAACTGAGAATCATTATCAAAATTAAAAATTAAAACTAAAATTGTATTAAATCATTATCAAACTGTCCTTCCTTCAGAACTTGTCGGCTGCCATTCATTCCCATCCAAACCCTCACCTTTATTTATTAATGCTATTAACTTCTGACTTAATCACTCATGGATCTATCCTGATGAGGAACCATAAAGGATGGTTTGAAACGTCGATTTCTAAAAATATGAATGCGATGACTCTGGAAGATAACACCACACTATAAATTTGATGAGAACTTTTTCCAGATTATCCAGAGCCTCTTCAAATTCATCACCATAAGGTGTGAAGTTGTGCATACAGAATTCACATACATCACTAATTAAGTCAAAGAATATGCTAAGAATTGCTCTTTGAAAGGTTAAGAGTGCATTATAGAGACCAAATGGGAGAAATCGATACACAAATGTTCACCATGGACAAGCTAATGTGGTATTATCTTAATCTTCGAAAGCAATCTGAATTTGATTATATACGTTGAACCTGTCTAGAAAAGAAAAATATTTCTTTCCAACAAGGGTATCAAGAACTTGATCTATCAATGGGAGAGGAAAGTGAACTTTTTGTGTATATTTGTTTAATTCATGATAGTCTACACAAATATGTTGCTTATAATTCTTTTTGGGGATGACAAGTAATGGTGAAACCAACTGTTTATTTGATATAGGATATATAAAATTAGCATAAAGCAATTTCTAAAGTTCATGTTTCACTATATCCTTAAGGTGTGGGTTTAGTATTTGTTGAGGTTGACGGATAGGACAAGCATCACTCTATGTATAAATATGATGTATGCATAATCTAGGATCAATACCTTTCATATCCATATAATCCTAGGTGAAAAATTATTTATGCTTGTGGAGGACTTCCAACAATCATTCTCGTTGGGAACTCATGAGATTAACATTAATATTTAATGATTTTCCTAGTTCAATTTCAACTGGAATGTTCTTATTGACTACCTTTGTAGGGATGTAATCACTAGTGGACTCCTCCATGGGATTACCTTGAGCGTCATTATCTAACACAACTTCTAGAATTTGGCAGATTGGGGATTCTATTGCAGATGGTTGGGTAATAAAGCTACTAATGGTATCTCCTTTGATTTTTCATGTGAAGATAAGTGATTTCTCAATAGTAAGAATAGGACACAACTTTCCTTTTTCATAATTGTGAGAGAACCATGTTGGGTTGCCTAGTTCCATGTTGGGTTTAACAGGTGGATAAATTGTAGGACTCTTAATGGTTATTCCTTGAGAAGTTGTCATATTCCTAGCTCGACACCCAATATATGCATCGACAGTGGAAATCCAAGTCCTGCCCAATATAAGAGGATGTCCATATAATTTATCTTTGATATTAAGGACCAAGAAATCATTAGTATACTCCCAAGAATCCATTGATACAATCATATCCTCAAGGATCCCTTCTACTTTAACTACATATATATCAACTAGTTCCAACACAGTGGGAATCGGTCTTAGATCATGCATTCCAAGAAAAGCACATGCCTTTAACATCATAATATTGATAACAACTCCTAGGTCTACCAAATTATCTGGAAAATTGATACCTTTGATTTGTATAGTAACTATAGGAATTCCATGGTCTTCATATTTCACATGAATTTGTCTCCCTATGATCAAATCAAACAATTTTCCAATCACATAAATGATGGGAGGATACTTAGGATTCCTTCTAGGATTCGTAACGAACAATTCCTCAATGTTCTTTGTATCGATAGGCACATATCTAATAACCTACAAGAGGGGGATTTAAAAATAAAAAATAAAAAATTATTCTCCTATTAAACCAAATTATGGGTATGTTGGTTGTTTAATTATAGTCAATATTTCTATAAATGGAGGAGAAATAGCTAGAGCCTTAGCTTCTTTCTGTCTTTTACTAGGTTTAGGAAATGGATCTAATGTAAATTCTAAAGGTGATTCTAATCCATCATAGGTTGTAGCTGTTGAAGAATTTTCAGTCTGAAATTGATCCTGCTCTTTATTATGTTTTTCATTTTCTAATTGTTTAGGATTTATTGGAGAATTTTTTGTGATAATTGTTTTCCCCAGTCATAATTGGATTTCGTTACATTACAGAAGGGTAAAAAAGGAATTGAATGTATCTAATATTTCTAAAATTTGAATAGGTCAATTGTTCAGGTTGGGATTTGGTTGTGCGAAAAGTTGAGGGCATAGTAGTGGGAAAGTGTTCTATGGTAATTGAAGTTGTAGTTGGGATGGTTGTAACTATGATGGTGGTTGTGACTAAGGTATCACCCTAATAGATTGATTAGTTGGTCCAGAAGGGTGTTGTCAATTTTGAGGCCATACTGGCCCTTCAGCAACTTGATTCGTCCATTAGGAAGGGTATTTTGTGTTTTTCCAAGGTGGTCCAAAGTACTATTGGTTTTCCCATGTAGACCCAGGGCATGGTTGATTTGGCCAGGATGGTGATGGGTATTGTTGATTTTTCCATGATGTGCCAAGATATTATTGACTCTTCCAAGCTCGTCCGGGATACTATTGTTGATTATATTGACCATAAAAGAACATAGGAGAGTCTTGGGTCATACATGGGGGATGCGATTACCATTTTCATCACTGGGCTACTACGTACACTTATTTAGGTTCTTCCTCATCCTCCTTATAGATATATTTTAATCCTGTTAAGGATAGGAAACGATTAGTTACATGATCCTTTGCACAAATATCACAAAATTAAACCACATCTAATGGACATTTCTTGTGTCCATTTTTCTGACGACAATGAGGGTAGAAGATTTCCAATGCTTGTTCTACCATTACCTATTTTTGTTTCGTCAATTGCATGGTCAAAGTACTCAAGGTATCAATCTTGAAATTTTCTAACAAATTACCAATTTCTTCCCGAGAAACTCCACCAGTAATCTTGTTGGGTCTGCTTAAATGGTCTCGTGGTCCATGCTTATTCCTTATGCTTCCTCAGGAACACCTGATACACAATTTAATAATATCATCATAGTGTTCTATAGAAATCTCCTTGCCCTCATTAAATTGAGTGTTTCTAAACATTCATCTTTCATTCCTCTGATAAGGGAAGTTATTAATACTTCTTTAGGAAGGGTAGTGTATGGTGACCTTTAGATGTTATATTCAAATTGTTCTATATAATATTATAAATTCTTGTCCTCTTTATAAATCATCTTAAATATTTCCTCTTTTAAATCCCTGGATCAACAATAGTCCTAATATTTTATAAGAAAGGCTTCCTTCATCTCATCCCAGGAACTAATAGTGCCACCTCCTAATCCCATGAACCATTGTAATGTTTCTCCCTTCAAGGTCGAGGGGAATGTAGAAATTTGATATAAATTGCAACTGCTCAAGTTTTTGAACTTAAAACAAGAGACACAAATTCTACTCTACTAATCTACAGAACGGAAATCACAATTTATAAAAACATGCATAGACATGCAACAAGTAAAACCACAAGTACACAGTCATTTCTAGGGGGACCCCACTGGGAAAAAACCCTCAAGCCTCTTTGCATTAATCAGTTGAATAGAGAAACTATTATAATTTCTTTCTCAGACTCTGGGGATAACCTCTAAAATCAAAAATGTTCTTTCTGTTGAATGAGAGCTTCTAGCCAACACTTAGCCAAATTTTTCCTCTTCCATCCTCCTATTTCCTTGTGAAATCCTAAGCAAATTCAAGCTCCTAAACAATAGGGAAGTCCATATTTCCTTGCACAAGTCCCAAGGAATTGATCTCCTGACTGCATGCAATAACTGCACACTCAACTAGTATACAACTCATGTTACACTAGCCTTGTCTCCTCCACTCCATCTAAGAAATTCGAATTCCACACATACATGAGCTATTTTGGGTTGATTGATCAGTTAAATGGTATATCTCTGAGTTAGAATGTTGTACAACTACACAAATGACCTTTGGCTGACTCTATCAATAGTTAGAGGTTAGTTAACTAAATACAATTGAAAATAACTAAACTATATTGCTTAAATTTAGCAATCAACATATGCATGACTGAACTCGAAGCCCACTAAATTGAATTGGCTGATCCAACTAAGTGATAATATCCATGTCGCACTAGTTAACTGCCTCCAAGTTGTCCTGCTGATGTGGACAAGACAAGGCTAAAGTCAAATTGAGCCTTTCTTGCTACACTTTCCAACACTCCCTTTTAGCAAGAAAGGTATTTTTCACCACCCATATCCTACAACTGTGGAATTCAAATTTACCTCTTGACAATGCCTTTATCAAGATGTCAACTTCTTGCTCCTCAGTTAGAATGTATTGTAGCAACATAATTCTCCTCTCCACACAGTCCCACAAATGATGATATTAGATATCAATGTGCTTGGACCTATCATGAAATAAAGGATTCTTGGAGAGCTTAATGCAACTCTTATTATCACAATATATTATTCTTAGATCCATCTCTTGACTAAAAATAGCCACAAGTGTTTTCCTCATCCATATGGCCTCACATGTTACTTGACTTGCATCCATGTATTCAACGTCTCTTGAGTTGAGTGCCACAAACCTCTATTTCCTGCTATACCAGGAAATAGTTGCAGACCCAATGCTGAAATAGCACCTAAAGTAATTTTCCTTTCTAATGGACTCCTTTCCCAATCTCCATCAGTGAATCCTTGCAACTTCACTCCCTTTGTCCTCCTATACCATAATGCATACACGGTTATGCCTCTACGGTATCTTAACACATGCTTTGTTTCCCTCTAATATAACTTGGTAGGCCTCACCATTTCTTGGATAAGTTGGTCTACTGCATAGAACATGTTGGGTCTTGTGTTTACAAGATACATGAAATACCTCACAAGATGCTTGTAAATGGTAGTATCAACCTCTTCACCTGAAGCGACATTCTCCTTCCTCCATTTTGTATCTAGAGGTGTGTCCATAGGCTTACACTTATCCATGTGAAATATCTAAAGTATTTCAAGGGCATACTTCCCCTAATACAAAAACATATCACCATCACCTTGCTATACTTCTATCCTGAGGAAGGAATGCATTAATCCCATGTCTTTTATCTCAAATTCCCTTGCAATATACTCTTTGAAAAATCAAATCAGCTTCTCATCACCTATCAATATTAAATCATCAACATACAAAACAAGAATAAGCAACTTACCATCTACCACAATGTGATAGAGGTTCATATCTTCTTCACTTTTGGTAAAGCCCAATCCACTGAGATAGCTTTTGATCCAAGTGGACCATGCTTGGGGTGCTTGTTTGAGACAATCCAATGATCTCTTGAGTATGCACACATGAGACTCCCAATCATATGTCTCAAATCCTTCTGGATTCTCTATGTAAATTTCCTCCTCAACAACACCATTAGAAAGGTATTCTTTACATCCATCTAGTGGATATTCCAATCCATCTGTGCAACTAATGTAAGAATTGATCTAATGGAGGAATACCATGCCACAGGAGAAAACGTTTCCTCATAGTCAACTCCCTCTAGTTGAGGAAATCCTTTGGCCAAAAATCTGGCCTTGTACTTCTCGATGTTCCCATCAGCTACGTGCTTTAGTTTGTAGATCCATCTGGAACCAACCACTGATTTCCCTTTTGGTTTCAAAACCACTTCCCACACACTATTCTTCATTATGAATTCATATTCTTCCACCATGGAGTCAACCCAAATAGGTTGAGAAACTCCTTCCTCGAATGAGGAAGGCTCTGACTCAATGATCTTTGTCATGAGATCCATGTAACTAGTGTACCTCTTAGGTGACTTTCTCTGCATGCGCTATGATGTAGGGGTTCCCATGTTTTCCCTAACATCATGCAACAATCTATCAACTTATCTAGTTCTCTTTCTCCCTTCTCTAGATGTTTTTGGTTGAGTGGGTGTCTCCATTTAGCCTCCTCTTTGTTCCTCCATATATGGCTTCTCCAAAACTTTTTGAAGCTCATCTTAAGGATCCTCCTTTGGAACTAGAAGCTTCTGCTCCAGTGGGATACTCAACTCTCTTTCTATAGATAATCTTATAGCCTTCTCCTCATAAAAATTGACATATATCCTCACCACTTTCACCATCAGTGAAGGAAAATACAACTAGTAATTGTGTGGAGTTTCAGGTATCCTACAAAAACTCCCAACTTTATTTTAGGCTCAAGTTTCCTCCTTGAATACTTAGAGACATGACAATAAATTGAATCTCCAAAAAATTCTGAAATGAGACAAATCAGGATTTCTCCCAGAGAAATCTTCCCCTAGTGTGATCATACCAAGTATTCTATGAGGACTCTTGTTCTGTAAGTAAGTTGTTGTGTTACATGCTTCTACCCATAGATGCAATGATAGCCACCGATCATGTAGAATAGCTCTTTCAGTTCCAACTATGTTCTTGTTCTTCCTCTCAACTATCCAAATTTGCTGTGGGTTATGGGGTGCTATCAGTTCTCTTCAAATACCTTCTTTGGTACATAAACCATTGAATTATTTCAAAAAAAAAATCATCTCCATTGTAAATCTTGAGAGCCTTCTCCTTCTTCCTAGTTTCCTTCTCAACTAATGACTTAAATTATACAAATTTGGAAAAAACTCAATCCTTTTTTCTCATGAATAAACTCCAACATTTTCTAGAGAAATCATCAATAAAAATTACATAGTACTTATGTTTTGTTGTGGAGGCTATTGAGAAGGGTCCACAAACATTAGAGTGGACTCACTCTAAGATTGTGTCTGCTCTGCCATATCAGCCATGAAAGGTGGATTTGACATATTTTCTCAATGTGAAACCCTTGTAGACATTCTTCTGGTCAAGGGAGCCTTTAGGGAGACCAATGATATTTTTTTTGAATGGTTTTTAAGGAACCATGGTGTAGATGACCCAATCTCCTATGTTAGATTTCTCCAACATCGTGACTCTACAATTTTTATTCCTTGTTTCTCAATGTAAGGCAATATCCCATCTCAAGTTTGTATAGATTCTTCACTTGAACTCCAATATGCTTTACTTTTCTGGTAGCTATGTGTCCTAGAAATGATTTATCTTTACTGAAAATAACATCATAGCCTCTACCCTCCAATATTGCTACAAATATTAGGTTCTTCTTCGTCCTAGGCACAGACATAACATCTTTGAGGTGAAGAGGGAAATATTTATCCCTCTCAAAGATGAGAGTACCAATTCCTATATAATTTTACCTCCCATCATCCCCCAATTCAATATGCAACTTGAGATCCATCTCCTCCAAGCTAATGAAAATTTCCCTGCACCTTGTCATATGGAACAAGGCACCAAAATCAAGGTACCACACACTCCCCATAATAGTGTTGGTCATGCATGCTATTAGGGTGGAATCTAATTTGAATTGTGAACCTAGTGATTCACCTCCTACTCTTCTTGAAGGCTTCTTGTTAGATTTCTTGTGCGGACATTTTGGTGCATAGTTCCTGTATTTGTGGTAGTGGAAACATTTTATCAGCTTTTTCACATCTTTCTTCTTTCCATTATTTTGGTTGGATTCTGGTTTTCTTTGGGTCTTCTTTCCTCTTCCCTTCTTCCCTTTCCCAACCAAGAGAAAAATATCTTCATCCTATACTCTGGATGATGTTCCATCTCTAGTATTTCTCTATAACTCTTCTTGAACCAAATCAGACCACAACCTTTCCCAATTTGTAATTTCTCCCTTCCATCCACAAATTCCTAGTAGTTGTGCTAGGATTTTGGAAGGCCTATAAGAGCTAGGATCACGAGATCATATTATGAAACATTCACCCCAACCCCTCCAAGCTCATCTCAAACTTGAGTAAATCTAGAGAGATACTATGGAATAGTGTCAATTTTCTGCATCCTAATGTTTCAAAGTTTGTCTTACAATTTTCTATGGTCATTGATATTTTCAAATAGCTCAGTCAAGGGCCTTCACATAGCATATGGTTTTTATTTTCCATGGATATTTGAGATCACATGGTCTCTCACACCTTCTAGAAGAATTCTCCTGGCCTTTGCAACATCTTTCTTCCATTGGGCTAATTGTTGTGCATCAAACTGTTGGGGTTTCACAATTTTAGTTTTAACATATTCTAACAGACCATTATTATCAAGCACTACTTCCATTCAATCCTTCTATGTTATGAAATTAAAGCTACCCTCTAGGGCATACTCCAATCTCAGTTTTTTGAAAGACATTCTCCTTAATATAAAGAAAAATTGTTGCACTGAAGCTGCAAATTCAAAATTCCTAAGGGAAAATTTTGAAATACTTGTTTTAATGTGATTTCAGGGCTCTAATACCATGTATAAATTTGATATAAATTTCAATTGCTCAAGATTTCAAACTAAAAACAAGAGACACAAATTCTATTATACTAGTTTGTGGAATGGAAATCACAATTTAGAATGATTTGCATAGACATGCAACAAAAAAAACCACAAGTACACAATGATTTCTAGGGGAACCGAACTAAGAAAAACCCCTCAAGACTCTTTTCATTAATCATTTTAATAGAGAAACTATTACAATTTCTTGCTCCAACTCTGAGCACAACCTGAAAAAGCAACATTATTCTCTCTAGTGAATGAGAGCTTCTAGCCAACACTTAGCGAAATTATGGCTCCTCCACCCTCTTATTTCCTTGCGGAATCCCAAGAAAATTTGAGCTCCTAAACAATAGGGAAGTCCCTATTTCCTTGTGCAATTCCAAAGGAATTGATCTCCTGACTACATTCAATAAATGTACACTTAACTAAGATACAACTCATGTTACACTAAGCTTGTCTCCTCCACTCCAATTTAGAAATTTGATTTCCATGCATGCATGAGCTATTTTGGGATAATTGATTAGTTAACTATGGATCTCTAAGTTATACTGTTGTCCCATAGCATGACTGACCTTCAACTGATTCTATCAATAGTTAGAGGTCAGTTAACTGAATACAACAGAAATTAACTGAACTAGATTACTAAAATTTAGCAATCAACACATGCATCACTGAAATCTAAGCCCACTAACTAAAATTGGTTGATCTAATTGAGTGACAAGAACCATGTCATCCAATTTTTCCTACTGATGTGGAACTTATATTTACTCAATTTGAGTATGGCTAAAGTCAAATTGAGCCTTTCTTGGTACACTTTCTAAAAGGGAACAATTCCAATTTCTATGGATCAGTGGTGTAACCATTATTGGAAAATATGGAGAATTATATGTTATAGAGATTTTCCTTAGCTTGATAATTACGTGTGATGTGTGTTGGCCTTTTATTAATTTCTTAGAATCTCTTATTCATCAAGAAATTACCAAAAAAATGAATATCACAACAAGATATAGGCTCCAAGCTAGGGGAAAACCAAGAAAAATGATTCTCTTCTTATATAGAATCTACTTACAAAGAGACTTCCAAGACCCAAAGACTAAAGCCAAATACCCTACTGAGCAGCAAGTCAGCCCCTAGCAAGACCTTCTTTAAGGAAACTTCCAAACTTCAACATACTACAACTTCATCCTAGAATTACATCCCTGCAACTACTCCTCATAATTTTAGACCTTCAATTTCGGCCTTCTACAACTACAGCTGCACAAAAACCCCAAATTTGCATGTGTGAATAGAGAGAGAGAGATTTAGCCCAATAAACATTGATTATTCTTTTCTCCTTTCACCCTTCTAGCTCTTCTTCTCCTTCACCACTGAAGATCAAACTTGTGATGAGTGAGTGATCCAAATGAGGTCAATCTCCTTGTATTTATAGCCTTATTGAGGGGTCAAATAGCCATCCCTTAGGTTGACTTGATATTCTCTTGGGTCAACTTGGTATTGGGATACAAAATGGATTTTTATTGATAAAATAAATATCTTTCTTTATTATAATAACTCCAAATGGGACTATGACACATGGCTAATATTATTCTTCATCCTAGAGAGACCTAGAAAATTGAAAATCATGAAGAACATGCTTTTGACTCAAAATTGAGTATGAAACCATACTCCAAAATAAAATATAATTTAATTTTAATTTTTTCCTTTCTTTATGAAGAATATACAGTGTTGTGATTACAATTAGGTGATTATGAAGACCAAACCTAGTCAGAATTTTCAACACTCCCTCATAACTAGGGAGTTAATCATAATCCCATTACATGGAACAAGGAATCTTAATCTTGAAGCATTATCATAAGAAGAGTCAGATTTATAAGCCATATTTGTTAAGCATCTTTATCATAACTAGAACTATCCTTGAAGGCCTTAACTATAAAATCTCATCCTTATTCAAGAGCATTACACTGGGAGGATTTACAGGAGATGCCACACTACCTCTAAGGAACATACCCCATCTCGATGTTCACAGGGTGTGTCCATTCAGGACTATTATTATCTTGGATTTCTAATCATGAATACTCAAATAATATCAGTCCTCTTCAACTACTGTTATCTTGGATTCCCTACCCCATCCTCAAAGAGTATCAGTCAACAACCTCTTTTTCCTCGATTCTCTAATCCATAAGAAGTTCCAATCTTGGATGCTTATCCAGTCCTTCAGAATCCATTCTTTCTTTATGGTCTTCAATAAGAACCACAACTATTAGTCCTAGTCTAGTGGCTGACCCATAAATATAAGAACTATCCAATATCACTCCCTCTCAATTAGGAAGAGATATCTACCAAACGAAGCTTGTCTCTCAAATACTCAAGCTTCTTGTTTGGTAATGCTTTAGCTAGTATATATGCTACTTGTTCATTAGTTGGTATATAATGCAACTCTATGACCCCATATCGTACCAAACTTCTGATGTAGTGGTAATTGTTGTTTATATGCTTTATCCTATCATGAAACACTGAGTCTTTTGTCAATATTATATAAGTTTCATTATCACAGTGTATGTAGGGCTAATCAATCCTTCAAACAAACTTGATAATGACTTTTGGAGCCAAACAAATTCCCAACAAACTTCACTTGCAACAACATACTCTACTTCAACACTACTCAAAGAAACAATATCCTACTTTCTACTGATCCATGAGACCATGGAAGATCCTAGGATGAAGCATCCACCTATTTTTCTTCTTCCATATGTCTCATTGCCACTCCAATCCTTGTCTATAAATCCCATGAGTTAGATTTCATTATTAGTATATAAGAGGCAATGATGTATGGTTCCACAAAAATATCTTAGGATATGCTTAGCTTCAATCCAATGATCATGTTTTGGCTCCATCTGAAGCTGATAGAGGACATTCATTGCAAAAAAATCTTTGGATTTGTATTTACCAGATACATCAAGGAACCAATCAACTATCTGTAGTAAGTAGGATCCACTAGACTAGAATCTAAACTCCTCAACATCTTTAAATTGGTAATCATAGGAGTCATCATAGCCTTGCTATCCATCATGCCAAAATTCTAAATAATCTTGATCACATATTTACCTTGACCAAGATATATCTCAAATGGATTCTGCCAAACTTCTATTCCTAAGTAATAATGCATAATACCAAGATCATTCATATCAAACTTGTCTGCTAACCACTTCTTACATTCATGAATATGATGCTCTACTCCTGTGACAAGTAGATCATCCACATACAAAAGTATCATAACTAGTTCACCTTAGACCACCATGATGTATAGGTTATGATCTGCAAAAGTCTTGGTAAACCCAAGTCTCAATAGGTATGCATCCATTCTTGCATACCAAGCTCTAGGTGCTTTCTTTAAGCCATATAGAGCTTTATTCATCCCACAAACATGAGTCTCCCTCTGATTTTTTCAAATCCTTGAGGTTGCTCAATATAAACCTCCTCATTGATGGCCCCATTCAGGAAATATGTATTGACATCCATTTGATGGATGTTCCACCCCATAGTAGCATCTGATGAAATAAGCGATCTTATTGTTGTATATTTAGTTGTGGAAGAAAAGGTTTCTTCATAATCAATTCCTTCTTTTTATGAGAAGCCTACAAACCTTGCTTTGTATTTATCAATGCTCCCATCTACAGCGTGTTTTATCTTGTAAATCCATTTTGAAGTGATTATATATTTGTTACTTGGCCTAGGGACAATCTCCCATACATCATTGTTCATTATGGACTGGTATTTTTCCTACATAACATTCCTCCACCCTTGATGTTTAGCGACATCTTCATAGGAGGAAGGTTATGCTTCAATAAGCTTTTTCATATATCCAGCATACCCATAATAACTCTTTGGTCTTTTGCTTTCCCTAAAGGTTCCCAATGTTGTATGTCCTTCTACTTCTTGTAGAGTAGTTCTTAACCGAGCAAGCCTCTTTCTATTTTTTGGAACAATAATTTGTTGTATAGGCTCACTAGGACCTTCAACATCTTCTTAAGTAGATGATGGATCTTGACCATCATTTTCCCTTGAGATATACTCAAAGATAGGTATCTCTTCTTCATCATAATCAATTGGAACATCTTTTGATCTCTTGTGAGCGATACTTTCATCAAATATGTAATCATTTCTTACTTAAATTCGACGATCCTCCTTAATATAGATTCTATACACCTTTGGTGAGGAACTATACCCAAAAAATATGCCTTTTTGATTGGTAGGATCCAACTTCCTTCTCTTGTTCTTGGGTATATGAATATAAACTGGACACCCAAATATTCGAAGATGATCCACACTTGGATTTTTTCCTGTAAATGCTTCTTCTGGAATCATGTTGTTGATAATCTTTTGAGGACTTTAGTTTTGTAAGTAAACATCTATCATAAATGGTTCTCCCCATAGGAATTGAGGGAGATCTTGATCATGTAGAATGGCCTTGACACGTTCTTCAATAGTTCCATTCTCCTTTTCAACAACACTATTTTGTTTAGGATTATAAGGAACAATAAGCTCCCTCTTGATCCTTGCTTTCTTGCAAAAAGTCATCAGTTCATTGGAGGTGTATTCTCCACCATTATATGAAATCAAAATAATGAACTTTCTCTCAGTTAGGTTCTCCACTTCATTCTTGAGCTCCTGAAACTTTTCAAATACCTCATCCTTATTCTTGAGGATGTATAGCCAAGTATTCCTTGAGAAATAATTAATGAAGGTTACATAATATTGATGTCTACCAAGAGAGTTAACTGCCATAGGTCGACATACATTTGGGTGTATGAGATCTAAAAATTCCTTAGATATGGCATCAGCTCTTGCAAATAGCTTCTTCACATTCTTGTCTAGAGCACATCCCTTACAAGTTCCTTCATTTTCTTCTTTCAATTTTGGGATGCCATTGGCCATTTGACTTAGAGATGGAAAAATATTATAATGAAGGTGTCGACATCTTATATTCCATAGTTCAGAAGAACTCACATCCAAGTGGACTAGGGCATGAGATATAGGTGTAAAAAGTATATATAATGTCCACTCACGAATCCCAATCACCCAAGTGTTATCAATAGTAGAGACCTTATTCCAAACCAAAACCTTGTCATTAAAAAAAGCAACTCTATGACCCTTATCCTCTAGACAATAGATAGAAAGTAAGTTTTTCTTCAAACCTAGAACATATAAAATATTTTTGAGGTGAATTCTTCCACCATACGTGAGCTCCAATGAAGTAGATCCAATGCCTTTCATTGCATAGCTATTCTTATCTCAAAGTTCAATTGAGTGAAAGGATTTTAATTTAGATAGGGTTTTAAGTTGACTACATTCTCCCATCATATGTCTAGGGGCACCACTGCCAATAACTCATACATTCTCATCCTTGAAAGTGTTGGATAAAGAAGAGAACAAACTTCTATTTATTACATTATTTGATAGCTTGAAGATGATCTTCAATATGAAATCCTTAGTGGATGTAGTGAGATTCCCAAGAAACTTGAAGCCCTTCTTCAAAATGCTTTTCATAGTTCCAACTAGGATGTGTTCTTCAATCTCCTTCTTGCGCTTGTGCTCTGATACCATGTTCAAAAATTAGAATACTTAGATGTTATAGATATTTTTCCTTAACATGATAATTACTTGTGATGTGTTTTGGCCTTTTATTACTTTATTAGAACTTGTTCATCAAGCAATTACCAAAACAAATAATATCACAACAAGATAAAGTACACAAGATATAGGCTCCAATCTAGGGAAAACCCCTTCCAAGGGGAAACCCAGAAAATTCCTCTCTTCTTATATAGAATCTACCTACAAAAAGACTTCCAAGACCGAAATTCCAAAGCCAAAAACCCTACCAAGCATAAAGTCATCCCCCAACAAGATCTTCTCTAAGGAAACTTCCAAACTTCAACCTATTGCAACTTAATCCTAGAATTTTGGCACTGCAACTTCTCCTTAAAATTTCGACCGTGCAATTTTGGCCTCTTGCAACTACAATAACATAAACCCTAACTTCACACATGTGAACACAGAGAGAAAGAGAGAGAGATTTAGCCCAAGAGAATTTGATTCTTCCTTGCTTCTTTCATCCTTCTAGCTCTTCTTTTCCTTCTCTACTATAGATCAAACTTGTGATGAGTGATTGATCCAAATGAGGTTGAAATTCTTGTATTTATAACCTTTTTAGGGGTAAAATAGCCCTCACTTAGGCTAAATTGATCTTTTGTTGGGCCAACTTGGTCTTGGGGATACAAAATGGATTTTTATTGATAAAATAAATATCTTTTTTTATTACAATGAGTCCAAATGGGACTATAATATATGACCAATATTATTCTTTATCCTAGAAATACCTAGAAAACCAAAAAGCAAGAAGAATGTGCTTTTGAATCAAACTTGAGTAAATAATATATATTTTCTTTCTTTCTTTCTTTGTAAAGAATATACAATGTCATGATTACAATTAGTTCATTATGAAGACCGAACCTAGTTACAATTTTCAAGAATCATATCCTCTACACAAAGCATCAAACTCAAGCAAGAATGCATCAGGGTCTTTAGAGGGCATTCCATAAAATTTTGGGAGACCCTGAAGTAGTATAGCTTTCATGGGTGCCCTTTCCTATGGGTCAATAATAGGAAATTTTATTGTTGAAGTAGGTGTGCTTGATGTGTTTACTTGTCCTACCATTTGGTTAAAGATTCACTAATATCCATTTGGGATTTCAAATTTTAGAGGCTCTAATTGAATTGAACCAGCACATTGTTAAAGAAATGAGCCTTTTTTAGGCCTTACAATACCACCTAAGTCAGGAATCACAATTCCTTCCCTAGATATTGGTGTTACATGAGGCTCTTGTTTAGGAGGTTGGGAATTTAGGTTACCTATTTCACCTCATCCTTCTCTTAAGTTGCAGGAGAACCCATTACTCTTACTTTGATTGTTGAGATCTATGATTTATGGATATTGAAAAATCCTTTCTTATTTTACTATTGATCCCAAGATTCGTTCATGAATCTCAACCTCCATTACAACATCAGATTATGCCATAGGAGTAATACTAAAAGTAGATCCTTTAATGGATCCTTCTGGTCAAGGTCCTACTAAAGATTGAGACCTTTCTTTCCATATGATGTCATCTATGAAGGTTGCTCTCCCAATGCTAAATAGACCTTGGGTTTTGTTACTCACAAGGGTAGTTTTTGGATTATTTCTTTCTTATTTTTTTATTTATTTTCTTTCTTAGTCATGCACTCTAAATGACCTAAAACTGTTGCTTGAGGGAAAACACAACCACAAGTTTATTCGAGGGTGGATGTGTAGGGTATTACCTTCTTTATTCAATATCCAACCCCCAAGGAATCGGGTTTTCATCTACAACCAATCATTAATATGATAACACTCTTTTGATAACCTCGCCAGCAACAACACCAAAATGTCGAGACTATTTATTTCTTAAAAACAACCAAGTACTGAAAATTAATATATCAACCTAGGGATCCATCTTTCTATCTCAAGGCAGTTGAAAAAATCAATGCAAGAGACTATCAAGAGCTAATGTTGGTGTTATATGAGTTAATATAAAATCTAAATCTTTCTTTCACAAGTAGATTATTCCTAATTATCAACAAATCATTTTATATCTATTGAAACCAAATCTCATTATGAAAAGGAAATACAAATGCATAGCTAACTGTTAAACAAATGTTATAACTAAGAAACAACATAAGTAATCTTAATTCTAGACTTATCAATGATCTAACCATTCATAAAAGAATATCTAATTTAACATCAATGATTTAGGAAACAACAATAATGAAATGACAATACATAATTAAAGAAACATCAATGAGAAATCAAAGAAACAACTATCGTCTACCCAAGAAACAACAAAATGGTAATATAATTTAAGTTACAAGGATAAGACAATGCTTCATCCAAGAAGCAAGCTTGAACTACCCAGAGTCAGACTACCTCTAATATAAATTCATATTAAGAAGTAATTGATAGTGGTAAAATCAAGTAAAATGTCTTTGCATTATAATCCTTCAGAAAAAATGATTACAATAAAATTTGTCCTTAGTTCTTTTTTTACAAAAAGTACAACCCAATATGAGAGGTAAATTCCACTATTTTTATATTACAAAAAGGAGAGTTATAACAAAAAATTACGGAATAAGGATTTCAAAGATAGACGAAAAATTGATTGATAAATTCATCACCATTCCCACCAAAACGGTAGTCCAAATTGACTGTTACACCAATGTCATCACAAAATACATTAAAAGGTTATTTGACAAGGCAATTAAAGGGGAACAATAGTTACAAGATATGGAAAGTCCCCAAACATCCAAAATCCTTAATATTCATACAACTTGGAAGACATATCAACAATAATTACTATCAAATAAGTCGCAATGTTGGATCGATGTCAAAGGAGTTGCCAACAAAGCAAATTTTGTAATTTTAACTTAATGTATAAAGGGAAAATCTCCTCATAGATGGAGGAGGGAGGAGGTTGGTAGAATTTGAGAGGCTAGTTGTTCCTTGTACATACTCCCTTATTTTGTGAAATATAGCTCTTCCTACCGATTAATGAAATTAACTTTTCCAAAAGATACATATGTCTCTCCTACATGGTGATTTCTAATTTTTATAATTTATGAAAATGGTATATTTTCATAAGTTTATGAAGATTTTAGGATTCTATTTTAACTAATTGATTGGTCTCAATGTGGATAATGCTTATAAGTCTTATAATGGTTGTAGTATAAATTAAATTGTAGATAAATATGCAATCATTAAATGCTTTATTTTTACTAAAGAAAAATAATGTTTTACCATGCTCTTCAACTTCTTCCAATTTATAAATTAACCTCTTTGATTCTCAAATAGCTAATAATCATTGTAAAGCAATTAGATAAGTAGCTATAGAGGGAAGGATAAAAATATTATTAGTGGTTAGAATTTTTTTATAGCTTAAAGGAAATCATCCTTTATCTTGAAGTGGCAATTGGACCCACATACTGGTTGAATATTACCATTCCAAATGAATGTAGGTCTAATTTGGGCCTGCGATCAAGTAGTGTCCCTTGTTAATCACTTCCTTTGTAATACTCCCATTTTGAACATCAACAAAGCCACAAGGATCTGATACACCCTTTCCCATCCTGAGTTAGAAACCTTGGAAGGATAGTGGAACAACCTGAGGGATTGTTGTGATCAGAGAAGGGGGTGCACTACCTTGGATCAAGTGGGATGAGGGGAAGATGTGAAACTATTGATTGGAGGATACTAAGGTTGGTGGCTTGATATTGTTTGTGTTTGATATTGATTATGTATCATACTTGGATCTTAGGAAGATCACATCTTTGTGGAGTTATGACCGAGCTTGAGAACAACCCATTGATGAATAAAATAGGAGCACTAGATCATATTTCTAAGAGAAAATAAGGATGTTTGCTTCTAGTAAATGTTTTATCTAGATATGTTTTCTAATTATTATTTATTATGATTCTTGGATTTTATGCACACTTAAATCATTGTTTGAATGCTTAATAAAGTGCATGATATGAGTATATTCTTGTGATATTGCATGAAGGAATGACCATGTTCTAAGAAAATTGTACTGATATAATGTGCATTGAGATAAATGATATGCATAGGAGTGCAAGGGGAAGGGACCACATAGATGTTACAATGAAGAAGTGTGGCTTCTCAACCTACTAAGAATTTGAGAAAATTTTTTCTTTGTTTAATAAAATTTCCATGTTTATTGATGTGATAAAATTTGTAATGATATTGTAAGCCTTCCCTATGAAGTTGTATTAGAGGGTATATGTGGATAAAGGATCAGTCAAGGAGGGATTAACTGGGTCAATAGGAACGATATGGATAGTTAACTATGGAATGGCTTGATAAAGGAGTTTTCGTTAACTAAAAATTGTGTTTGGTTGATATATTTTATTTATGAAAATAATATTAGTGCATGAATGGTAAGAAAATAGAAAATGGAACTTGTTATGTTTTGGGTAATATAGTAAGGTTACCTAATGATTTCCATGTCACATGAAATGTTCATATGGAAAGTGTGCAAGAGTGATATATTCTTGTTAACTATCATTTGAAAGGAAGTAGTTTGCTTATGTTTATTTGACTTGTCATCTTAATAGTTGAAAACAAGAGAGGCTAAAAACTAAATTTAAAAATAAATGTCTATTAATAGCATTGAATATGTCAGATGCATGACAAGATGTATATGCATATGTTTGGGTATATGATTTAAGGCATTGTTTAAATATGTAAATTGGAGACATAGTGCAAATGCCTTTTTATGAATATTAATTGAAAATTATGTGTAAGAAAATGTAATGATAGAGTTGTGACTAATATTTGAGGTTGAGCTTAGTTTAGGGGTTGTTTAATGTTGCAAAATCAAGTATGCTAAGAATCCAATTAAACTCCTTGAAAATGTGTTAGTTGAGAATACATGTGATGGTAGCCAACTAGGTGGGGCAAGTAGCAAGAAAAGGTAAAAGGCTGAAAGAATTGGGTAAGAATTACTTTTATTTGAATTTGATATCTTTTCTTTTTCAAATTAATGCATGTATTGCCCAGATGCCTAAGAAGGGGTACGTTAAGTCAGCAAATTATCAGCACAAAATGATTTAGTAAAATATTAATAATGTGTGTATGCATTGAGCTTACATGTTGAACAAAGATTAAATGAATGAATAATACACTCATGAGGTAAAATATATTTGGTAATTATCTAAGAGAATGTATGAAAATGTGAGATGTATGAAGCCAGTGTAGGGACTACAATTGTTCATGAGTCCATAAGTATTGGCCCAATATTTATAAGCTTGAGACAAGTGATTCAATTATATAATGTCAAGTTTGTTTGTAAGGAATATGTAATTGAATGATTGGTTTTTCCTAGTGAATGTGAAAATTGTATGTAATTGTTGATATATGGAAGCAATTTTGTCATTAATACCTAGTGAGTTATGAAAAATGTAGGAAACTTTCAAGGTGTAAATATTTCAAGAATCTTTGTGATGCATCAATGGGTTACTATGTCATGATTTGGTCATGGCACTCATATTATGAATCATGATAGTGCATATGCTTGGCGCATTGAGTGCATGCATGGTTGTATGAGGCAATCAATTGCATGATTGAATGTCATGAAAATAAATAAATTCTAATAATTTTGAGGAAATGTTGAGTAGTGAAATTAGAGGCATGAATCCCTCGAATTGTAAGGCAAAGTGGAAACTAATTAATCACAAATTTAGAGATGTGTATCTTTCATATTTTACTCTTTGGCTATTGTAATTAATGCTTGAATGCATTATGGAATGCTTGAAATGATTTTGACTGGAATAAATAATGCAATGGTAGATTCATTTCAATTTATTTTTAAGTTAGTTGAAAGTGATTAAATCTTGCAATGAAAATATTTTATGTATGAACAATTACCACTATTTAGTTAAATGAAAGTACACATTATAGTTGAAATGGCCTTGGTTATGATAATGATGGTTAAGTAATACCATATGCATGAGTTAGACATCATGACAAGAAGATCATATATATGAAATTTGATTCCTATATGAAGCAAGTTTGGAAAAGAAAATAAAAAGGAAGAATATTTTATTTAAAGTATTATCATTGATATCATGGAAATTGTATGCTTGTGATAAAAGTGAGATGATGATCTATCAAATAAGGATACATGATGGTTGTGAAGTTGAAAATACTAGGGACAAGGGCATTGTGGTGACATTGCAACCTTATGGCATAAATTGATCACCATGAGCTATGTTATGACAAATTCATTGTGTTATTTAAAGAAAGATAGAGAGGTGCCTTGGTTCTAAGACACCATAAGTATCAAGAATACTCGTATGAGAGGAATCCTTAACAAGGAATGGATTGCTTGAGGGACTGGAGAGGTAGAGAATGGAAGGACTAAACTTGGAAGTTGTGTAACTACAAGGAAGGGGAGACTTGAATGAATTGGTTTCCAATGATTCATTTACATACCCATTGGGATCATGAATGCATTGGGTGTGTCTAAAAAAAAATGAGATGAAAATTTTCCTTGTAGAAGCTTTGTCAAGCAATGAAAAACCATGTAGCAATGTGTTGGAATGCTTGGAGGTCTAGAGGTAACTAGACCATGAAAGATGAAAGACATTGTTAGAAGTGGAAACTAAGGACATGGAAACTGTTGCTAATATGAAAATGGCATATCCCTTCTTCTACATAGAATGGTTCTATAGATAATACAACATTGAGGATGGTGTTTCTTAAAGGGGGAATGGAGTGATACACCCCTTTCACTACCCCAAATTTTGTAATATAATTAAGATCATATAATGTTGGGGTTCTGACATTGATGCTATGATGTCAAAATGTATTATATGATGTAATGTTTATTTTTATTAATAAATAAAAATAAAGGAAGGTAAGACTTGAATGAATTGGTTTCCAATGATTCATTTACATACCCATTGGGATCATGAATGCATTGGGTGTGTCCAAGAAAAAAATGAGATGAAATTGCTCCGTGTAGAAGCTTTGTCAAGCAATGAACGACCATGTAGGAATGTGTTGGAATGCTCGGAGGTCTAGAGGTAACTAGAGGATGAAAAAGGAATGACATTGTTCAAAGTAGCAACTAAGGACATGGAAATTGTTGCTGATATGAAAGTGGCATATCCCTTCTTCTACATAGAATGGTTCTATAGATAATACAACATTGATTATGACATTCCTTAAAGGGATAGGGGATTGATACACCCCTTTCACTACCCAAAATTTTGTAATGTAATTAAGAGAATACAATGTTGGGGTTTTGACATTGATGCTATTATGTCAAAATGTATTATATGATGTAACATTTATTTTTATTAATAAATTTCTAGAGTTAAATAAAAGGTAAAACTAACATATTATGATGCCTTGAGGAGGGGGGAATATTGAATTAGGAGGAAAAATATACTTTTGGTGAATATTTCCCTTAAATGTGATGGTTACTCCTCCAAAGAAGCTTCTAGTAAAATATTAGGAGGATGAAGGGTCAATGTGTGATTAGAAAAATAAGAAGCTAAAACCATCAAGGAGTTCTTGGTTATTATTTTCTCCTTAGCTTTTCTCTCATACATCGCTCTCTATCTCTCTAACTCAAAAATTTGAATTGGCATGAAAATTGGTGACAACTTATGTGCCAAGAAATGAATTTGTTGTAGTATGTTTTCTTTAGACTACATGGCTATGAGGACTAGGAATGGTCTTGGTTGCGTGTGGAACATAGAGCGCTAAAAAGGGAAGGGTCAATAGAATGTAGATATCAGAGAGGGACTCCCTTGTGCTGTGTAGACCTCAATGGTATTTTTGTGAATGCGAGCTTTGTCAATGATGGAATGGTTGGTCATTGAGTTTTCATGTGTGTGTGAAGGAGAATAGAATTCATTGTTGGTGTTAAAAGTATGGTTTAAATATGAATGTGTGTTGGGATGGGGTCCCGTAGTTCAGTTTTGGGGTTAAAATAACCCAACCATTGATGTATTTTTTGTAAATGATGTAAAGTCTCTACGATTTGTTGATGCGAAGTGCATAGATGGTTAGGAGTCAAAGGGGTTTTAGCCCCTTTTTTATGTAAATTTTTAGTCGGCTTTGAGAGCCACCCATGGTCCGAGGACCATGGGATTATATGTAAAAGGCTATAAATAGGTTTGTATTAGAGAGTATAAGGCATGTCTATGTCTTGGGTGAAGAGAAGGGAAAGTAAGGAGCAGGTAGATAGAAGGAAGAAAGGCTCTACAGCTGAGTGCATGGAGGCCTAAAGTAGAGTCCACAGCTGAGTGCGTGGACCCCTACAGCTGAGTGCGCAGTGTAGTTTTGAGTCTGTAAACCTGAACTGAAGATCAATAAAGAAGATTATTGAAGAATTCTTGTGTATATCTGTTTATCCCTGTTTATTTATGCTTGTGATATATGTTGCTAATGAATAATGTGCTATGAAATATTGATCTAAATGTGCACACTCCTATTGAATAACTGTTAGATGATGTACACAAGCATGTTTATGTAATATCATGATGACTCTCATGAATGATCTGAGGTTTATTAATAACGTAAGCTTATCTGCACGAAACCTAATTTAGGATTATTTTCTGGCATGTGTAAGTGGATATATCCACTGATAAAGGTATGCAAAAGCTGATCGTAGACCTTTGCGAAGGTCTGAAGACTGTTTTAACAGAGTTGCAGTACCCAGCCATAAGGGCTTATATATCTATGTGAAGGTAGATCTATGGTGCTAAATGACATCACATTGATCTATCAATGCGGAAACTTGGTTCCAGCATCCCCGCATACTGCTTCGGGTGAGACTCCAACTTGCGCTACACAGGTTGTTTCCGAAAGGGCCAGTAGTTTAGGGTTTTGTTGGTTGGCACAACTAAATTTGAACCTAGGTCAGGACCCCCTAAGCCAACAAATGGTTCCGTTGTTAGGACCGGGATCTGCTTAAGGAGATGTGTGATGTCACATCACTAGAATCCGAACAAGAAGGAAATTGAAAATTGGTTGGATCAAAAGGTTCACGAATTCGTGGTGCAGGAAAATAGGAATCAACGACTGTCAAAGGAGTAGTGGTTGGATAGATATTTGTATACGGAAATACATGAAATGTTCTTCTACACCTTCCCAATCAAATTATATGAGTGGTTAGCTAAGTTGGAAGATGACCAAGGGAGGTGGAAGCTTGTCAGTCCCATAGTGTGGACTCCAGAGCTAGTGCAACAGTTGGAAGCTTCTAAAGATAAGATTTTGTGGGCTGTTGATCACTGGCTCAATTGAATTATAGGAGGATTTGTTACAAAATTCGCAGTTGATACCTTAGTCAGCTACAATGAAGTGGAGCGGCGATTCTTCAAAGGACCACGTGGTAAGTATTTAAGATCTCTGAATACCTAGATTAAAATGTTGTTGTGTGAAACACATATGATGCCATTGCCTTTATGTTCAAATCTACGTGAATTGGATGAATATTTAGAAACCATGAAGGATCAGGACCAGAGTATAGTCCTTTGATTAGACCCATTGTGAGTGACGACGAAGGGGCAGAACAAACCCCTCCGTGAAGCGTTGTTTATCTAATCACTCAGAGGTTTCCTCAAATACATCACCCATCCACTCCACCTCTACCTCCACCTTCACTACATACACCTTCACCCACACCTCCACCTCCACAACCACCATCCGCCATGGTGAACACGATGAAGCTGTCGATTTTCAAGGGCATTGGGAGTGAGGATACATAATAGCTTTGGTTTGTTGCAGATGCTGTGTGGACAGCACAACAGATTACTGATGACAATATAAAGAAGGCACAGTTGGTTACTGCTCTGCAAGATAGCGCGCTGACTTGGTATATTAATTTTTGTTCTGATCAACCTCTTGCATCACTGGCAGATACTAAGGTGGATTTCAACAAGGAATTTAGCAAGCCTAAGTCTGACTCATAGTTAGTAGTTGGATTCAAGGAGATCATGATAAGGGTTGATGAGACGCCTTGGGAATTTGATCAAAGGTTGAAATGTGTGATTCGAGAAGCTAACATGTAGCTCACAGATGGTTAGCATCGCGAATGGTTTATAGCTTCATTTCTGCCCCATCTGTGAATTGCTTTGTCGCAACAGAAGATAGGAACTCAAGAAGAAGCCTTGGAAATGGCAATGAGATTGTATGTGATTCCCATTTAGGATGCAACATTAGGAGTACAATAGATTCACTCCAGTTATAGAGCCTCTGCTTGGAATTGTAGAGTTTGAAGAAAAACAAGGAGATTAAACCAAAGGTGCGTGCAGAAGTCTGGTGTCTAAAGGGTAAGAGCTAGGGACATGATAAAGACCATTTTCCTTTATTCGTGATTTATATTACAGGATCAGGACCAATCCCCCTGATGCTGGAAGCCCTAGCAGGGCTGAGCGTGGGGGATGCGCTATTTGTCAGGTTGCTGGAAAACACGCAATAGATAATTTTCATTTGCTTCAAAAGTTCATTCAAACACCACAACAGTTGTTCTGTGACTTCTGTAAATCTGTGGGCCATGATGAGCGCCACTGTCACAGCTATGAACTGATGATGGAAAGAACGCATATGTACCAGATTCAAGTAGTAACTCGATCTCCAGGTCAAGGTGTAGGAGGAGTGCATGGAGGTTATCAAGGAAGAGGATGATGTCGTGGAGGAGGAGGACCTGGTAGAGATCACGGACAAGTTATTTTCTATAATTGTGGAATGCCAAGGAATTATGCGCGGGAGTATCAGAATCAGACATGCCCATCATGTCAATATTGCAGCCAGTTTGACCACACTATAGAAGAATGTTCGATGCTGATAGCTGAGATGCAAGAGAAGAAGGCGCAACCTCAAAAACCTACATAGAACTTACAAATTATGAGATCTAGGTCCCATGAGGATGATCAGAGCATGAATATAGTGCTGAGGAGTGGAATAACAACTAGCGATGATAAGGGAAAACAACCTCAAGAGGATGTCTGGGTTTGCAGGTCCCAGAAAAGGAGGTTGGTTTTTATCTGGAGTGTGCGAAGGAATCATTTATGGAGGCCAAGAAAATATTCACTGAGACATCCACCTCAAGAAGTTAGAATAAGATGCAAGACACCAGCACACCTGTAGAGGTCGACCCCTCTGTTCTTAACACATTCTTCGAGACTTGCATGAAACTACTACACAACAGCAAAGTTATGAAAGGCCTACTAGAGTTAATAAACAAATGTGTTGGCAAAGAGAACGCCCTTGATGGACATCGCTTAGTTAGGAAAATTGGCAAACATAAGGCAAGAACAAGGCGTGAGATGAGGCTCACCCAGTAAATAGGAGACTATGAAATGGATCAGGTCATTTTGGACCTGGGATCTAATCTGAATGTTTTGCCTAAACAAACATGGGAAGGAATGGGGAGACCTGTGATACAATGCTCTCCGATCTAGATCAGAATGGCAAAGTATTAGAAGATCATCTGTATGAGATGATTATATGGAGTAATTGTTGATATTGAAGGTGCGAGCGCGATGACTGATTTTGAGGTGATATAAATCGTTGATGATAGTAATCCATACCCCACACTCCTGGGAATTGATTGGGCCATTGACTTGAATGGAGTCATCAAATTGAAGAAAAGGATAATGTCATTTGAACAGAAATCGCTTCGAGTGGTAGTGTCGTTGGACCCTACAGAAGGGTCGCCCTACACTGAACGAATCTGCGACTATGAAGAGAGTGAGATGAGATAGATCGGATCTAAAAAATAACAACATGAGACTAGGACTGGATCAATCTGATGAAAGATGGGAGAATTGCTTGGAACCAAGAAAGTTCCTCCACCTCTGATTCAGATGAAGAGTTGGAGCATTGGCATAATCAGCTACATGAAGTATCTACATGACGTTGCAACATGATGACTAAATCGCTACACTGCATTTCGTCGGAGGTAAGGAACTTACCTTATTATGATGGTTTAACTGACGTGGATAAGTTTTTGAATGTGTTTGAGTGTGAAGTCATCGAGCACCACTGCTTCCAAGCATTAGATTTGGCACTACGTGCTATGCCCTCACGATGGTGGGGTACACACAAGGATAGCTTTGATGGATGGAAAGATTACAGAAGGATGATGAGGTTGCGATTTGGACACCCTAACACTCAATTGACTGAGGAATATGATGGGAGGGATGATCCGCACAATTACCTAGCGAAATGGACTAAAGCTTATGAAATGGAGCCGCAACCGGAGTGAGTATAGTTATTCTGCCATACTTTGGACACAATCCCTATGAGCTGGTATTTGGAAACAGAGTTGTGTCGTGGCACCACGGAGTGGGATATATTAAGAGAAGTATTCTTATTGACCTTTAGCTTTTAGGATGGCTTCGCGGGCATTGATGAAGCATTGCAAGAAATCAAGGTGGTTATCTTCAAAACACCACAAGAACCTATGGAATGGGTACAGCCAGAGTGGATCACCCAGCTGTGCCATGCACTGGAATGTTATAATGTGACTGCTAAAGAGGAGGATGATGATCCAAGAAATATTAATATTCCAGAGGCAGAAGTGCATCGCGAAGTCGAAGGTCTGCAAATAGAGAACCTGATAATCACTGTGTTGTTGAAGACAAAGAAAGTCAACATTGGTACTAATGTAGAACCAAAGTTTGAAAAGATTGAAGATTATTGGGATGATGCCACCGTGGATAAATTCTCTAAGTTACTCTGCACATACCAAGATCTTTTTCCTACCAAGGTTTCGGACCTGAAGGGCATAATAGGCAACTTGGGAATTATGAAGATTACTCTAAAGCCAGAAGCGAAGCCTATTAAGTAGAGGTCATATCGCCTTAATTCAAAATACAAGGAAAAGGTTCGTCAGGAGTTGGATAAGATGCTAGAAGCGAGCATCATAGAACCTATGAAGGAATTTAATTGGGTGAGCCCAATGGTGGTTCAGGAGAAGAAACAAAAGGGTGAAATAAGGATTTGCATAGATATGAGGAAGCTTAATGATGCCTATGTCCATGACCCATTCCCAACGTTGTTTACAGATGAAGTATTGGACAACGTTGGAGGGCAGGAGGTCTACTTGTTCACTAATGGGTTTTCAGGATATCATCAAATCAAGATCGCGCCAAAGGATAGGAGAGAAACAACCTTCGTGATGGAATGGGGTTGTTTCCAGTATATTGTGACGTTGTTTGGACTCAAGAATGCGCCTACGATATTCTCTCACGTAGTTATAGCATCATTTAAGGAGTTCATCCATAAGTTCTTGAACTCATACTTTGATGATTATACGGTGTTTAGTTTAGTGAAGTGCCATGTAGGAAGTCTACGCCTGATGTTGGATACGTGTCGCAGATACAAAATCACGTTGAACCTGAAGAAATGCTTATTTTGTGTCCCCTTTGGGATCTTGCTGGGTCATGTGGTATGCAAGCAAGGATTGATGGTGGACCCTGCAAATATTATAGTGATAGTGAATTTGGAGGCCCCGAGGAATGTTAAGCAGCTACGTGTGACGCTAGGACATATGGGATATTACAAAAAGTTTATCAAGGCTTATGCTCAGATTACCGTGCACATGGAGAAACTGCTGAAGGAGGGCACAAAATTTTGTTGGGATGAAGAATGTCAGCGAAGTTTGGATGTATTGAAAGAAAATATGGTCACCACGCCGATCTTGGTCTTCCCTGACTAGAAGAAGGAATTTCATGTACATGTCGATGCCTCGTGCATTGTGTTGGGTGTAGTGCTAACACAAGCTGGTGAGGGAGAAATGGGCCATCCTATAGCCTTCGCGAGTAGGAAATTACGAAGGCCAAAAAGAATTACTCAACAACAGAGCATGAAGGGTTGACTATGGTGTATACACTTCAAAAGTTCAGGCACTATCTATTGGGTGGACATTTCAAAATGTACACAAATCATACCTAGTCAATAACCCTGTGTTGGGAGGGAATATCTATAGGTGGTTGCTACTATTCCATGAGTATGAATTTGAGGTAATTATGAAGCCAAGAAGGTTAAATGTAGGACCTGATCATCTTTCACAAATCAAAACAGGAGAGGAGCCTACTAATTTGGAGGAAGGGTTTCTAGATGTTCATCTCTTCACGATGCGCATAGCAGATAATCGTTTTGCAGATATTATCCACTTTTTGACTGCAGGGATGGCACTAGAAGGGTATACAAGTCAACAAAAGAAGCAACTAGTAATGCATGTGGAAGACTTTTTAGTAATTGCGGAACATCTGTATAAGATGGGTGCTGATGAAATACTGTGAATATATGTGCTGAATTTTGAGAGGGATAGCATTCTCGCTAAAGCTCATGGAGGGGCTGCGGGAGGACATTATGTAGGAAGGGCGACTGCGCAAAAGATTTTGTGCGCAGGTTTAAGGTGGCCTACGTTGCCAATTTAGCCCCTAGGGAAGGAAGCCAGTGCATGCTATATCATCACTACAATGAAATATCTAACTAGATGGGAAGAGGCACAACCAGTTAAGGATTGTACAAGGTCTACAACAGTGAAGTTTTTGTTTGAATATGTATTAACCAGATTTGGTTGCCGGAAGGTGTTGATGAGTGATCGAGGTACGCACTTCCTCAACGAGATAATCAATGCGTTAATTAAATAATTCCAAGTCTACCATCAGAAGAGCACTCTGTATCATCCACAGGCTAATGGGACAGTTGGGGCCTTTAATAATGTTTTAGAGAATGCATTGATGAATATTTTCAACACACAAAGGAATGACTGGGATGTACGCATACTTGTAGTTCTATGGGCTTATAGGTCTACTTGTAAAAAGCTGACAGGGCAGACGCTGTATAGATTGGCATATGGTGCCAAAGTTGTAATGTCGATGGAGTATATTGTGCCTATTCTACATATAATGGCACTGACGAATATGGCAGATCGTGAAGACTTGGAGGAATGGCTCGCGCACTAATGGAGCTCGAAGAGGATAGATTTTTAGCTAGATTTCATCAACAAGTTCAGAAGGAACATGAAAAAGAATGACACGATCACCACATCAAGCTTTGCACGTTCAAGGTAAATGATCTAGTTTTGTTATATGATAGTAAATTCACCAAGTTTCTGGGGAAATTCCAGATGCATTGGCTAGGGCCATATGTTATCAAAGAAATTAGTGATGGAGGCATAGTTTAGCTTACGAAGCTGAATGGAGAACCTTTTCCGAGAAGAGTGAATGGAAGTCGATTGAAGCTATATAGAGGGGATCCTGCGCAATGACTACATGGCAGCATGAAAGTTTTAGTGCTCCGGGTAGTTCCAAGGGAGCGTGGGACATAAACTACATTTCCAGGTTTGGAGGACTACGCAACAGTTGGGTTATGCGGAAAATGGTGAAGTTGTAACATATGGAGTTGCATACAGGGAGCTGCACCATGGAGGGAGGTGTTGCGAAACACAGCAGAAAAGTGATCGTTCAAGTTACTATTGATGACTTGACATCCAAAAGATGGTTAAGAGGAGTAGGCTAGTGGCATTTAAGGCACAAATATTTGAAGATCTACTGTTAAATCAACATTAATTATCGAAATTTGGGGGGAACGATCGGATTTGAATTCAAAACCCCCTATAAATTCATCATGCTAGCCTAACAGAGAACACTTTGCGCCATTAGAGTTGTTGTTGCAATTTGTTGTCTCTGATGCTCTAGGACCAAAAGTATCCAGTGTTGAAGCTACGCCTGCAGTGCCCACAGTGTCGAGGTCGCCAAGGCCAAAATGGTCCATGGCAAAAGAAAAAGAACTTGCAACACAAGAAAAGCAAAAAAAGTCAGTGTAGGTATGCACTTCCCCAAGCAAGCATACCCTGATACCAACATAGAAGAAAGATAAGCAACTAGCAAAAGGAAAACAAAAGGGTGTAGACCTAGAGGCAGAAGAAGGCCTGGCAATGGAGGACATTGATGCCGAGGGAGCGAAGCCCATCACAAACCTCCCTTAGTATATCCCTCCAACGAAGGGAAAGGCAAAGATTACTAAAGACCCAGACTCAGACAAATTCACCATCTCCATGCCCCTGCTACCTGAGCAAGTGCCCTTTGAAGGTTCGGGGCTTGCGCAAGTCTCACTATTGAAGATGGAGGATTGGGACCTTATGGATGACACTAAGTTCCCACACTTAGCAATAGAAAAATACATGAAGAGAGTGTATTATAAAGAAATGGGTGTTACAACACTAGAAATAGAGGAATTGGTCCACGGTGTCGAGCAATTAGGATTGCTCAACTTGTTATGGGTGCCACATTACCACCACACCCCCATTAACACAATTTTCATACACCAGCTACTCCCTATGGTGCATGACGGGTGTTTATGGCTAGGAGGGTCTATCCCCATCACTAACATGCTGATTCACAGGATTACACACCTACCTCATAAAGGTTTGAACTCAGACAAGGAGTTTGGAAGAAAAACGAGGGACAAGGGCCTTGCAGAGAGAATGAAGAAAGAGTTTGAACTGATGAAAAAGTCACGTGGGTATTCCATTTTTTCCATCTCAGAACCCACAGTTCAATTGGCCACGCAGATATTGGCTTGAAAGGTGATGAGGAAATTTTGTGCGGATGAAGTTTTGATGCCCGTAGTGTCTCTAGCGACTCAGTATGCGAAAGGCGTATTGCTCAATTGGTCTAGGTACCTATGCCACGAATTCCTCGTGAATTGCCACGAGGCCCAGGATGAAACCAAGCCATTTCATTACGCTTGGTTGCTATTCTCAATTGTGTTGCTTGTGTGAGAACTAACAGAGTTTAGCCAGTTTCGTCCGCTGGAAGAAGGATTACCAGAAGCAGTTGACCCGAATTTAAACTGGAATGCAACAGATTACATAGATAACCATAAATACAGATATGCAGCGGAAATAATACTTCATTTCATTACTGTAAAATACTGAAATATGCTTACAAATAGAAATGGAAATAAACTAGCTAGGGCAATGGTAGATTATCTATGAGAAGAGATGTGGTGGCTACATGCCTCTAAACTATGTTACAATGATGCTCGAAGGCCTATTTATTGTTGAGAAACAATGGAAAACCCTAAACATCCAAAAACCTAACCCTAGGAGATGAAGCACCAAACTGTGGGCCCCGTTTTGGGTAAATTGGTAGATCAACTTCCTAGGGTTGTAACTTTGGCATACGATCTCCGTTTGACGTGCACAATATCTTGCTAGAAAGATCTATCCGAGAACTACAATTTTGGGAAGAGCAACATGGGTCTTTGTTTTTCCAGAAAATGTCATTTTGGGCCTCAAAATGGCTTCGGAAGTTCAGGACCTGAAAAAAACTGATAAAAATAGTAAATTCTGCTACAATTACAGAAATTGAAAAACTGAAAGAGACAGTTGTGGGGGTCCAAGTGGGATAGGTGGGTGGCCACCAACATCCACCTGGATCATTTCCCTTCCCCCCCTGCTTAGTAAGAAATGGTACCCATTGCGTTGAGTTCCTCCATCTGCTAAACTTGGTCCCTGGTGAGATGTTATGCAATCTCTGATGTGTCCAGTAATGGTGGGAAGCATCGTTGAGGGCAGTCCACATTGAACACTCAGTGCAAGCAAAGGAATGGGGGAATGTTGTGTGTAAACTTGTGTGGCACCCGACGTTGATCATGTCGCTTCTTGTACTTGTCACTTTTCATAATGGAGCAGTGATATATCACCATGTTGGGTAGAGGTGCTCTGGGAGTCAAATCGAATGAATGCTTGACTTGAGAGTGTAACGGTACCCCTATGGGTGAGGAGAAGATTTCCCTGTGTTCTTTCATGACCATATCCATCTGTTGTTGCTACTGCATGGAGTAACCCTTTGCGGGGGTCATGGATGTGGTGACGATCTTCCCCTTACTTTGGGAGCGAACCAGACAGAAAATGAATTTCCTAGTCTAGGAGATGAGCTTGCTGCCTTTCTTAGCAATGATCAAAGAGGTGGTGATAGATGGGTCTACCTATAGTATCTTGTAGGATAAATTACCCAAATTAATAATAATAGTGCGAGGCCTTGACTCATACATAGCATGTCGCCATCACAAACATCCAAAGGTGCAACATCACACAATACCTCATATGTGAAGGGTCTGATGCTGTAGGGAAGGCGGCACTACTGGAGAACTCGAAGATCTCGTCCTTGGTGAAGCCACCCGATACTGTACGGCTATGCGTGTGGTATAGTCGGTAGGCCCAACCGCTTCACGACCTCTTTTGAAATGAGGTTCTTTTGGCTGCCACTGTCGATAATGAATTGTAGCGGCGAACCCTTCACCCACATTTGTGAGTGAAAAAGACGCTCCCCGTCCTGTGGATCTTTAGGCTCATTCTTCTAGATCTTGGTGATGGCAACAGTGGCACTGGGCTCCACGTCAATGATATGCTTCCCTTTGAAATTCCCCTTATCGGGTTCTGATTCAAGGTTAGAACATGCATCTGATTCTGAAAGCTTCAACTCGGCCACCAATGACTACTTGGTCCGACACTCACTTGTGTTGTGGGTGGGGATCTTATGGAACTCACACCACTTTCCGGTGTCCTTCTTCGACTTCGTGGTGTTTTTAGTTTCTTACGGCTTCGACAAGTTGTTTGGGGTCACCCTGCCTTGGCTTTGTCCTTTGGTCTTCGGATTCGCAGATCCAAAGTCTCGCTTCTTATTTTTCAACTTTTTCTCGATTTTGACAGCCAATCAATACGCCGTGCCGAGTGAGGAGATGTTTAGGAACTCCATCTCTTCCTGGATGTACCTGTGTAGGTCGGCGCGGTATTTGAGTACCAAATGTAACTCAAAGTCCTTGATACCCAACTGTGTGTGAAGGGTACAAAAAATGTTTGTGAACTCTGACACACCTTGGTCCCTTCACTGCCGCAGCGTGGTCCGCTTTATGTATTTATCCTCATAGCTCTTGACAGGGTAATACTACTCCTTGATGGTGTCCTGAAATGAATTCCAAGTGGGTGTGGTTGAAAATAGTGAGCCCATACCTTTACCCTTCTGCTTGCAGTAGGTTTCCCATTAGTCCTTGACGTGGGGGGCTACTTTGAGAAGATTGAAAATAATCTTTTCCCAACTGGAAAAATCATGAACAGAAAAATAACCTTCTAACAAATTTAACCATTTATCTACAGCATCTACGTCTATTTAACCCTCGCAGATCGGGATTTCAAAATTAATTTGTACCTTAAAGGGTGTGACATTTCCAGAGTAGCTATTGGAAGCCGATGCGTCGCCTCTGGGTAGCCACTGAAGGATTTGGGAAAATTTGTCCATCATCACGTTCCTTTGTCGCTCGAGGGCTTCTTCGAGCAAGATTTTGATAAGATCTCCTACCCCCTCATCTTTTGTATCTTTTGCCATGGGAGGTCGTCGGGATTTGCGAGGCTACTCTTGCAAATGTTCGACAAGTTCAAGCCCTAACTCCTTATATCCTGACCTCGTTGGGGACATGCAAAGAAAAACAGAGAAAAAGCATACCACTTTGATACCATTGATCCGGATTTAAACAGAAACGCAACAAATTACATAGATAACCATAAATATTGATATGAAACGGAAATAATACTTCATTTCATTACTGTAAAATACTGAAATATGCTTACAAATGGAAATGGAAATAAACCAACTAGGGCGATGGTAGGTTATCTCTGAGAAGAGATGTGGTAGCTACATGCCTCTGAACTATGTTACAATGAGGCTCGAAGGCCTATTTATTGTTGAGAAATAATGGAAAACCCTAAACATCCAAAAACCTAACCCTAGGAGATGAAATGCCAAACTGTGGGCCCTGTTTCGGGTAAATTGGTACATCAACTTCGCGAGGTCGTAACTTTGGCATACGATCTCCGTTTGGCATACACAATATCTCACTAGAAATATCAATCCGAAAGCTACAACTTTGGGAAGAGAAAAATGGTCGATCACCCATGTTGCTCCCGATTTTCCCAAAAAACATCGTTTAGGGCCTAAAAATGGCTCCGTAAGTTCAGGACGTGAAAAAAACTGCTAAAAATAGTAAATTGTGCTACAATTACGGAAACTGAAAAATTGAAAGAGACAGTTGCGGGGGTCCAAGTGGGATAGGTGGGTGGCCACCAACATCCACCTGGATCAGCAGCATAGTTTGCATCGCTATGGGATAAAAAGGACCCCATGCAAATCACAGAGACAAGTATTTTTTGGGTCCTGATGGAAGTAATTCTCCACATGGTAGTTAACCAGCACCCAAGGTTATCCCCAACCTTGTACACGCAGTTGTCAACCTACATTGTGTTCAAGGCTGACTTCCACCGAGAATACATCCAAATGCAGAAGGATCCAACACAAAAGTGGCATGAATTTCCCTATTTGGTAACAGAGATTGATGTGCAAGAGGTATTAGCGCGATGGCCAACAAAGTGGCACTCTCCTTTAGATCTAGCTATTGGGCCAAGCATGGGTACTGAGAGTGTTGTCGTGAAGAAGGGGAAGGAGGAAGCTAAGCAAGCTACGCAAAACTTGGCCGTACAGAAAAAGAAGGATGTTGCAAAGAAGGCTCAAGTTGAGAAGGAACGTGCTACCAAGGAAAAGGCAGAGCAAGAGCAACACGAGACCGAGAAAGGTGACCGGTCACCTTCGCCAGAAACTGAAATAGAAGAGCTTACAAGGTAAGGCGATGGAGGTGAGGAAGGGAAGAACACCCCCTTCATTCTGAAAAGACGTGAGATGGAACAACAAGGTTGATTGCAAAAGAAGCAAAAAGCTCAAAAAACATAGGTTGATCCCCTGGTGCTTACAAAAGGTGATCTGGATGAGATTGGTGATAATGTCAGGGACATCACCATAGAAGTACTGTAGCAGTTGGGACAATAAAACATACAAACATTGGGAGGATTCCAGAAGGATCTTCGAGAGTTGCAACTCCAAGCAACCAAGATCCAAGTAGATGTCGGGAAAGTGAGCGACACAACAAGAAGTTTGCTGTGAGGTCAAAGTACAGGTGTGGAGATAATTCCATGGCTATCGTAGGATGTGTGAGTCTTTCCCTTGCCTGTATGTTCAATCTGCGTTGACACTGAGGAACAACGTGTCCTCCTTGATAGAGTCCCGAAGATGGGCCTAAACCTTCCCGCGATGCAACTGGAGTCATTGCATGCACTATTATAGAGAGTCATGGAGGAGCTTTGCATTCGAGAACAGGCAACACTCAGTGCTGTCAGTTAAATCAAGGTTAATAATTAGTAGTTGATCGCTGAGAAGACATAGGTTCTACTGGAAAAGGAGGCACTCCAGGCACACAGTTCACGACTGGAGTCACCAATCGCAGAGGCATGCATAACAGTACATTAGCTTCATATTCTCGAGGATGCACAGCCAAAAGCGAAGATTAGAAAATTAGTTACTGGTGTCTGCAAGGCCAAAGATGAGGTTAATTGAGTTCAATTTGAACTCAACATGAAGATCACTGAGCTACAATTGAAGATGTAGCCCACGACTCCACCTGAGGTCCGGGAGCAGAGCAAAGCTGCGATCAAGGAAGGACTGGCTACTCTGGATGCCATAGTTGCAGACTAAAAAAAATTATTTGAGCAATCCATTGAGTTGGTCACCAATCTGTAGGAAGATCCAAACCTGTAGACACTGAATATAGAGACCAGGGAGCTCCAGCAGTAGTATGACGAAGTTAGGGCAACAACGCGCTCAATCGCACTTGTGCAACGCCTTGCAAAATTAAAGGAGGGGAAGCATCTCCTAGCATAGGTAGAGGCGACACAAAAGAAGGAGGCCTTGCTTAAGGTAAGGCTTGAGTCTTGGTTAGAGGAGGCTTATCAAGCAATGACCACTATTCAGGATAAGCAAAAGGGCGTCTAGCAGACATAGCAGACAATGAGGCTGGCAGCAGAAGGACTAGCCACAAAAAAATTCGTTGAGGAGATCAACTAGGAAACCACCCAAAGCACTGCCAAAGTTGTTGTGATTGAGGTGGAGTTGGGTGATCTTCGTAGCAAGATTTCCATGCTAGCCAAGTGACTCGAGGGTAAGTCAAAGCCTTTGTGTTGGAAGCCTGTTAGGATGGGGTGCCCTGGGTTAGTTTTAGGGTTAAAATAACCCAATTATTGATGTATCTTTTGTAAATGATGTAAAGTCTCCGCGATTTGTGGATGTGGAGCACGTATATGGTTAGAGTCAAATGGGTTTTAGCCCCTTTCTATGTAAATTTTGAGTCGATTTTGACACCCACCCATGGTTTGTGGACCATGGGATTGTATGTAAAAGGACATAAATAGGTGTGTCTTAGAGAGTATAAGGCATGTCTATGTCTTGGGTGAAGAGAAGGGAAAGTAAGGAGTAGGTAGATAGAATGAAGAAATGCTTCATAGCTGAGTGCATGGAGGCCTAAAGTAGAGTCCGCAGCTGAGTCCGCGGACCCCTGCAGCTGAGTGCGCAGGGTAGTTTTGAGTCTGTAAACCTGAACTGAAGATCAATAAAGAATATTATTGAAGAATTCTTGTGTATATTTGTTTATCTCTGTTTATTTATGCTTGTGATATATGCTGCTGATGTATAATGTGTTATGAAATATTAATCTAAATGTGCACGATCCTATTGAATAACTATTAGATGATGTACGCAAGCATGTTTATGTAATTTCATGATGACTTTGATGAATGATCTGAGGTTTATTAATAACGTAAGCTTATATGCATGAGCCCTAATTTAGGACTGTTTTCTGGTTCGCATAAGTGGATAGATCCACTGATAAAGGTCCGCAAAAGTTGATCGTAGACCTTCGAGAAGGTCTGAAGACTGTTTTAACAGAGTTGCAGTACTGAGCCCTAAGGGCTTATAGATCTGTACAAAGGCAGATCTAGAGTGCTAAAAGACAACACACTGATCTCTGGATGTGGAAACATGGTTCAAGCATCCCCCCATGCTACTTCAGGTGAGACTGCAACCTACGCTATGCAGGTTGTTTCCGAAAGGGCCAGTAGTGTAGGATTTTGTTGGTTGGAAAAACTAACTTTGAACCTAGGTCAGGACCCCCTAAGCCAACAGTGTGTGAAATACCCATGACTTAAGTTCTTCTCAAGGCATCAAGATATGAAATGGGGGTGGCCATATGTGAGAAAAATGTAGCATATCTTGGCCTATGGTGAGGTGGAATGTGGCTCACCCTAATTCAATTTCCAGTATTTTTATAGCTGTAATAGATAGATATTTAATTATTTATTAATGATATTTTTTTGCACAAATCATTTAGTGATATGCGTGATTATTTAACTATTATTTTTCTGCAAGTTTATGTGTAGATGCATTTACATTTTTAAAAATGTATCATGGTTGTTGCTCTTAAATTTTGTAACAACACTGGTTGAGAAAGACAAGCTTCCTAAATGATTTTTTTTAAATAGGACATGTTGGCATTTATGATATAAATTTTCTTTTGGGAGATTCTAGAAGCTAAAACAAGATCATATTGAGGAGAAATCGTGCTAATGGCTTGGTCCAATTTTCATATCTTGGGTAGCAAAATTTTAGGAAATACGATTAGAGATATTTGGGATTCCTGAACGTATCTTTAAACAAGTCATAATGGATTTTTTGCTAAAAATTTTCTTTTGGGAGCTTCCAGAAGTTGAAACTTGAACTATAGTGAGGGTAAATCTCGTTAATAATTTGACCCAACTTTTAGATTTTGAGTCATGATATTTTAGGAGATATGATTAAAGAATGTTGAGCTTCTTGGATGCCCCTAAAAGCATTCATAAAAAATTTCATCTTGGCATTTTTGTTGTAACTTTTGATTTGGGAGGTTCCAAAGGCTAAAACTTGGACCATGGTGAGGGAACTCCAACTGATCATCTAGTTCAATTTTCAAAAATTGTACTGTAAAAACTTAGGATTTATGCCCTAAAGGAGTTTCTATATTATTTTTCCTGCAAAGTTTTTGCAGAAATGTCTAAATGGTTTAATTATTCATTGCATACAAACTATTTGATGAAATACCCTAATGAAAAGTTTGTTTTGTGAATGGAGATAGTATTGATGTTTGTTGGCATCATTGTATGATAATATTGTTGTGGCTGATTTATACCTATTTGCATGCAAATCATTTGAATTAAATTGTTAAAAGGTATTTTATTATAATTTGCATACAAACTATTGATAAAATACTTCAAAAACATAAATCAAAAGTTGCATGATTGAGTGGTACATTTTAGCTAGCATGTTAATGTTTGTTATTTGATTTCATACAAAATATTTGACAAAATGTCTACAAGAAAAATATTACTTAATTTGTTGTATATAAAGTATTTGAAGAAATGTTTACATGTATAGTGTTTGACAAAATGTATGAGAGATGAAAAGCAAGTTTTTGCAAGTGTGGTTAGGATAATTTAGTAGGGGTTTGTTATGAACATATATACAATTAATAATTAATCAATAATCAGAATATCAAAGAGACACATCCTAAAGGACATGACTACTTTTGACTGGGTACCTTTCCTAGTATATAAACAAGGCCCTCATTTGTAACCAATCATATCTCTTGTACATTCAACATTCTTATATATAAATATTACTTTTCCTATAATATATAATTACATATTCTAGATATTTTGAATATATGTGAGTATATAAACTTTATTCATCACACTAGTATCAAAGCCATGTTTTCCAAAATCGGTCATTTTCCCCAAAGTATTTTAGAGGCTCTATAGCCGCATACTGTAAAATTTATCAAGGTTTCTTCAATCTGAAGTATTTGATGAAAAAAACATATATTAAAATAAACAAAAATAAATAAAACAAGACAATTAAAAAGTAAAAGAAGTATATATATATATATGAATGAAAGAAGAGAGTAGTTGTCCCTAGTTGACCCATGGCATATTATAGTTGTCACCACCCACAATTGCCAACCATCTGTGACCTACAAGTCACCTCCTCCCTATCGCTACTTCTTATCGACTACTTGACAACAATGGTCGCTAGTGACCCACAACATTCCATCGATCCCTATTGCTTCCCAAACTAGCTACACTATCTAGAAAAATCATAGCCGGCACGATTGCAACTTGTACATGCCGCCTTCACATCCACTACATGTCGTTACCACTGTTGCTTCAACTATATAATCGCCCTTGTTAACAGTTACACTAATTAGTTACCACACTTGATAGTATCTAAACAAATCACATAGAGCCATTATCTGGAACCCTGAAGGAAATATATCAAAAGTGAGATAAATAATAGTCATTGTCTTAAGAGTACAAAACCCTAATTAATTGTTACATCTCCATATTTTGTTCTTACATACATTAACAACTATTCAAGTGGTTGATTCATTGAGCCGAGAGGCTCATTCTACAACCTAGTATGATGTGTAACAATATCTGTCTGTCATCAAAGTTGAAATTTTTTTCATGTCAACAAAAATAAATAAAAAATTTAAAAATCTAAAATTTTGAAATTTAAATAACTGTACAAAACATTTAAATAATATCAACTCATAAAAAAGTTTGCAGGTGAAGAAATTTGATCCCTCTCAGCTCATGTTAGATCCGTATTTGAAATGAATCTTTGTATTTCAATTATATCTCGAAATTCACATAAAGAGAATTGTGTAAACATTGAGGTGGTGCTCTCATGGTGTACATAAAGAGATAACTCACATCCATCAACAAACTAAGCATATTTTAAAATTTCATTTGTTGTTGTTATAAGTATCTACATCACATAGGAATTTTCACTTATATTGATCAAACGGTATAGCAAGAGGTTTTGGCCCTTCACATATTAAATAAAAGACATTTAAAATAATGGAAGTGGCACCTGTAGTGTAAAATATCCAAATTTTCTCCCTGAAAAAGGGTTACCAATCGTTATTTGAAAAGGTTAAGGGAAAGGAGTGTAGTCGAGTCATCATTTTACAAATTTAAATTTAAGCTTAATATTTCAAATCCCAACTTAGGGAAGTGGTTTAGTAAATTCAAGAAGGGTATTATACTTTAATTAAGTATTAAGCATTCAAGTAAATATTAAAAGGGCTTAAAAAACAAAGATATATTAATCTGATAAGGGGTAAAAATAAATAAATAAATAAAAATAAGAATATATATATATATATATATAAAGAATATAAAGGAGTTTTAAGTATAAAAGAGAAATTTAAAAATGATAGAAGAGAGATTTTCTTATAAAGGTTGCTTGATTTTATGTTATGGATTATGTACATTAAAAGGGAATATTCAAGGAAAAGATATTAGTATCACTATTAGTGAGAGATGTGAGGAAAATTACATTAAATTTAATTGGGAAAACCAATTATTAATTCCAAAATCAAATATAATTGAGAATAAATCTGCCTCTTATTTCGAAGCAAAATTTGAAATTAAGAACTTGCAAGTAATAATTAATGATTATGAATGTTTATCTCAATTCGCTATAGCAACTATGTTTAACAAAGATATTAAAATAAATTTTGGTTTGCCTTAGTTTAAAGAACTATATACGTTCATGTTAAACGTGGATATTTTTTGTTTTTTTAATGTTTCCCTATAAGAAGAAGACAATGACATTCGAGGACATGACAATAAAGTCAGAATCAATAATAATTTCATTTGAATATTTTAAAGACATTTTGAAACTAATGCTTCAACAGAATCAAAAGAAAATTTCAAAGATGTAGAAAGAACTTGAAGACATTATCACCAATAAAAATGATAAAAAAACCTTTTAAAAGATCATAGTCAAAAACTACTCGCACAAGTCAAGAAGTGTAAAGCTACGAAGCAGAAATGTGAACAAGAAAATGAATCTCTCAAGAATAAAATCAATGGAATGTTATTAGAAACTAAATAAAAAGGAACAAATTTTGATCTAGATAATACCACAATTCAAAAAGATTCCAATCTAATTGAATCAAAGACATACTCATCTACAACAATTTAGATAATGGGAATTCCAAGTGAAGACCTAGTAATCAAACCAAAACCATAAATACACGATGAAGAACATATGCTAAAAAGAAGTCAAGAGAATGATACATGTAAGTCAAAATGAAACAAGGTCAGGAGAAATCCTTATTAACATCCTAATCAGAAGAGTCGGTACATTAATCAATTAGTGCATCAACTTTGATAATGAGGAAAATAATCAACATACCTTCTCAAGAATACTGATATTAATACCATCAAGTCTAATGAAAATATTTCATATTAGAAGGAATATAAGCACAACATTCCACATAATATTGATTTGATATGGCTATATCATTTTATTGTGCAACAATTTTGTACCACACTCAAAATTTCATATCATCTCGTATTATCAAAGATGACAATTCCAAGAATTGAGAAAGACGAGAAGACATTATGAGAGAGAAAAAAAAATGAGTTTTTTCATCAATAAGATTTGAAGACAAAACTTTTGATGAGCCCCATTATTACAACAAGAATGTTACAACTCCCAAATCTACCAACTTTAATTATCAATCTAGAGTTCGTACAAACTTACGAGGAATCAGAACTATGTGTGCAACATGCAATCTGTCCTCCTTTCATTAACCCGATGCAATGAAGAGAATTGAGATGCATAGAGACAACTTTGAAAAACCTATAGAAAGGAAAAATACATACCTTATCTTTGCAAGATATGACTGGAGCATAAATTATTCCACTGCATGAAAGAAACCCTAATCTATGAAAGCAAATTCTAGAAAAGAGATCCTAAACTTTCTTTAGAAAATAAATAGTAGAAAAGAAATCCCAATCTATATTACATAAAGTAAATGATAGAAAGGAACTTTGATATCTTGTAGGAAATAAAACAGTTCTATTGTAGAAAAGGTAAATTATATTCTACTTGTGAAAATTCAATCAAATGCTCGAAAGGTAAATTACTTGCATTATATTTAACAAAAATAATAAACCCTAGTTTCAGGATTGAAGCTATAATGATTGAAATAAAGCATATAGAGGGTCTCTAGTCTTCTCAAGTTCATCTTTAGAGATTAGAGGACATTGTTGAATGTTGAGAAGTGAAAATCAAGCTTAGAGGTAATTATGGACATGTTATGAGGAATTTTGTGCACTACTATAAACTTGCTATAGGATGCCCTGTTTTGCTACATGATTTCATCCGAGAAAAATATAATAGTTCTAGGAGCAGTCTTAAGGTGGGGTAAGGTGGTAGGGAGCTATGGAAGGGTGCAAGAGGCCTTACCAAGATTAGATCTACTCAATATACTAACTTGTGCAAGGCAAAAGAAAAACAAATAATCTTCCTGTAGCTTGGTGAGGTAATTTCCAGTACGCAGATAGTTTGAGAAATGAGTAGAAATTGAATGTGGAGTGTTGAAGGAGGTGATGGTAATGCATGGAAAAAAAATCATTCTACTCTATGAACCAATATATTTCATCTGCACACAAAATAAATGTTCAGCTAATGAAAGCAAAGTGATTAAATGACTACCAAAACACTAACTGTAGAAAGAAAAATGCATGTGAAAGGATGAGTTGAATTTTGGAACAAAATCTAATTATTTCATAAAAGAAAAACTATTTTTGTTTCTTTTCAACATAGGGTACATAACCAAGCTTCCAAAGAGAGCTCACTTATCAACCTGGAAGGATAATGCTTTTGATATAAACCAAATTTGTGGACCAATGAACTAGTAAGTTGATCTAAGTATCTAAATGCTTAATCTAATCAAGATAAAATGCTATGGGGTAAATCTTGTTATTAATTTTAATGTTTTTAGACTTCAATCCAAGTGGAATCAAGTCGAAATAAGCCCATTAACATGTGCTAAAATTTAGCAGAAATTTCTTAATAAAACTAGAAATTTCATAACTGTAAACTAGTAAACCAATCCAAGTAGCTCAATGATGAATATGACATTGCAAAACTATTATAATATTGCATCATACTTGTAATTGTATATATTACCTGAAAAACAATCACTTCAATCATTTGACTAATCTAACATACAAGAAATGAAGCATGAATATAAAGTGCAGAAATAGGAAATGCAAGAATGAGATATACAAGTGAACAAAAGAACAAAAGAAGATAAAGAAATTGTACAACAGAGATTTGAGGCTCTTGGGATGGCCAACCCCAAATATAATAAGATTTATATGAAAGAAACCAAGATATAAGCTAAAAATGAAACGAAATTTCATTATTAGAAAAAATTCAAGTACATCCCTAATAGAAATGAAAGTAGAGGAAAAGAGATGGTGAAGAAAATCGCTCTGCTGAAAATGGCGGCATCGTTTGTTAATGGTCAGGACTGCGAGGGAACCAAGGTCTGTGTGACGGGTGCGTCTGGTTTCGAGGCCTCCTGGCTCGGAAGGCTGTATGACGACAAGGGCAAAACTGTACACGCTTCTGAGCGCGATCCATGGGGGTTTCAACTTGCTTCCTCCCAGCCCGCCGATACTTTTGACTTGCAGGCACACGCCGGTTCGAAGGGACTTCAGGAGAAAGCCATTACGGATCATTGCGGAAACCATGTGAGAGACTATGCCTCGAAGGGTTTGAAGGAAAAAGCGGCAGGCGACTCCATGGGAAGAGCCATCCAGGGCATAAGGGCAGAGTTTTTCTTTCGATTCTGTCCAGAATCGATGATTGCAGTCCCTGTTGTTATTGTTATTGTGACTATCAGGGTCCATAGAGAAAGGAGATGGAGAGCGGGTGTGCTTAGGAGCTTGGATTTCCATTACCAGCTTCGAATACCACTTCTGTCAGGAACCTCTAAGGTTACGGGGCAAGTGTTTGACAAAATGCCCAACCCAGATTTTTCTATTAACAGAGGCCTTTTCTTCAGTAAAAATGGAGCTTTCAGGCTGGAAAAACGCAGCTTATATTTAAGGTATGATGGAAAAACCCTTTTTATAGAATATCAGAATGTTGTTCTATCAATATATGAAGTAGATCTGAGCACCTACTTACCATGGGGCTCTGCCTGGGAACCATTACCAAGGGACAGCCAGATCTGGAAACCCCATGGGATGGAAAAAATTAAAAAAACAGGGGAATGCCAGGGTAAAGATTGGATCCAGATCTTCATCAAACAAACAGGAGGCAGCCACTGCTGCATGCGACTCAGCAAAAATTCAAACATACAAGAGCTAAAAAACAAAATACAAATCCAACTGAGAATTCCCATAAGACTCCAGAACCTGATATGTGTAGGGCGTAGCTTACAGGACCATCTTACTCTACAGGAATATGGGATCTGTCAGGATACAACCATATACCTTAATCTACGACTGCGTGGAGGCTGCAATGGTTCTGGCTCAAAAACCTCAGGCTCCTTTCGTGATGCAGTAAAGGGGAAGGGAAAGATGCAGGACAAACCAATGTTACCACCAGAACAACCTGGGCCACATATAGTAGAACAAAAACTGGAACATGCAATGCTCCAAGTTACTATACCGGAGGTAACTGAAATACACTCTGATTTCACAAAACATGCTGTAATATGTAGATTCAATGGTTTCTGGCCAAAATCAGACGCTTTACATCAATGGATACATTCCCACTGGACTCCAAAATGTAATATATACCTATGTTCAAAAGGTTTTTTTATTGTTCAATTCCACACAGAGGAAGAAAGGGATAGCATCATCAATGAGGGGCCTTGGTTTTGGGGTAGTGCAGGTCTCTTTATTACCCCATGGTTTGCTGATTTTGATCCAAATACTATGAAAATCACAACAACACCTGTTTGGGTGAGGCTTCACAACCTCCCATTACATCTCTGGCACCCCACAGTATTATATGCTATTGGGAATTCCTTGGGGAAACTCCTAAAAGTTGATGAAGACAGAAATAGCAGAGGGATATACACTTTTGCCAGAATTTGCGTTGAAGTGGACTTGAGTCAGGGGCTGCCTGATAAAATATCATTAATCTATAATAACACTGAGAGGATACAGCCCCTAGACTATGAAAACACAGCATTCAGATGCCGTAGCTGCCGGCAAACAGGGCACCTTCAAAATTCTTGCCCACTGACCAGAAAGAATACAAAAGGAAACAAAAAACAGCAAAGAAAACCAAATGGGTGGCAGAACACAGAACCGCTGGAAGAAGAGTACAATCAGCCAGAGCATAATGTGAATCAAGAGGAACCGGATATAAATATGGAACAGAATGGTACACATGAAGAAAAAGCACCAGACCCGCAAATGGAGGACCATGTTTGGCAGCAGGAAACGCCACGGCCGGATGCTTGTGGCAACAAAAGAACCCATCGATCAGAAGGATCAGAATCCGACAAAGAACCACCAGCGAACACGCAGGAATACTCACAGGCCATCATTGTTCCCCCTTCGGACTCACAGGGTTGGCGTAGGGTGGAGAAGAAGAAAGGCAGAAAAGTATAGGCTTTGATGATAACTGTAATTTTTTATTCTTTTTTCGTGTATACTTGTCCAATTCATGGATAGCTATCTGCATATGCTCTAAGCATCTACAAAATGTAATTTATTTCAATATGAATATAAATTACGACTTTTTTCCATGTGAAAAAAAAATAGAAATGAAAGTAGAACTACAAAAGAACAAGTTTTCTTCATAGGAAGACTAAAAAATCCATAGCCCTAGAGGCTAATTCGAATTTGTACTTATAAAAATTGATGGAGAAGAATAATCCTTGAAAGGAGGAAACTTCCCCTCCAAATCCCTGAAAAAGTGGATCAAGTTCCAAACAATAGGAATCTTCATTAAATATTGAGTTCTGGCTTCTCCTGTAGAAGGGAACGTGTCCCTATATTTTCTCAATTAGGGGAGCTCCATGGAGCAAGTCCCTAAATTCCCTCAAATTGTAGATCTTCAGAAATTACTAAATATTCCTCAATATTTTGCAAAATAAATAATATTAGGCACATAATATGTAATTATCTCTAAACCTTCCTAAAAACTTATTAAAGTTAAGAAAACATTATCAAGTTTAAAAGCAGAGATTTAATATAGCCTTTATATGCCTAGGAAATGTTAGATGGGCCTTAATTTTTATCTAATTTGGAGGCCCATCATACCCCCCTAAGAAAAATATTGCTTAGCCTCTGAGGAACCTATTCAACCTCCTTGTCCTATTGTTCTTCATGTATGATGGATTATTTTCATGCTCTGTTTGTTGATTCTACTAATGTCATTCTCATTGAAGTGGATCTCTTAGCCTCATACTATGTTAGGGCCCTATAGTACAAATGTATTCTCCTTATTGTTATTAGTGTAGCCCCCTATTTTTATCGTTGTGCCCATGTATCTCCCATGTTATTGTTGTTGTGCCCCATGGAAGCTCATTATTGTTTTTTCTTTTTGCTGAAGAAAGAGCCAAACCTTCTATTTCATTAAATCAAAAGAAAAGTTACATAGTATACAAAAACCTGTCCCTATACAATAACTCAGGAGACAAGGTAAGCCTATCAAAGCCAAAGACCCCCCAACTTACACCAGAAATCCCCAAACCCAAGGGTAAAATACTCCGAAGAGTTATAAAAACCCCAACCATAGGGAAGATCCAGAAAAAACACACCCCCCAGAGCCAACCAACGATGACGGTCACCCCCGACCACACAATGCATTCAAAGCAAGGAAAAGGAAAAGACGTGCCATTAGGAAAGGAGGAAATTACCTGCCTGGCCCCACAAAATAACATGAACGATCCCAACCATCAATCTGGGATGTAGGATCTAATGGCCAGGAGCCATTTCACGCTGCCTTACACGACCGAACCATAATATGTGATGGAGGGCAGTTTCCAAAACTACCACCCTGCCACATGTTGAAATCCCTATGGGATTGCTCCCAAAACTATAAAACCACTAACCACTCAATAGACATGCGATTACTGGATAACCAACTAGAGCAAGGTTTTCTAGCCCGAAAGCGGAAAGAGGGAAAATGCCAACTACCAGAAAAAATCAACTGTTTGTACTACCTATTCTTACATTGGAATCTGAACCCGATACAGTGTTTGTTTGGGAAATGGCTCTGCGGATTTCCATCCAATAACCTGGGGATCCTGGTCGACTTGCTCCGGGGTAAAGTGAGACAGAATTTGACTAGTCCTCCTTCTAGGTACATCTTGATGGGATGTGGAAGCACTTGCTGACAAAGTCATTTCGTGTTATTTAACCTACCTCGAAATCAAAAAACTTCTCTATCCTCTGCAACTTGATCGTCACAGAGAGCCTTTAGACCTTGAGGTATCTCCTGCCACTTTTTAGCCATCCCACAGTGTGCATTGTACACACCTTGATTGGCCAGTAAGTCCGCTAGCTTATTGGCATTTTGTCGAACATGGTTGAAACTTACAGTTCGAAGTCCCTGGAGATGCACTTGAATTCTTTGATAAACCTGGATAAGTTTCCAGTGATTTGAGACTCTCTCCGGCTAAGAAGCAACACTGATTCTTTTCACAGAGTTAATGGTTATCTCAGAGTCCGCTTCTATAATGACATTTGAGCAATGGTTCTGAATCATAAACTCTAGACACTGCTCCAGAGCCATCAATTCCGCCATGTTATTGGTGACTCTTCCTAAATAATAGTGGAAGATAAAGATAATACTGCCCTCTTCATCTCTTAAAACTCCTCCATAACCAGCTGTTCCTGGGTTTCCTTTTGAAGCACCATCGATGTTGTATTTCAGATAGCCTTTTGGTGGAGGTTGTTGTGGAGTAATAAAGAAGGTATGCTTTTGGTAATTATTTCAGCATCTTTTCATTATAACTTACAAACCTTTTGCATCAGGAACTAGGAAAATGATAAGGAATTGTAATGAAACCTGTGAGATTAATGTGCAAAGCGGAAACATTGACAATTTTCATTTTCTTATGCAGAAAGAAGGGAAAACAAAAGACTTTTGTGCTGAAGGAAAGAACAAGGTCGGGTTAACCGCTGTCCCTTTGACGGGGAACCGTATGCAAACAAGGCAAAACATATCAAAGCGAATCAGCCCTAGAAAGGAAGTGGAGATGTCAGCTCAGCGCAAGAAGGAAAAGAGATAACTAACGGTTTGGCGAATCCCTCAGGATCCTTTGATCCTAAGGGATCGCTGCTTTAACTATTTTTGCACCTAGACATCTCTGCCTTCATCATTATAAAAGGGGCAACACTGTTAGCTCAGGGGGTCGAATCCTTATGTTTTATGTAATTTCTCTGAAGATTAAAACTTTGATCATCGAGTCTCATTGAGAACTGATCTACTGTAATTCCATTTTATGCATTAATACAAACTCGGTTGCTATTTCATCCCTGAGTCTGGAATAACTTCAAGCGGCGTACCCCTGGAGGCTAAGGGCCCAGCCCTGGCGGACACTTGCTCCTGTACTATTACGTTTGGTTTATGTGTGGTTTTCTTATCAGCTTATTTGGTAATCTGATGTGTTTTGTTACTTTACATCACATGCTCTATTATGTTTACTTTACTGAGATAGAACTATTGCATTGACTCTGCAACGTATCACTGTTCTTCTAAGTGTTGATATAATACTATCAGTCTTTACAGAATATTGTTGTTGTTCAATTACAGAGCCTCTGTGCTATGCACTTATTCATTGATATTACGGAATTCATCTTAGCGATTATGTTCTTTGCGATTGTTAGATCTATAAACATTGTTGTTCCATTTTGAAACACAGTCGTAATCTTTTATAACTAAGAGTGATAACTGGTTTACCGAGGTCAGGTTACTATTAAGATGTGCCGTGTGCATATATGGTTTTGAAGTGTTGTTCTATAATTCATCATTAATCAGTGTTGTTCCATTTTGGTGTGTTGTTTAATTCGTCCTTAAGAGTGAAGGATTGCCATTTGATTCCTGTAGATCACGATTCGTGCATTTGATCTTGTAGACTAAGGTGTCACTGCTTGCTAAACTTAGTTGTTGTTACAATTTCCTGTTTGCTGTTTTATTTCAGATTTGCTATTCTATTTCTTATTTCGCTGTTCCATTTCTTATCTGCCGTTCCATTTCCTGTCCTTTGTTATTTTGTTGTGAAGAATGATCTAGGGTTGTAGTGAGCACTGACATTTACTGCCTGGCTCCCAGATCCACGATCTGTTCTCTGATTTACCTTAGTTCCATCAGTTTACAAAGGGATGAGTTACTGCTACTGAACCCTTGACTGATAACTTGCTTAGTTTTCTGAATGTGTAGTTTAATCTTTTGAAGTAGTTTGATGTAAACAAGCATCCGTTTACTCTTGTATTTCTGAACATTGTACTACTAGCATTACCTTGGAAAATGATAGCCTCAGACTGAGACACTCATTGAAATAACAAAACGTTCCTGTATTGACAACTAATGTGAGGTAATTAGAGGTGAAAGAGACCCTTTTTATAGCTCCACATTTTGGTGCCGTTGCCAGGGAAAGAGTGTAGCCATTTGTTTTTTTCAGAGTAGAGTAAGAACCTGTTAGGGAAGAATTGGGTTTTCAAAACGGAAGGTAAGAACCTACATGTGGAGCATGTAACAGCCCTGCTCCCCTGCCCGCTTTCCTACAGATTTGTTGCTGTTTTGTTTGGGTAGAATCTAGCAGTTGATTTATGTGCATGACTAAGCAGAAAAAGCCAAAAAAGAATTCCAAACCTCTACCCAAGCCATAAAAAGATAAGGGGCTAGTGACCCTTGGCCGATCAACCTTCATAGACGAAAACTTCAAGAAAGCAGAATCTCATCCTTCAGTAGGACCCAGAAAATTTATTTCTAGACAGCCTACTAGTTCCCTTCAGGCCACAGGATCACCATATGTAGCCTTTGCTGAGGTGCATAGTCAAACTGAAGAGCAGGACTTTCAAGAAATTGAAAATTCTACTCCATAACTATTGCAAGAAGGTAATTTTAGCAATCTTTGTGAAGGAGGAGGACAAACAGGGGAAACTGAGGAACCAAGGTCTCCTCTTGGGATAACTCAGCCATTAAACAGCCTAGACAAGGGAAGTGCTGCAAAAATCATTGTTGAAGAAACTCAATCTCCTCAGACATTATGCACTCTCATTATCCCAGACAGAGGAAGTGTTATTCAAACCATTCCTGTTAAAGCCATTCCTTATCAACCTAGGAATACCCTCCTAGATATCCCAGAAGGTTATTGGCATATATTCGACCAAATGGCTCAAAACCAGCCAAACACCCGAACCTCTACATTGCAATACCCCATAGTGGAGACTGCAGCAAATGCGCCCATGAAAGCAATACCTCTTCAACATATCCCTACATTCCATGGTCTTACATCAGAAGATCTGGACGCATTTCTATTTGAATTTGATGTGCTGTGTAGGGGATATGATTACACCACCAACCCCCAGAAACTAAAATTATTTCCCTCTACATTAAAAGGGGCTACCTTAAGATGGTTTATGGGATTAGGTGGTGGGGTTATAAATAACTAGGATAAAATGAAAGAATCTTTTCTAAAGAAATATCAGGACTATTGCAGGTCTAGAGAACTAAAGGATGAAATATTCTAGATGGTAGCTAGACCAAATGAAACATTAGAGGAGTATGTGGAACGTTTTCAGTATAATCTTCAAAGATCTCCTTATGCATCACTACCTTTACCTGATAATGTGTTAAAAATAGAATTAATAGGGGCATGAAGGAACAATGGATTGAAACATTAAATATTATGGGAAAAGGAGATATTTATCAAGAAAATTTTGCTGACATTATTGACTTATGTATCAGGAGTTCGAGAGGTAGCACAAGATTGAAACCGGCAGAACATGATCGGTTTGTAAGAGATAATAAAATTTCGACAGAAGGAGTAACGCGTGCAGAAATTGGAAATCTATTGGAAAATTTTAAAACTGATATACTAGGGACACTAACTACACAACTTGATGTTATGCAGGCCAAGTAGAAGCAAATGGAGGCAGAACAGAATTTGGCAATCTTCTGTCCCCGATGCAGGAAGAAACATAGCCATAAGGAGTGTCCACTAGATGCAGTCCGAACATGCGCCATCTGCACAAAAGATCACCTTACGGAAAGCTGTCCCTCACTTCCCGGATTAAAAGTAGTATATAAGGAAGCAGAAGAAGAGCCAGAATCGGTATATTTGCTCAACCAGCGCCGTAGTGGCAACCGCGACAATTTGGTATGTTTTCGGACCCGACCTCTTCTTTTCAGTCTCCGCAGTATAATGCTCAACAATATAATATGTCTCCACAATATAATGCTCAACAATATAATATGTGGCAAAGTCAATCCCAACCCCCACCCCCAAACTGGTCACCTCAGTCGTTTCCTTCATCAACCCCGTGGTTGAATCAGGCAAGCCCATCTGGTTGGCCGAATTTTCCCTATACTCCACCATATTAGCAAAGTAACGCATACCCACTACAATGGACTCCGCCTACTTCACAAAGTTCAACCTGGCAGACAAACTGGCAAAGACCGATGCATCAGCCAGTAGGAACCATTTCGCTCCCTCAACCTACATTGCCGGCCTTACAACAAAATCCCAAATCTAATCTGAGACCGCAACTCCCAGCCCAACCCAACCCCAATCCAAATAACATATCGGTCCAATCTGTCCAAATAATAGAAACATCAGAAATAGGAGCTGATCTGAGGGAGTGTAATGATCTTCAGCTAAGATCTGGGCGTATTATTGAAACTAAGGGAGAAAAGACAGCCCATGTTGAAAATCAGTTACCCAGAGAACATCTGTCACAAGAAGAGGATGTGAACAAACAACAAACTCATAACCAAACAACCACATCCTCTCCCCCATTCCCAGAATGATTAATCATACCTCGACCTACACAATATCCTAATTTTGACATTCTGGGAGAATTACAAAATTTGTACATAAAAATTCCATTCCTCCAAGCCATTCAAGACATTCTGATATATGCAAAGACTATCAAAGAATTGTGTGTAAAGAAACTAAGGAGGAATGCAGCAAACAATCCAAAAGTCCAAGTATTTGGCACTCTATCTGACTTATTATCAAGAAAATAAATGCCTATTAAATACGAAGACCCAGGAAATCCAATAGTCACCGTACAAATTTATGGTCAAACCTTCCCTAATGCCTTAGTTGATCTAGGAGCTGCAATCAACATCTTAACAACTACTAATTGCCAAAAGCTAGGCATTACATCTGTAGAACCCACCTCTACCTTGTTAGAGCTGGCTGACCGATCTGTGGTTAGGCCAGAAGGCACGCTACATGATGTCATGGTATCTGTTGACTCCAGGGAATATCCGACTAATTTTATGGTAATAAATCCCAAAAGCCGACTCGATGGACACCCATTGATTTTAGGAAGACCTTGGCTTCCAACTGCCAATGCCTATATTGGCTGCCAACAAAGAAATATGACTATAACGAGGGGAGCAAATATCAAGAACTTAGCCTTATATCCTCTAGCACAACCAAGTGTCACAATGATCAAAACTAATAAGCACCCTGTATCATACCTTACTGACAACATTAGATCTCCATTAACTATACAAGAGGCACTTGATTTTAAAGATCAGACAGTGGATGATGCCATTAATAAATTTATTAGTCAAACTGAATCTAGATCCCGCACATAGTGTCACATGATAGAGGCAGTATTCGATAACGAATTAGAAGAAGATCCTCTTAAAGATACACATGATCAAACGATACCTGCTACCTCTGTTGCAAACAGTAAAATTGTGGAAATCGAACTGGGAAAAACCTTAAACATTAATGCCAACCTCACCTCCGAACAAGAAATGAAGCTCATCCATCTGTTGAGGAAATATAAAGAAGCATTTGCATGGGACTATCCTGATATGAAAGGAATTGACCCTAAATTATGTACCCACCACATTTACATAGAAAAAGATGCGAGACCTATTCGCCAACCTCAGAGGAGACTTAATCCTCATCTAAAAGATGTGGTAAAAGCTGAACTTCAAAAACTTTTAGATGTCAAATTCATCTATCCTATCTCCGATAGTAAATGGGTCTCTCCGCTTGTGGTGGTACCAAAAAAGAATGGGAAATGGAGAATTTGTGTGGACTACAAAGAACTAAATAAAGCAACACAAAAAGACCACTTCCCTCTCCCATTCATCGACCAAGTATTAGACACTTTGGCAGGAAAGAAATTCTTTTCTTTCCTGGATGGCTTCAATGGATACAATCAGATCCAGATTGCCCCTGAAGACCAAGACAAAACCACTTTTACTTGTCCTTGGGGAACATTTTCCTATAGAGTTCTACCTTTTGGCTTATGCAATGCTCCTGCCACATTCCAAAGGGCTATCCTCAGCATTTTTGTAGACTTAATAAATGAAGGACTTGAAGTATACATGGATGACTTTACACCATATGGAGACAATTTCGATCCAGCATTAGATACACTAGAAAAAGTCCTACAATGCTGCATTGCTACCAGGCTTTGTTTAAGCCATGAAAAATGCTATATGATGATGACTGAAGGACTTATTCTCGAACACTATATTTCAGCAACTGGCATTCAGGTAGACCCAGCCAAAATCCAAATAATTTTGCTTATTCCCACTCCTACCACTCAAACGGAGGTACGCAGTTTTCTTGGATTTTCTGGTTATTATAGGAGGTTTATAGAACATTTTTCGCATATTGCTGCACCTCTGTATGCACTAACTGGTAACATTGATTTTCTCTGGACAGAAAAATGTGAACGTGCTTTCCAGGATCTAAAGAAGCTTGTGTCCACAGCCCCAGTCCTTCGAGGACCAAATTGGGATTTGCCATTTCAGATATCATCTGATGCCTCAGATACAGCCAATGGAGCAATCCTTGGGCAGGAAGAGGATAAAAAACCATATGAAATTTATTATATTAGCAAAAATTTATCCCCTGTTGAATTAAACTACACTGTTACTGAGAAAGAATTTTTAGCTGTAATACATGCTGTCAATAAGTTTAGACATTACATTACTGGATACCCTGTTATCTTGTATACAGATCATTCTACCATCAAATATTTAGCAAACAAGCCTATCACAAATGGCAGAATAACTAGATGGCTGATTTTATTGCAGGAATTTGATATTACAATCAAGGATCGACCTAGAAAAGAAAACCTTGTAGCTGATTTTCTCTCAAGAATGCCAAAGCCAATCGATGCAGCAGCAGTTGAAGATCAATTTCCAAACGAGCATCTATTTGTTGTTGCTATTCAAACACCCTGGTATGCTGATGTTGCCAATTACCTAGCAGTAGGTAAATTACCGAAACATCTAACCCCTAATGAGCAGAAACAGACTGTTCAGAAGAGTGCTCAATTCTCATGGGTTGGAGGCTACCTGTTCCACACAGGGGTAGACATGCATATCAGAAGATGCATTTGAGAGGATGAAATCTTCGACATTTTAAAAGCATGCCATGACAAACCATGTGGAGGAAATTTTGTCGATCGCAGAACTGGACATAAGGTCCTGCAAACAGGGTATTATTCACCTACAATTTTCAAAGATGCAAAGAAACTCGTCCAAGCTTATGACAGTTTCCAGAGAGCAGGACACCCTGGTCAGTCCGATGAGATTCCCTTGAATCCACAGTTAGTCATTGTACCATTCGAATGATGGGCCCTTGATTTCGTCAGACCAATTAACCCACCCTCAAACCAGAAAACATATATTTTGGTGGCAACAGAATATGTCACCAAATGGGTTGAGGCAGAGGCGTTGCCGAGAGCTACAGGAGATTCTGTCATATAGTTCTTGTTCCATATATTTGTGCATTATGGCCTTCCAAGAGATATAATTACAGATGGTGGACCACAGTTTGTTGGGAACAAAATAGCTGCAACACTCAAAAACTATCATGCCCAGCACAAATCACTACTCCATACCACCCATAGGCAAATGGTCAGGTAGAAAGTAGCAATAAAATAATAGAAGCAATCCTAACAAAAATAATCATGTCACATAGACGTGATTGGGCTACCAAACTACCAGAGGCACTGTGGGCTTACAAAACAACATGGAGAAGTACCACTGGTTACTCACCTTATCAATTAGTGTTTGGCAAGCAACCCATTTTTCCCATAGAATTCGAAATCCAAACACTGCGAACAGCACAGGAAGTTGGTTTAGATTTAACGGAGGCACAGATTAATCGATTGCAGCAGATCAATGAGCTCGATGAAATCAGGCTCTCTGCACTCCAAAATATTGCACTTATCCAACAGCAGCGAGCTAAATGGCATGATGCTCTCATTAAAAATAAAGTCTTCCACGAAGGAGACTAGGCACTTTTGTACGATTCCAGGTTTCAGGACTTTCCCGGGAAACTCCAAACTCATTAGTTGGGACCATACAAAATCCAGAAGGTACACGACAATGGTACTCTTACTCTAATCACTATTGACGGTTCTGGATATGCCTTCAAGGCAAATGGCCACCGAGTTTGCCTTTATCGCAAACCACTCACTCGGGATTCCTTCTTCCAGCAACTACGCCAAGAATCTGATATGGAAATTTTGGGGGAGGGAGAGAAGTCTTCCTCACCTGTGATTCATTAAGCAATTTATCTCTTTTCACAGTTTGTACATAATTTCTTTTGTTTTTGTACATATTTTTGAATCAAATGCTTTGCCGTTACTTTTCGAACCAACAGTAATGTTATTACTTTTGTTGTTCATTTTCTCAAAGGGACAGCATTGTTCATTTTGCTGTTCCTTTTTCAAAAGAACAGCACCTGTTGGATCAGCCATCATTCTGCTTTAATTTTGTTCTTTTTCTTTATCTTTGCTTTCTGTTGTTCCTTTTCCAAAGGAACAACACTTTTGCTTTTTACTGTTCCTTTTCCAAAGGAACGGGATTTGTGTACCTTGTTGTTCCTTTTCCAAAGGAACAACATTTTCAATTTTTGTTGTTCTTTTTCCAAAGGAACGGCACTTGGATGTCTTTTTGTTCCTTTTCCAAAGGAACATCATTTTCGATTTTTGTTGTTCCTTTTCCAAAGGAACGGCATTTGTGTGTCTTGTTGTTCCTTTTCCAAAGGAACAGCATTTTCGATTTTTGTTGTTCCTTTTCTGAAGGAATGACATTTGTGTGTCTTGTTGTTCCGTTTCCAAAGGAACAACATTTTCGATTTTTGTTGTTCCTTTTCCGAAGGAACAACATTTGTGTGTCTTGCTGTTCCTTTTCCAAAGGAACAACATTTTCGATTTTTGCTGTTCCTTTTCCAAAGGAACGACACTTGCGTGTCTTGTTGTTCCTTTTCCAAAGGAACAACATTTTCGATCTTTGTTGTTCCTTTTCCAAAGGAACGACATTTGTGTGTTTTGCTGTTCCTTTTCCAAAGGAACAGCGTTTCTGATCTTTGTTGTTCCTTTTTTGAAAAGGAACACCACTTGTATTCTTTTGCTCTTCCTCTTTGAAGCAACAACATCCTCGTGTTCCTTTTACTTATGCTTGTTCCCCTTGTTGTTTTAAATTAAGGATGCTTACTGTTCCTGTTCTTTCAAGTCTTTTGAAATACAGCTATGCACTTATGCAATGGATACAAAATCACAACATACTGAAATCAGGTGAATTATAAAATCGTTATTTTTATAAGAAATTGCTCTAAATTGGTAAAAGGACAGAGGGAAGGACACACTTACCTATTATCTTTTGTTGTCATTGCTTCACTAACTCTATTCTGATTGGTTATCTTTATCATGTTGGTTCCTTTTAAATCCTCTTTGATTATTATTCAGGAATAAAAGAAAAGGGTTTATATCTTCCTATTGAGATGTTAAGACTTCTTCCACCATTCCCACTCTTAAGGAGTGTTGAACCACCCTTTGTGTATAAATGGGATAGTACTTTATGAAAAAGAAAAAAAGAAGAGAAAAAAGAGCAAACTGACTTGTTTATATAAAGTTGTCAAATGCAGGATAGGGGGTCTCACCAAGAGCCAGCCTACCATGATCATGAGGAAGAAAGTGAAGTGGCATTCCCACTATGGCCACCACACCAGGGATATGGTCCAAAAGGTATATCAAATAAAGAACCCTTGGAATAGGAGGTCTCATCACGAGCTAGCCTGCCCACCTTTCGCTCCTTCCTCGTGAATGGCATTATGGCTAACTGGTCACCAAGCCAGCATAATGGCCTACATTTTGACATCACACAACACTTCCTAAGCATACACAAAGGATCATGGTTCCATGGGTGAAATAAACAACTCTGCCAAGGTTATGGACACCTGTCGGCAGCAGAGCATTGTTAATGGTATTGAAGTCACATTATTTACACCAATAGGTAGTTATTAGCACCCTTCTGTTTCTTATACTTTAGTAATCAATCACATAAGACGAATGCATATTATTTTCCGAACCATACAACGCATGTAAATCTATTATCACCAATCATGACAGAGCAGTTGAAAATGACCGCATGAGACTCGGTATGTACGGCAGATGTCCTATCCTCCCAGCCTCGCATCATATCATAGCAGTCTCTTACGTATTAAGCAATCCAACTTGACACCTCGATTTCGGTAATCTGCTACCTTTGTAAACATGGCATATTGCCATACGTTGTTCCTTTATGACTCTGCTTCAGAATAGACCGGCACGCCGCTCCTTTATTTGACGGTCAGGACGGCCTATCACATTGCGGGGGGGGAGGTTAACCTCATCATTCCTTGGATGACGTGTCAGACCACTATTCGGGAAACTGTGTACTTGGGAATAGCACGGCTCAACGGTATACTATTTTTTATTTTTTGCATGACTTGCTATTCCTAAGCCATTTCCATTGTATATTCTGCAGCATTAGATTTTGAGCAATTCTCATGTATGTCAGCCTCTCTGTGTTTCTAACAGCGTGAACAGCTGCCATTCCATTGTCAAAATTCTGAGATTTCACAGCAAAACCATAAACATGGGAGGGAGATCGATTCGGAGAGAACCACTGGTGTTAACAGTCTCTGATGCTGCACGGGAAATCTTGGCAAGAGCCGGGTGGCTAACTTATCTCAATCACTTACAGGAATCCAACTAGACTGTAGCAATTGAATTCTTGCAAAACTTGCAAGAGGATCACTCCACAGTGAGGGGGAGACACATAGCAGTCACCAATGACATAATCGTAGAGGTCTCGGGACTGCCAGCCACTGGGCCTATATGGACGCTAAAGAAGGAGAGATTGCAGAAGATTATAGAAACCTTCCAGGAGGAAGGCCAGAGCCTAACAATTAGAGGAAAGGGGGTTCTGCCAGCAGCATTAGGAGAACCGTGGGCGGAATTGGCAAGGACCATTCAAAGCTACATCACCTGTGAAGGAAGAAAAGATGTGGTAAGACCACAGCACCTTAAACTTTTAGCTGTGTTAAAGCAAAAATGCTCTGTAAATTTACCTGCATTCTTGAATTCATTACTACATGATGTTGCACAGAGCATGAAAAAGGCACAGCATGTAGAATCAGTTGTTAGTCATCATGGGTTGATACGGTTAATAGTTAGCCATAGCATGACCCAGCAGCAGAGCAACTGGGAAGAGCTAATTGCCATAATAGATGGAAGATTGACCACACCATCCCGAAACATAAACATGCCACCAGTACACCTGAGCATCCAGAAAAACGAAGGAAATCGGCCCGACTAGCATGGCTACGAGGGAGGCTGGAGAAGCCCCAAGGAAATACCAGCCAACCGGTAGAGATAGAAGATACAGGGGATGAGCAACCCCCACGATTAGAAGGAGAAAACAATGAGAAAGAAATGCAGGAAAATGAGGAAGGAGAAAATGAGGGAGAAACTGAGCAATCTGAGCAGGAGGAGGAAACGGGACAACAGGAAGGCAGCCCAGTGCAGGATCCATTGAGAGAAGATGAATTGGCCAAAGTTTTGGCCAATATGGGCGAATATGGCCAATCTTCCAGCCCATCAGACCTCCATGCTGAAGAAGAACCAAAAGAACACTCTGCTCAAGAGGGAAATGCACCTGAAGAATCACATGCAGAGGAAGTAGAAGAGGAGAGTCAACCCGTTCATGATGAAAACATGACAGGAGATGCAGAATAGGAACAATTCGTTCCTAGCCAGACGACACCAAAAGAAACTCTGGAGGCAGGGGGGCAGAAAAGGAAGTCACCCAAGAAATAACAGAACCAGCTAGGGTTCTTGCCCCGGAGTAGCCAGAGCAGAGCAACAAAGAAGCACCCCAGGAACAAAATCAGGGAATTGATCATAGTCTAGGTCGCAGTGAACAGTCTGTTGTTCCTTCTAAGGAAATTGAGGAAATTAAGAAATTACGAAAAGAATAGCAGCGACTACTGAATGTAATAGTTCAGCTTCGACAGCAAATCAGGATTTTGAAAGCAAGGAAAAGGGTAAAAAGGACTTCGGGGAGGAAACATGCAATCAATCCAAAAAAACCACTCAAGACAAAGGAACGGAGGACCAAAGTCCACCCTCCTGTTCAAAACCCTGTCGAAAAATGGGATGTTGTTCCAAATGTTGTTGAGAAGCAGACTGTTGTTCAAATTAAAAAGGAACAGCATTTGACTGATATCCACATTAAGATAGAAATGGATGATAGATTGACCTGCGATAAGGAAATTCAGACAGAGGCACCACCCTCGGGAGTGATAAGGGTCATGAACGCAAAACAACGCAATAGGAAAATTCAGGTAAAACTCCCGGTCTCCACCGCCGCATGGGAAAGAGATCCGAGAACAAAAACCCTACGGGAGGGTTTGACGCAAGCTCAGCAAGCAATAGAAAAGCTCATAGAGCAAACGGTTCCTCGAGAAAAGTATGAAGAGCTACAGCAATAGCTTAGGAACGTCAATCTATCCGAAAGCCAGGCCTTTGAAGGGTGGCAAAGGGAAGAAGAAAAAGTCGCAAAAGTAACTCGTATGTTAGATATAGTTATCAAGCAGATGGATACCTTATGTTCTTTGTACAATGACGTCCTAGCATGTAGAGCCCCTGCTAAGAATTATGCCTTATTTTAATGGAACGATATTTGCAATTGAAAATAAATACTGTTAAAGCAGGTGCTCCCATACAAATTAATACCCTCGATGATTTTATAAACTGCTGTAAGCACTACGGGGTAAAATTTCAAAGACTACTGTGTGAGTTTTACTTACATAACCTTGTATTAGACCAGGAGACCGAGCTGAACCCTGGGCCTTTTGTTGGGGATATCCAATTGCAGGCATTTATTTCATTTGGGGTTAATCAAATTAAATGGCTTAAAGCCTATAACGCTTTCCAAAGGCAAGAAAACGTATTAGATTTGTGGGTAAGAGGTAAGCCTAGGAATCCAGTACAGTTGTGGAGAGAACATAGGAACCTCATGAAGACTCCAGGTGTAATTGAAGCATTAGGACCCATTCACACAACAATCAATCAGCAAAGAATAGAATACTTTTTCACTATTAAAGACCTTGCCATTGATGCGGCTAAATTTCGATATCAGATCTCTAATCCGAATATCCAACTCAGGGAGCCATTTAAGTATGAAAATTTTAAGTTAGCCGCTGACTGCTTGCACCTCTATGGCGAAGTCATTTTGAGGGCAGGGCCATCTTGGTTAGGATATAGGTTTCGGAGTCCAATTATTTGGCACCCTGCACCTGGGTACCAAGCCCTGTATGAGATGCCTGAGGGTCAGACAGGCCATTTATTTGAACACCTAGTTATGCATCATGGCTGTAGACCTCCACATGAGATTCCATTTCTAACCTACTCTCTCACTGCCTTACATGTCAACTACAATGTTTTCATGAGGGCATGAAAAAGGGTAAGCAAGAGGGTGTGTGGAGTACTAAAGAAGGTATGTTTTTGGTAATTATTTCAGCATCTTTTCATTAGAACTTACAAACCTTTTACATCATGAACTAGGAAAATGATAAGGAATTGTAATGAAACCTGTGATATTAATGTGCAAAGTGGAAACACTGACAATTGTCATTTTCTTATGCAGAAAGACGGGAAAACAAAAGACTGTCGTGCTGAAGGAAAGAACAAGGATGGGTTAACTATTGTCCCTTTGATGGGGAACCGTATGCAAACAAGGCAAAACAGATCAAAGCAAATCAACCCTGGAAAGGAAGTGGAGATGTCGGCTCGGCGCAAGAAGGAAAAGAGATAACTGAGAACTAACGGTTCGACGAATCCCTCAGGATCCTTTGATCCTAAGGGATCACTGCTTTAACTATTTTTGCACCTAGACATCTCCACCTTCATCATTATAAAAGGGGCAGCATTGTTAGCTCGAGGGGGTCGAATCCTTATGTTTTATGTAATTTCTCTGAAGATTGAAACTTTGATCATCGAGTCTTGTTGAGAACTGATCTACTGTAATTCCATTTTATGCATTAATACAAACTCGGTTGCTATTTCATCCCTGAGTCTAGAATAACTTCAAGCGGTGTACCCCTGGAGGCTAAGGGCCCAGCCCTAGCAGACACTTGCTCCTATACTATTACATTTGGTTTATGCGTGGTTTGCTTATTAGCGTTATTTGGTAATCTGATGTGTTTTGTTAGTTTACATCACATGCTTTGTTATGTTTACACATAACTATTGCATTGACTCTGCAACGTATCACTGTTCTTCTAAGTGTTGATATAATGCTGTCAATCTTTACAGAATATTGTTGTAGTTCAATTACAGAGCCTCTGTGTTGTGCACTTATTCATTGATATTACAGAATTCATCTTAGCGATTATGTTCTTTGCGATTGTTGGATCTATAGACATTGTTGTTCCATTTTAAAACACAGTCGTAATCTTTTATAACTAGGAGTGATAACTAGTTTACCGAGATCAGGTTACTATTAAGGTGGTATGTGTGCATATATGGTTTGGAGGTGTTGTTCTATAATTCATCATTAATCAGTTTTGTCCCATTTTGGTGTGTTGTTTAATTCATCCTTAAGAGTAAAGGATTGCCATTTGATTCCTGTAGATCATGATTCGTGCATTTGATCTTGTAGACTAAGGTGTTACTGCTTGCCAGACTTAGTTGCTGTTACAGTTTCCTGTTTGCTGTTCTATTTCAAATTTGTTGTTCTATTTCTTATTTCACTGTTCCATTTCTTATTTGTCGTTCCATTTCCTGTCCTTTGTTATTTTGGTGTGAAGAACGATCCAGGGTTGTAGTGAGCACTGACATTTACTGCTTGGCTCCTAGGTCCATGATCCGTTCTCTGATTTACCTTAGTTCCATCAGTTTACAAAGGGATGAGTTACTGCTACTGAACCCTTGATTGATAACTTGCTTAGTTTTCTGAATGTGTAGTTTAATCTTTTGAAGTAGTTTGCTGTAAACAAGCATCCGTTTACTCTTGTATTTCTGAACACTATACTACTAGCATTACTCTGGCAAATGATAGCCTCAGACTGAGACACTCTTTGAAATAACAAAACGTTCCTGGATTGACAACTAATGTGAGGTAATTAGAGGTGAAAGAGACCCTTTTTATAGCTCCACAGTTGCCAGAAGTCCTTCTCGGTAACCATATCTATATCCTTCTTGTTTAGTCCTTGGGAAATAATCCCTTGCATTCCCAGTTGCCTGAGAGTTCTCAGTTCCGTCTCTGAGGGTGGATTCTTAGGGATATTGCGAACTGTGGTACTGACTGTCTCCCGGAGCTGTTTCAAGATAAGATCAAATAGTCGATGAGGGGAAGACTTTTCATTCTTGAAAATTCTTTTATTTCTTCCTTTCCAAACATTCTAGATAACGAAGCATGGTGTGAAGTCCTAGGCCAAATTAAGGAACTCATTCTCCATATAGTTTCTTCTCCATTTGTTTAGGGTATTTATGATACTACCTCTGTACCTATCTGACTGATGGAAAATAGAAGAGAATGAATCCCACAGCCAGGTGGTGAAAGAGCAGCTATTGAGAATATGTTCTGATGAGCCCCAATTTTTGGTACAATTTGGGCTCATTTGGCCTACTTACCTTGCTCAACCATTCATCTTTTAACACTTATGCATTCATTTCTTAGTATATTCGTGTTATTTGTAGGAAGAAGGGCAGGCATTATATCTATGTGGCTAATACATGATGATTTCAGGTTTTTGGCATTAAAGAGAGCAAAAGACCATGCAAATGGAGACAAGGAGATAGCAAAGGTGACATTGCGGGTTCATAGGGAGGTTGTCCACAGTCTTGATGACCTTCCTCGTGATTTTCACCTTAACTCCGAGCTCCAACAGCTCTCCCCACCGAGCTTAAAGGCAGCCAACGGATTCTACAGGATCAGCAGTTTAACTTTCAGTTGGACAGCCAAGCTCCACGAATGGAGGAAGCCAGCTTGATCTTCATTATGTATAAATATGAAGGTCATAGCCTTTGATAGGAGCTTTTTGAACTTTTGAATTACTATTGTAATTTCTGAGCACAAGTTACAGCTCGGTGTTTGTTTTTGTAAGCCAGTTTTGGCATGACATTAGACTCTTGATTATGAATAAAGGCAAGCAGATTTGGATCTAATTCTGAGTTTTTAAGGGAGCTATAGCTCTCAGGTTAGGGCCCAACCTGAGAGCAATAGACCTCCTCTTCTTTGTAGTGTTATTTGCCTTTCTTTGCAGCACTTTATTTCCTCTATTTTGACATGCATTTAGAATTTACAGTTTGCTGATTTGATTTCTTTAATGAGATTGAGAAGGATTAGCTTATGGTTAAATCGCTTTCAGTTGCTTAGATTAGAATAGGAGGATTTTAATTCATTGGAGCTCCAAGAAAAGGTTGATAGTGCCTTCACTGCCATCTCTGTTTAGAGATTGGGGTGCAGTCTATACCAACCACCAAAAAACGCAGTCTTTTTACTTTCATAAAGCTACAACACAGTCATTTTAATTATAGATCCATCCATGCACTCTGATCTTGAGCCATACTTCTTCATTCCAACTCCATGCACAACTTCTCTTCACGATTTACATTGCTGTTCATTGGTTTAATAGCACAGGTAGCACAGGTTAATGAATTCTCGTTTTTGGTGCAAGACATAAGCAATTTGTTTTATTTACACTGCTCAGTATCATTCCATCTTCTTCTTCTTCTTAACCACGCCTAAAGCCACCTACTCGACCTCTGTTCAGCTCGTTTACCTTCCAACTCTTCCATTGTCCACGCAGCTCCATTTTCTTGACCTTTCGTTGCTTCCATTCTGCTATTCACCAACCAACTTCATGCACTCTTTCTCCATCTGATTTCTCTGCCCCTGATCCATCACAAGATCCATCTCCACCTCACCCATCCACCCATACCGCTCCATCACTTCACCATCACCCAAAACTCCCACGGTAGAACATCCTGTAGAAGTTAGCAGACTTCCTGTAGAATTCCTGAGTTTCCTGTAGGATCCCCTGCAGACATCCTGTAGAAGCCTGCAAACTCGGTTGCCGAGCATCTGAACGTTGTGGACTCCTATGGAATGATGTTAGGGATCCCCTGGGACCTCTCCTAGCCCTCCTGACCTTTCCCAAGCTTTCTTTCCCTTCGCACCACCTCTGCACAGCCAAACCCTAATAAGAAACAAAATCATAATCACTCCAACCACTTAAGCAAAAATACAAAAACAATGTTCTTTTCAATGGAAGTAGTTTAAGTTCATGCATTTCATATCACTAGCAGTCATGGCATCATTTCTAGAAGTTTGCACTCTCACTATTGCATCATAGAGGTTAAACTAGTCAGATTAGGGTTTACTAGGGTTTCCATGTTTTGGTTGGCTTTCAGTTCATTATTGCAAAGTAGGTTAATTTCCTTTGAGATAGCCTTCGTCCATCATTTAGAAAGCTTCTTCTGAGAACATATAGAAGTTGGCTTGAGCCCTAGCGGACTTGTGCCAGCTGACCAAGTGACAGCTGCGACAAGAGCTAGTACTTGTGCATACAGCACCGTCGCTTCCAAGTTTGTACGAACTACCGGGTTGATAAAATTAGAGATAGGAAGCCCCAGGAGTTGTAGCATTATTGCTACAATGCTGGGGCCCACCATCTTTTTGGCGCCGTTGCCGGGGAAGCGTCAGAGTATTAGTAATTGTTGCTTTTCTTCTATTTTCTTACTCTTCCCTTCTGCTCAGTAGTTTATTTCATTTCCATTCTGCAAAAGTAGCATAGACATTTCCTACTTCCATAGATTAGCACTTCCTGCTTTCATATATTAGCATTTCCTGCTTCCATAGATTAGCATTTCCTACTTTCATAGATTAGAATTTCCTGCTTTCATAGATTAGCATTTCAATTCCGCAATTTCAATTCTGCAAGCGTAGATTAGCATTTCAATTCTGCAAGCGTAGACTAGCATTTCCATTCCTGCAATTTCATTTGAGCAAAGTAGACTAGTTCTTTCCTGCTTTCAATTCAATTCTGCATCTTCACTTCAGTAAGATAGTTAGTTGTAGATCAATATGTTTCAGTTTTGCAGGTACCAAAGAAAAAAACAAAAGCAATCAAAAAAGAAAGTCTTTTCCATTTCATGCCTCGTAGGAACCGAGATAAATCAGGCAAATTCCTACCCAACACCCCCACCACATCACTGAGTCACCCTTCTCTCTTCTTTGGTGACAGTGACCCAGAAGAACCTATAGGTGAACATCCTGAGATATACAAAGATCCTATAGAAGAAGAAGAGTTAGAGACCACTCCATCTGAAGCTATGGCTGACAATAGAGGAGAAGATGAGAGAATAGAAGGTGCCTTCCCCATCCGAGAGACCCAATGGAGAGAGGAAAATGAAGAACATTAGCCCCTCTGCTTTACCTCACTTCCATGGACTGACTACTGAAGATCCTGATACCTTCCTGTTTGAGTTTGCTGTCCTTTGTAGAACCTATGACTATACTGAAGATGAGCAAAAGCTGAAACTCTTCCCTTCAACTCTTAAGGATGCAGCATTACGCTGGTTCATGGGCTTACCTGGGAATAGTATCACCACTTGGGCTCAGATGCAGCAAGCTTTCAATACCAAGTACCGGGACTACTGTAGGTCCAAGGAAACCAAGGGAGAAATCTTTCGGATGACCATGGGAAATGATGAGTCCTTAGAGGATTATGAGGAAAGGTTCCAACTTAGCTATAAGCGGGCCAGGTGCACACTTGACCCTGAATCCCTCAAGTTGGTTCTGCTCCAAGGAGTCCCTGAAGACCTCTTAGATACCCTTCACATGTTAGCTGGGGGGGATATTTACCAACTGCCTTATGAGGACATCAAGACTGTGTTTAGAAACCACTCCAGGGCAGCTCGGAAACGAGGAAGAGGAAACCTCCCCTCAGCTGGTATTCCTTTCTCCAAGCATGAGTTTGCAAATCAATTAGAAGATCTTAAGAGTGAGGTGAGACAGACCATCGCCATGCAGCTGGACACATTCAGGATCCAGCAGAAGAAGGAAGAAGCTGAGAGAGCCTTGGCTATCTTCTGCCCTAGATGTACAAGGAGACACCTTAAGAACGAATGTCCATTGCACTCGGTTGAAGTGTGTTTCGTTTGTGAGGAGGACCATCCCACAAATCAGTGTCCAACCTTACTTAGGTTTAAAGCCATGTACCAAGGGACAGAAGCCCCCACTGAACCTCTCTATTACCTCAACCAAAGGAGGCCACAAGGACCTAGACCTTACCAGCAGGGGATGCAAGGGGCACCTCAAGCTTATTACAGCCCCAACCAATCGACTCCTATGCCTTCCTGGGGTCCCCCTGCTCATCCTTCTTGGTCCATGCCTCCTCCATGGTCTTATCCACCTCAGTACCCTACTCAACCTGCTTCTCATTCATATCATTCACATGCCCAGCCACAGCCTCAGTGGAATGCACCTCAGTCGGGGTGGAGGCCCCAATACAACACTCCTCCTGCCATTTTGCCTCCACCACCAGTTCAACCTCAGCCATTACCTCCTGCTCCTCCAAGGCAACCTCAAATGCCTACTCAACCGAACTCGAACCCCAACAATAGACAGGCCCAGCAGGTATACACTGGGGAAACCTCATGCCCTACCTATGTTGTGGAGATCCAGGAGATCAATCTTCGATCTGGAAAGACTCTACCAGATTGCCAACCTCCTCCCCCAAAGGATGAGGAAGATAAATAGGAAAGTGAACCAAAGGCTATTCCACCCTTTCCTGAGAGACTAACAGCCACCACACAACCCAACCCAGAGGAGGATGAGCTTCTGGGTGAGCTCAAGCAGTTGTGTGTGAAAATACCACTTCTCCAAGCCATCAAGGATGTGCCAATATACAACAAACTGGTTAAGGAAAAGTGTTTCAAACACCCAGGCAGGCGGAAGAAAGATGCTTCAACCATCAATGTCATAGGACAACTGTCTGACCTTATGTTAGGACAAGTCATCTGCCCAAAGTATCTAGATCCTGGGAGTCCTGTAGTAGATGTCCACATCAATGGCACCATCATACCTCACACCTTGATTGATATGGGGGCTGCCATTAATGTGATGACCAGGGATACCATGCTCAAACTCAATCTTCAGGGTTCCTTGAGGAAGACCTCGACAGTACTGCAATTAGCAGATCGCTCCACTGTGACTCCCGAAGGGATTGTGGAGGATGTCTTGGTCTCTATCGACTCTTGGGAATACCCTGCAGACTTCCTGGTTCTGCAACCAAAGGCAAAGCTTACGGGATATCCTCTCATTCTGGGAAGGCCTTGGTTAGCCACTGCAGATGCTTACATAAGTTGTCGTGCAGGAAACATGACCATCAAAAATGGTCCTATGTCCAAGCAGCTAGTCCTCTACCCTCCTGCCCAACCCTCTTTAAAGCATGACTTACCACTCTGGTTGGAGGAAGGAGAGGAAGACGAGGTGTACTCAGCTACCCCATCTCAGATAGTGAATGGGTGTCCCCTCTGGTGTTGGTTCCCAAGAAAAATAGGAAATGGAGAATCTGTGTGGACTACCGAGAACTGAACAAAGCTACCAAGAAAGACCATTTCCCTCTACCTTTCATAGATCAAGTGTTGGATGGACTGGCAGGGAAGAAGTTCTTCTCTTTCCTGGATGGGTTTAGCGGGTACAACTAGATTCAAATCAGCCCGGAAGACCAAGATAAGACCACCTTCACTTGTCCTTGGGGTACCTTTGCCTACCGAGTTCTTCCCTTTGGGCTATGCAATGCTCCTGCTACCTTCCAGAGAGCTGTCTTGAGCATCTTCTCGGAGCTGGTCCATGATGCAGTGGAAATCTATATGGATGACTTCACTCCTTATGGGGCCAACTTCCAGGAAGCATTGTCCAATCTAGGAAAAGTCCTAACCAAATGCATTGAGATGAACTTGTCCCTTAGTCCTGAAAAATGTGAATTCCTAATGACTGAAGGGACCGTGCTAGGCCATACCATTTCTTGCCAAGGGTTACAGGTGGATCCTAACAAAATTGCTCTCATCAAGAAGGTTCCACCTCCTCAAAAGGTAAGGGATGTTCGGAGTTTCTTGGGATTAGCAGGATATTACCGGAGATTCATTAAAGACTTCAGCAAGCTAGCCTCGCCATTGTTTGGCCTGTTGGCAAAAGATGTGGAGTTTAAATGGACTGACGATTGTCAGAGGGCTTTGAATGAATTGAAGTACAAGTTGGTGTCAGCCCCAATCCTGAGAGGTCCAAACTGGGCCCTACCTTTCCACATCCACACTGATGCCTCGAACAAAGCCATAGATGCAGCCTTAGGACAAGTTGAGCAAAAACTTCCATATGCCATTTACTTTGTTAGCAAAAACTTGTCCAAAGCCGAGCTGAATTACACTGTAACCGAGAAAGAGTTTTTTGGCTGTGGTCCATGCACTGAACAAGTTCCGACATTATATCACTGGCTATCAAACATTTGTACATACTGACCATGCTGCAATTAGATATTTAATGAATAAACCAGATGTGAATGCTCGTATTATTAGATGGTTACTTTTATTGCAGCAGTTTGATTTGACCATTGTTGACAAACTAGGTAGAGAAAATGTTGTTGCTGACTTTTTATCTAGATTGGATTTGTCTGCAGATGAGGATGGAATAGTGGATGACCAGATGCCCGATGAACATCTGTTTGCTATTTCAGTACTCTCTCCATGGTTTGCTGATATAGCAAACTACCTTGTTTCAGCACAGTTCCCTCTGCACCTATCTTCAAGAGAGAAGAGCAGAATCATCAGAAAAAGTGCCTCATTTACTTGGATCGGGGGCAATCTGTTCAAGCTTGGCCCCAATCAGATCTTAAGGCGTTGTGTAAGGGAGGAGGAAGTCTTTGATATCCTCCTCACCTGTCATGATGGGCCTTGTGGAGGACATTTTGCAGCAAAGAGGACTGCCTTCAAGATCCTGCAGGCAGGCTACTATTGGCCCACACTTCATCAAGATGTCAGAAGATATGTCAGCCAGTGTGACCAATGCCAAAGAATGGGGAAACCGACCCAAAGGGATGAGATGCCTCTCCAACCTCAGGTGACTCTTGAGCCATTTGAGAAGTGGGGTATGGACTTTGTGGGCCCAATCAACCCTCCTTCGAGGCAAAGGTCTTACATCATTGTGTGCACTGACTACCTAACAAAGTGGGCAGAGACCAAAGCAATCAAAGCAGCAACAGAAGAAAAGGTGGCCGAGTTCCTAAGAGAAAACATCTTCTATAAGTTTGGCTATCCAAGAGAGTTGGTCACCGATCAAGGGAGCCAGTTCACCTCCAACCTGGTTGAAGATCTACTAGCTCATCACAAGATCAAGCATAGGACTTCCACCCCCTATCACCCTCAAGCAAATGGGCAGGTGGAAGTCACCAATAGAGCATTAGAAGGGATCTTGACTAAGGTGGTGAGCAGCAGCAGAAAGGACTGGGCAGTTCGCCTGGTTGAAGCCACATGGGCTTACAACACCACTTGGAAGACCACCACCGGCTTCACACCTTATGAGCTGGTCTATGGGAAGAAAGCTTTGTTGTCCATTGAATTTGAATACAACACTTTGAGGATGGCAGCTCAGCTGGACCTAGATCTCAGCCATGCACAACAAGAGAGGTTATTGCAGCTGAATGGGCTGGATGAGCACCGAATGTAGGCCCTCCTTCACTCGGAAGTGGTTCAACTTCAGAGAAAGGTGTGGCATGACCAACACCTCCATGACAAGCAATTCCAACCGGGAGATTAGGCTTTGTTGTATGACTCCAGATACAAATATTTCAAGGGGAAGCTGAGAACCAGATGGCTAGGGCCATATGCAGTGGAAAAATGTCATGATAATGGATCTGTTCTTATTCAGACCATTGATGAGGAAGCCATCCCCATGCTTGTCAATGGGCATCGATTGAAGATCTACAGGAAGCCTCTCTCAAGACAAGAGTTCATCAAAACTATGGAGAAGGCAGTGTTGGTCATAGAGAAGGGTTATGCCTCTGCTTTGGGCATACCCTGAAGAATCTAAAAAAAAAGAAAAAAAAAATAGATAAATAATAAAGATCCTTGGGTGAAAACCTTTCTGAGGCGCCCAAGGCAGGTGGTAGGGGTGAAAACCTCATTGAGGCGCCCCTATTGTCTTTCAAAAAAAAAGAGAAAAATTTGGAAAAGATCCTTGAGTGAAAACCTTTCTGAGGCACTCAGGGCAGATGGCAAGGGTGAAAACCTCATTGAGGTGCCCCTGTTATCTTTCAAAAAAAAAAAAAAAAAAAAGAAGAAAGAAGAAAAAAACAAGAAAGACAAAGACAACAAGTTTATCATGTGAAATTGCATGCAGATTGCAGGTGTTCTATGGAGGAGAGGGAGCCTCTCAACTCAAAGCCAAGGATCCTTATCATGCAGTCAGGACATCTCACCAGCACCTCCTCCAAGAATACTCATTTTCTCCAAGGCATGTGCAATTTTATTACAGCTTGAGTCTTCTACAGGAAGACGCAGATTTTCTACAGGAAGATGCAGACTTTCTACAGGAAGCACAGCCTTTCTACAGGAAGCTCTGTATTTCTACAGGAAACTTCCTATAGAAGCTCAGAATGGCCCAGAATCCATTTTGTGAGGAGATCTAACGACTAAGGATCGGTTTGGACGCATGCAAGCTATTGTTATCTCCCTTGCACATTGTTGTCACCTCGTCCTGCCATCCTTGTCGACATGCAACGAAGTTACCTGCACCAGCAAAGCAGATCGATGAGTCCTCAAGAAAAAGCAAATTTCAAATGAAAAAAATGCTGGAGATCTCACACCATATTCATCCCAGTCATCCAGAAGCTCCGAGAGCGTGATCGTGAGGCCAGATCCTTCGTCGTGCAGCATGCACCCAAGGAGGAAGAACTCTTACAAGACATCCCGCGGGAGTCCTGTAACAGTTGAGCCCGCTAGAGTGTATACTCTTCACAGCGCTGGCCATATGCAATGAACGCGAACGCATGCAGCCAAAGCATCCAATCCATCGTTGGTAGCCTGTAAACATGAACCTCCGGGCCTGTGTAAGTTCGCCAGCAACAGGTAAATCCACTCACCATCGTCCAAAAACCGAAACATCATGTGCAGCCGCACAGGTAAGTGTCTCGACCCTTCCTTCCATCAGATTGCATGAATTTTACTTTGAATTGATTGCAAAGTGTAAAGTTGAATGGGTTGAGCGGCCGTATGGTCATTTGGCTGGCCACGTCGGCCAGTTAATGGTCTAGTTGGATGTTTGGGTGGCGGCCATGACAAAAAGAATGGCCAGCACGCACGTGAGAGCAATCCCATCGGAAAAAACGAGTTTAACAGAAGAGGCGGCAGCAGATCTGCGGGAATTGATGCGGCAGCAAGGGAACTCACAGGAAAATGATGGGATGACGTCGCCCAACGGTCTGGTGGGGATAGCTCACCCCCGCGCCACGGATTCCGCCGATTCAAAATCTAATCGGCTAGATTGCCCTCATGCATTTATCAACCACCGTTTTGAACTCGAGTGGCTATCCTGATCTTTCTGCAGTTCGATACGCCGAGCCTTTGGCTATCAGAACGCTTGTGAAGCACACCCAGAGCGCAGACCAACTGCAGTCTTTCCCGAAAATCACGCGCTGCTCCTACAGGAACGTTGTTTCTACAGGAACGCAGTTTCTACAGGAAGGCGGGTGCCTCACGTAAAAAGGTGGCAGATTAAAAAGGTAACCCTGAACTCTTCATGCAATTGGTTTTTAAAGGCGGCAGAATCTTCGTCCACAGTCTGGTCATAGAAAATTGGTGAAATTGTTGTCTGCTGTGCCTATACTGTCGTTCTACAGGATGTCAGTGAATTAAACTGTGTTAAGGTCCTCAGGGATAAGTTTTGTGGATTATTTTCACAACAGAAGCGTAATTCTACGCCCTGTCCCAATAAGCTAAATTTCTCCCGCATTCGCCACCTCTAGCAACAGTTTTTATCATGCCGGGTGGGTTTATTAGACGGGAACCCACTGACTCATTAAAATTAAGAGAAAACCAGGAGGTGGTGGAGCTCTTCACACGAGCACAATGGATATCCTTTTGTGACAAACTGCAGGGTTATGACGACGAAGTGGCAGAAGAATTTTTACAAGCCTTGAGGCCGAAATCCAAAACATTGGCCACAGTGAATTTCAGGGGCCTAAGCCTCAAGCTCACCCCGCAATATATCAGTCGAATTACTGAACTTCCAATGGGTCTGCCGTGGGATAAGGAAGAAAGGAAGTTGAGCCAGCAGGCCAAGAAAGAATTCTTTCCACCTGAGGAGGAATTCTCGGAGGACAAAAATGGGGTGCGTAGAACAAGCTTGTTGCCACCATGGAATGAAGTTAGCCTACAGATCATGAAGTATATAACCTGTGAAGGCCGTTATAGCATCGTGTACGGGTATCACTTTCGGTTGCTCACTGAATTGAGGCACTGGATTGATCTTCCTGTAGAAAATAAACTAAGCATCCCTTATTTCCTGCTACAATCTCTAATTGAGTGTGCCACAAAGCTAAAAGAAGGCATACCAGATCAGGTAGCCCACCATGGATTGATCAAACTTCTTGTGGAGGATGCGCTTCATTCATATAAGGTTCCCCTCTCATGGGAAGCATTCAGGAATTTGACAAGAGACGGAGACATAAGGATGCTGACTGAAGAAAGTGGTTCCTCCAGCAGTGAGGAAAAAGAATCAGTGGCCGAGGGAAAGAAGGAAACAGGCCAGAAGACCCCGACCATAGTGCAGAAGAAAGAACAAAAGAAGAAGCATGAGAAAAAGGATGACAAAGAAAAAGGTGACACACCCATCTTGTCAGCAAGAGAGAAGAGGTTGCAGAGCAGAACGGACAAAGCTGAGATGGTCCACATCAGCCCAAGTACCTCATCAGCACCCGCAACCAAACCAAAAAGCAAAACCCATGCAGCAAAGCAAGCCAAGGCGGCGACACCTGTGTCTACAGGAAAGCAAAAACAGGCTTCTACAAGAAGCCCGAAAACAGAGAAGGGGTCTCCTACAGGAAGCCCGAAATTGGTCAAGGCAGGGTCCTCTACAGGGAGCCCTGGGAAAGCAAAACGCAAGAAAGAGAAGGCTGGCATTCTCGAAAAGGAGGCAACAGCTGCGCTGGCCGCCGTCAGTACACCTCCAAAGCCAAAGGAGAAGAGAGAGAGGGAGATCCCTCTACCTTTTGAAGCTAGGAGAAGTAAGAGAATAAAAACGGGTAAGCCGCAGCCTCCACCCAGTAGCCAAACCATTTTAGGGGGTGTCCCTACTTCACCCAGTGAGAGATCCCCCTCTAAAACATCGGCCACCCCCGAGAGGGGAAGCCCAAAAATAACTACCTGGACACGAAGGATAGACCAATTGGCTTCCGAAGCCCGGCTCAAGGAAACAGAAAAGAGGGAAGAAGCGCCACCCTCGTCACCGCTAGGGGCAGAAGAGGCAGGGCCACCAAGCATGTTCCGGGCCCTAGTTCTCGGCCAAGGACAAGGAGCTGGAGCAAAGTTGCTCAAGGATGAGCAAATATTTTAGCTGGGGGGTGATGATGAGCCCCAATTTTTGGTACAATTTGGGCTCATTTGGCCTACTTACCTTGCTCAACCATTCATCTTTTAACACTTATGCATTCATTTCTTAGTATATTCGTGTTATTTGTAGGAAGAAGGGCAGGCATTATATCTATGTGGCTAATACATGATGATTTCAGGTTTTTGGCATTAAAGAGAGCAAAAGACCACGCAAATGGAGACAGCAAAGGTGACATTGCGGGTTCATAGGGAGGTTGTCCACAGTCTTGATGACCTTCCTCGTGATTTTCACCTTAACTCCGAGCTCCAACAGCTCTCCCCACCGAGCTTAAAGGCAGCCAACGGATTCTACAGGATCAGCAGTTTAAATTTCAGTTGGACAGCCAAGCTCCACGAATGGAGGAAGCCAGCTTGATCTTCATTGTGTATAAATATGAAGGTCGTAGCCTTTGATAGGAGCTTTTTGAACTTTTGAATTACTATAGTAATTTCTGAGCACAAGTTACAGCTCGGTGTTTGTTTTTGTAAGCCAGTTTTGGCATGACATTAGACTCTTGATTATGAATAAAGGCAAGCAGATTTGGATCTAATTCTGAGTTTTTAAGTGAGCTATAGCTCTCAGGTTAGGGCCCAACCTGAGAGCAATAGACCTCCTCTTCTTTGTAGTGTTATTTGCCTTTCTTTGCAGCACTTTATTTCCTCTGTTTTGACATGCATTTAGAATTTACAGTTTGCTGATTTGATTTCTTTAATGAGATTGAGAAGGATTAGCTTATGGTTAAATCGCTTTCAGTTGCTTAGATTAGAATAAGAGGATTGTAATTCATTGGAGCTCCAAGAAAAGGTTGATAGTGCCTTCACTGCCATCTCTGTTTAGAGATTGGGGTGCAGTCTGTACCAACCACCAAAAAACGCAGTCTTTTTACTTTCATGCAGCTGCAACACAGTCATTTTAATTATAGATCCATCCATGCACTCTGATCTTGAGCCATACTTCTTCATTCCAACTCCATGCATGACTTCTCTTCACGATTTACATTGCTGTTCATTGGTTTAATAGCACAGGTAGCACAGGTTAATGAATTCTCATTTTTGGTGCAAGACATAAGCAATTTGTTTTATTTACACTGCTCAGTATCATTCCATCTTCTTCTTCTTCTTCTTAACCACGCCTAAATCCACCTACTCGACCTCTGTTCAGCTTGTTTACCTTCCAACTCTTCCATTGTCCACGCAGCTCCATTTTCTTGACCTTTCGTTGCTTCCATTCTGCTATCCACTAGCCAACTTCATGCACTCTTTCTCCATCTGATTTCTCTGCCCCTGAGCCATCACAAGCTCCATCTCCACCTCACCCATCCACCCATACCGCTCCATCACTTCACCATCACCCAAAACTCCCACGGTAGAACATCCTGTAGAAGTTAGCAGACTTCCTGTAGAATTCCTGAGTTTCTTGTAGGATCCCCTGCAGACATCCTATAGAAGCCTGCAAACTTGGTTGCCGAGCATCTGGACGTTGTGGACTTCTGTGGAATGATGTTAGGGATCCCCTAGGACCTCTCCTAGCCCTCCTGACCTTTCCCAAGCTTTCTTTCCCTTCGCACCACCTCTGCACAACCAAACCCTAATAAGAAACAAAATCATAATCACTCCAACCACTTAAGCAAAAATACAAAAACAATGTTCTTTTCAATGGAAGTAGTTTAAGTTCATGCATTTCATATCACTAGCAGTCATGGCATCATTTCTAGAAGTTTGCACTCTCACTATTGCATCATAGAGGTTAAGCTAGTCAGATTAGGGTTTACTAGGGTTTCCATGTTTTGGTTGGCTTTCAATTCATTATTGCAAAGTAGGTTAATTTCCTTTGAGATAGCCTTCGTCCATCATTTAGAAAGCTTCTTCTGAGAACATATAGAAGTTGGCTTGAGCCCTAGCAGACTTGTGCCAGCTGACCAAGTGACAGCTGCGACAAGAGCTAGTACTTGTGCATACAGCACCGTCGCTTCCAAGTTTGTACGAACTACCGGGTTGATAAAATTAGAGATAGGAAGCCCCAGGAGTTGTAGCATTATTGCTACAATACTGGGGCCCACCATGTTCCATGGTCTCCTCCTTCTCTCCACATAGCTGGCATCTGGAAGGCCCCATAACTCCTCTTTTCCTAATGTTGTCCTAAGTCAAGATTTTCTTATGATGAACCAACCACATAAAAAGCTTGATCTTCATCCAACCTTGGTGTTTCCAAAGATGCTACCAGGTTTTGTCTGGAACACTAGAATCAAGCCCAAGTAGAAAACCTTTTTCTTCCTTGAGATTAAAGGTGCCTTTCTTGTTATTACCCCATCACAATTGATCCTACCCCTCTGTTACTAAGATCATCCTTTGCTTTAGCAAGCCCCAAAGTGCCTCTGCTTTAATTTTTAAGGTGTTGTCATTTCTGCAGTCAATGTTTCTCCAACTTCTCCACTTTCCATAGATATGAGTAAAATACCAAAAATCCTTTACTTTGATTAACCCTTGGGAATCTGTTTCCTGCTTGAGGCTTAAAAAATTCTCTGTTAATAGCGTTGGTTCTTGTTGCCATTTGTCCTCCCAAAAGAGTGCTAGATCTCCTGCTCTGATTTCCCAGAAACTGTTCTTTTGTACTAGGCTTCTATTTTCCCAGGCTCTATTCCATATGTAAGATCCTTTTATAATTCCAGACATTCTTATGAGATCATTAGTGTGCCAAGAGCTGGCATATTTCTCTTTCCAGATCCTGGCCCAATGGGCTTTTGGCTCTTGAACCCATCTCCACCAAAGCTTGGCTCCTAGAACTTTACTAAGAATCTCCTGATCATCTAAGCCTAGACCCCCATGGATCTTGGGTTTACAGATTTTTTCCCAAGAAACCAGGGCCCATTTCTTCCTTGTTTCCTCCTTACCCCAAAGGAAATCTCTTTGAATATTCCTAAATTTCTCTAAGACACCTTTGGGAGCTAGAAGGGCTGATAACATGAATACTGGGATAGATTGCAAAACTGCCTTTGTCAGTACTAACCTGCCTGCCAGGTTCAAGGCCTGGAAGGTCCATTTTTTGACTCTGTCCTGCAACTTATTAAGCACCGATTCCCAGATACTCTTGTGCATAGGTCTGGCTGTAAGAGGAACTCCTAAATACTTTGAGGGGAGGGAATCTCTTTGGAAGCCAAGAATTCTTGAGATATTTCTCTGAATAGCAATGTTAGTATTTAAGAAGAAGATTTTTGACTTAGAGAGATTGACTTCCATACCTGTAGCCATGGCAAAATCCTTCAGGATTTGATTGTAGGCAGAAGCCTCTTTGACTATGGGGATACCTTGCAGTAAGGTATCATCTACAAATTGTTGGTGAGTCAGGGCTAGGCCATTCTTAGATAATCGAATACCCTTGATTTTGCCCATGGCCTTGGCATGCTTAATGGACCGACCAAGTCCTTCCATCATGAGAATGAAGAGAAAAGGAGAGAGCGAGTCTCCTTGCTTGAGGCCTCTAGAAGGAGTGAAGATCTTAGAGGGAGAGCCATTCACCAAAATTGAAAAGTTGGAAGAAGTCACCAGCGCCATGACCCATCTGACCCAGTTGTGATCAAACCCAAAGGCTGTGAGAACCTTCTTGATGTAACTCTAGTTCACCTTGTCATATGCTTTGCATATATCCAATTGCATGATCATCCCCACTTTCCTTTTGCTAGTTAGTGTGTGAACCACTTCATGGGCTTGAATAATGTTATTTAAAATTTTTCTACCCTCCACATAACCTTATTGTTCCTCTAACACTAAAGAAGTAAGGAGAGGTTTGAGTCTATTAGCCACTACCTTGGATATTATCTTGTAAACCACATTACATAAGGCTATTGGTTTGTACTTATCTGCAGTTTAATCTGAGTCCTATTTTGGGATCAGGGAGATGAAGGAGGTGTTGAGGGCTTTCAGGATATATTTGCTGCCCCTGGAATCCTCTACCACATTCAAAATGTCCTCTTTGACAATATGCCAACAAGATTTAAAAAAATCCACATTGAAACCATTCAGGCTTGGTGATTTTCCATTCTGCATGTCTTTGAGAACCTCACTGACCTCCTCTTCAGTGACTGATCTATTGAGGTTAAAATTGTCGTCTCTAGACACTAGCCTAGGGATATGCCTTGTAATTCCCTTGATGGATTGATCCCTATTTGGATTGTTTTCCCGAGTGATGTTCCAAAAATGTTGAGCAAGCACAGCTTCAATATCCTTATGAGTGTTCTGAAACTCCCCATCCTCATCCTTTATCGTAGAGATTCTATTGTGAGCTCTATTAGCCATAGTGGATCTGTGAAAAAATCTTGTATTCCGCTCTCCTTCCTTGAGCCATTGAACTCTAGACTTTTGTCTCCAAAATATTTCCTCTTGTTTGCATAACTTTTCCCGCTCTTGCTGGTATCTATCAGCCTGATCACTTTTGACTTTGTCAAATCCCTATTTTATCAGAGTCTGGTTGAGTTCCTGAATTTTGATTTCCACTGATTTTTTGTCCACAAAAATGTTACCATAATCCTTCTGGTTCCATTCTTTAAGTCTAAACTTAATGTGCTTTAGTCTTTTATGAAGGAGGTACATTTTAGATCCTTGGAATTGCAAGTCTTCAGACCACTATTTTTCAATGTTACTGATGAAATCCAGGTGGGAGATCCAAATATTTTCGAATCTGAAGGGTCTATTCCTGGGAGAATCTATACCCTTGATTTCCAATTGAATCAGCCAATGATCTGAACCTCCAAAGGGAAGAACTCCTGCTATTATTTCTTTATTTATAAGCATCAACTCCTCTGATATCATAAATCTATCTAACTTAGAGGCTACCAATGCCTCACCTCCTCTTTTGTTGTTCCAAGTAAAAAGGCCATTGCCCAATTCTGAATCAACCAAATTCATGTTATCTATGAATGATTGGGAAGCTAAGGAGTCTTTGTTTAGCGTTCTGGTACCTCATTTTTTTCCGAGAGAGATTTGATCATGTTGAAATCCCCTCCCATGATCCAAGGAATTCCAGCCTGTCTATTCCTGAAGTCAATAAGGGATTCTAGCAATTTGAGTTTATCATCTACTCTTTGAGGACCGTAAAAATTTGTGGCCAAGAATGTTTCTGAAACCCCTACTGGTTGAATGACCACTGATAAGTAATTTCTTGATGTCTCTGCATCAATTATGCTGACCCTTTGGAAGTTCCAAAGAGTGAGAATACCCCCCGCTATGTTCTCAGCTTTAACCTCCAGAAACTCAAATCTATTGAGCCATTTGCTATGTATAAGTCTTATTTTCTGAATGGAACATTTCATTTCCTGGATGAAGATCATATCTGGCATATCTTGTTTCATTCTATAACTAAGCATTCTTTGTTTTCTTTTACTGCCTAGACCTCTGATATTCCAAGATGTGAACTTCATATTTAAAGACTTGTAAAGGAGTAACTGGTTAGGTCTTTCATCTTACCCGAGTCTATCATTAGCTTTCCACACTCCATCAAAAGCTCCTTCTGCTTTTTCCTGCCCCTCTTCTTGCCTGCATTTCTAGTAGCTAATCCTGGAGTTGATTTCATTGTTTTCACTCCTCTGTTCTCCTGCTTGTCAGTGGTTTTTCCTTTACCTAACTCCCTTTCCTATGTTTTCCATAAAAACAACTGTTGTATTCTGTTGCAATCCTCTTGAGGTAATGAATCTACCCCTCTCGTGGTTCCTTGCATCAAAAACCCTTCCATATCTAGGTGTTCCTTGTCTAGAATTTCCTAAAGTTCATGGTCCTCCAGATCTATTTCACTTTGGGTCATTTCCAGATCCATTTCTAGTTCTGTTTCACTAATCATAGTCTCTTTCCTATTATCGATCTCTTGTGTTGGGTTGTAGTTCTCTTCCTTCTCCTTTTCATTAGGGCCTTCCTCCATAGATTGGTCTTCATTTGTCATTTCTTCATTTTCTTCCAGTGCTTGAAACCTGTTCTGACTGGTCTTTTGCCCCTCATTGCATTGTTGCTTTGATCCTTTTCTGCCTCCTTTTCCTTTACTTTCCACTTTCTAAAAGCTTTATGTTTCCTTCATTGTATTAGGTTTTCCCTTGTTGTCTGCTTTACTAAGAGGGCAGTCTCTGAACAAGTGACCATGTTCGTGGCATTTACGACATCTGAATGGGATATGCTCATAATCCACAGTTTGCACCCATTCCTCATCAAAAACTTCCAGGATAATTTCATCTAGAAGAGCTCCTGATAGATCCATTTCTACACAAATCCTAGCATAGGAAGTGTATTTACCCCTTCTTGTGGCTTCCGAAGCTTTGACAAAATGACCTAGTTTGTTGCCTATGGCAGCAAGCGATTCAGTTTGCTAGTAATCAAGAGGTAGGGAATAAAGTCTTACCCAAACAGGTACCGAGGTGAAAGTCTCCCACTCTGGAACGAAGTTCATCATCCAAGGCCGCATATAGAGGCTCGTTGTTGCATAAAAGTAGGGTCCTCCTTCAAATATTTTGTCTTTGTCTTCGATGTTTGTGAATACCATGGTAAAAAATCCCTTTGACCCAAGATGGAGATCAATGCTACCTTTGGGTTTCTAGTGGTATTTGATCCATGACTGTAAAGCCTTTTCAGTGGGCCATAATCCCATGAATTTGAGGATTATGGCGTAAGTCCCCATGTGTTCCCTGTGTGCCTGCAGTGCAGGATCATTTAACACTACTCTAGGAGTAATCTCCATTTTCGCTCTGCACGGTCCCTTTTGATTTTTTTCCCTTGTTCCCTGGATTTTGTCTTCTTCCTCCTTGTCCTTAGTGCTACTATTTTCCTTAAACCTTGCCCCATCTAACTCCTTATCATTATTTCTTTTTTCCTCTTCATCAGATCCTCTAACATTACCCAGTGATGACTTGCCTCTGTTGGCAACGGCTTCCTTGTAGGAGGAAGTGGAGCTCCCTCCTCTGTGGCGCTCCATTAGGATAAAACTCTGAACCCCTCTGTAACCCTAGTTGCGTGTCCTACCTGAAGAAAAAAACTCCTCAGTAATCTTTTTCTTGTCACCCTTCATCTCGTGGAAACTCACTATTGTTATTCTTGTGCCCTTACATTATTATTGTTATGTAGGCTCTGACTATATTGTGACCCCTTAGAATTCTATATATACCAAGGAGGTGTTATCATTTGAATCATCCAAGAATGATTCATTTATGTAATATAATGGAGATTTCCCCCTCAAAGAGGATAACTTTTAAGTCGTTGATCTATATTTTTTGTACGTTGGTTGCATAACATTTGGTATTAGAGCTTTGGATTCTAGAGTTTCACTTCTTCACACAAGCCATCTTGGAATTTTCTCTATTACGTTTTTTCTACAAGGCTTCAAAAGCAAAAATTTCGACCACATGGAGCAGAAATATTGGTGAACTTTGTGTACATATCTCAGATCTTGGTTCGCTATATTTTCTGATATATGATTTGGGGAATTAATGGTTTTGTAGCCTGTAGAATTCCATCTCATACACATGACCTAGGTAAAATCACCATAACTTTCGTTTCAGGTATAATATTTGAGTTTTGTAAAAAGTGGTTGAATTTCATGGACATTAGTTTTTTATGTAGCAATTTCAGGGGTAATTGTTGAAATAATGACACGTGACATCCTATACAACTTTTCTCTACTGAACTAATCTAGAATCAAGTCATCATGGGAAATCTGGCATAAATATATATTGAAGAATCCAATATTGGTATGAATTGTGCCATGGGAAAAATAATCATAGGGCTACCATAGGACCAAATTTCAAACCTTGGAAATCCGAAATTATAGAGATACAAAAAATCTGAATATCGAGTTCCAAAAAAGAAAGAAAAAGTTGTGTATTTTATATATTTTGTCATAAATTTTGTTTGAAAAATCAGTTTGAAGTGATTCAAAGTGAATATTGAAGCATATATATAACTATTTGATTCTAAAATTCCTCCATAGCAAAGTATTTCTACACCCACTAAGCCCTCAGAAAGCTCTACTATGACTCATGAAGAGGAAGAATTGCAACATGATATATCAAAATTACAGGAAAAATTACAACAACTTTCGCTCTAACAAATAGCAACCAAAGATGACATGGATGGTTTAAAATTAGACATGGGAGGTTTGAAGGATGGCATGGAAGCTAATATGGATGGTTTGAAAGCAGACATGGAAGGTTTGAAGGAAGGCTTGACAAAGTTGTTGCAAGAAAGGCTTCCCAGTAGTGACAAGGTAATCCATGAAATCATGATGAGGAGAACATGAATATGAATTATGATTTTAGAGACTCCATTGTGGGGTTTAAGAACCAACACATTCCAAATATAGATATGAGGAAGTTTCATGGAAAGGATCTGGTAACAAGGATACCACAAATGGAGCAATATTTTGATATAAATGATGTGCAATGCACAAAAGGTACGCATTACATATTTATATTTAGAAACCAATCAATTTGTATGGTATCAATGGATTTGTTCTCATAAACCACTTGTCACTTGGTCAATTTTTATGCAGGAAATGATAGCACATTATGAGGATACAAAGTGAAACAACTTCTTTAGCCAATTGAAAAATCTCAAACCAAAGTGTTCAATGATGGAGCACATTGAGGACTTCCAAAAATTGAATATTAGGGTAATTGATATTCCAGAAGAGCATAGAATTGATGTATTCATAGGGACTTTAAAAGATAAAATCCAACACGAGGTTCGACTTTGGGAACCTGATTCACTGCATAAGCCATTTAGGGTGGCATGAAAAGTTGAAAGCAAAATTATGGAAACAAGGAAGTCTACTACTCACAGATATAAATATGGAAGTGTTCTTGATCCTAGTCTTCCAAAACGTACAAGGTTGACGCCACAAAAATTGGAGAAAAAAGGAGTAAAAGGAATTTGTTACAATTGTGATAGAAAATACACTAAACATAATAAGTTTGCTAAGAATAAATTATTCTACATAGATTGTGAAGAGGAAGAAGAAAAGGAACAAGAAAGATCAAAAAAAGAGGATATACACCAATGACCAACACCAAAGAAATAAGAAATGAATCCGACCATATCTTAGAATGCATTGGAAGGAATTGCCACTTGTAAAATTCTCAAGATAGAAGGATATATCAAGAAGAAAAAGGTAATAATGTTGATTGATTCAGGTAGTACTCATAATTTTATTCATTGTAAGATAGCCAAAGAATTTAATTTATTCCTATATCCAGCACCTAAGTGTCAAGTGATGGATGCAAAGGGAGGAACTATAAATTTCTCTGGAAAGTGTCATAATATCAAGCTAACCATTTGGGAATATGTATTGAATAGTCCAATGCTTTCCATTCCAATGGGTGTTGTTGATGTTGTACTAGGATTCCAATGGTTAGAATCTTTGGGGACAATAGCTTTTAAATATTCAAGAACTTTACTTCAATTTTTTTTGGGATGGATAGGAAGTTGAATTAACGAGTATCATCGGGAAACCAGGAAAGATAATCAACTTTAATGGCATGACAAAGCTTTTGAAGAAATAACAATGAGACATAATTTCACAATTATGCTCACTAGAGGTTCAAACATCAAAATCAGCTATTTCTCCAGATCTCCAAAAAGTCTTCGACAATTATTCCAAGGTAGTTGAGACTCCCAAAGGCCTCCCACCTATCCGTGATCATGATCATGCTATTCATTTAATTCCAAGAAGTGTTCCTCCAAACATCATACCTTATAGATATCCCTGTTCCTAGAAGAGTGAAATTGAATGTATGGTTGCATAAATGCTAGAGGTCAGTATAATTCAACCTAGTCAAAGTTGTTTCTTTGCTCTAGTACTATTGGTGCACAACAATGATAGATGATGGCGTATTCATATGGATTATAGGGAGCTCAAAAAGCTCACTATTAAAGATAACTTCCCAATTCCTATCATTGATGAATTGTTGGATGAATTACATGGATCAATTTACATCACCAAGATGGATATTCGTTCAGGATATCATCAAATTAGAATGAAGTCTGAAGACATTCCAAAAAAAGAATTCAAAACTCATGAGGGTCATTATGAATTTTTGGTCATGCCTTTTGGCCTTACTAATGCACCTTCGAAATTTCAAATTTTGATGAATTCCATTTTCTAACCCTTCCTTAGAAAATAGGTGTTAGTATTTTTTGATGATATACTAATCTACATCAAGTCTTGGAAGGATCATGTTCAACATGTTGACAGGGTGCTCAAATTATTGAAGGAGAAACAATTATATGCAAAAACATCCAAATGTTTCTTTAGAGTACGGGAGGTGAAATATTTGGGTCATATTGTATCTACAGAGGATATTAAGGTAGACCCTAACAAAATTAAAGAAATTAAGGAATGGAAAATCTCGACAACCATAAAACATCTTCAAGGATTTCTCGTGTTGACAGGGTATTATCACAAGTTTATTAAGAATTATGGGAGAATAGTAGCACCTATAACAACACTACTGAATAAATATGCATTTTCTTGGACTCCATAAGTGACTAAAGCCATTGAACATCTTAAAGAGGTAATGTGCCAAGCACCGATATTAGCTATGCTTGACTTCAAAAAAACTTTTATTCTGGAATGTGATGCCTCAGGAAATGATATTGGTGTTGTTTTAATGCAAGAAGGAAGACTGATTTCTTTTGAAAGTCATCCAATCAAAGGAAAGTATTTACACAAACCTATTTATGATAAGGAAATGTTGGCAATGCTACATGCACTAAAGCAATGGAGACCTTAATGGGGAGACACCTCAAGGTAAAAATGGATCATGATAGTCTTAAATACTTTTTGGAACAAATATTATCTTTAGAAGAGAAAAAAAATGGGTCACAAAGATGTTGGGCTATGAATTTGAAAATATATATAAAAAATGGAAGCAATATGTTTTTGTAGATGCACTCTCAAGAAAGAATGATGATGTGGAAGCATTGCTTTGTGCTATTCCTATTATCCAACCTCATTGGATAACCAAAGGAAGGGAAGAATGGAAGAATGATGAAGAGGTGTGGGCACTCATTCAAACGTTGCAGTAAGATCCTTGTACATCTGATATATTTAATGGGAAAAATGATTCATTATGGTACAAAGATTGCTTATATCTTTGTCAGAATTCCCAACTAAAGAAAAATATTATTTTGGAATTGCACACCTCCCCCTTAGGAGGGCACTCAGGATTTTTGAAAGCTTACCACAAGGTCATGAAGGAATTTTTTTGGGATGGACTTAAATCTAATATTCATAATTTTATGGTAGAATGTTTGGTTGTCCAAGAAAATAAAGTTGAAACAATTAAAACCCTGAGTCTCTTACAACCTTTAGCCATTCCAAGTCAGCGTTGGGAGGAGGTATCAATGGATTTTATCATAGTTTTACCCGATTCTGAAGGAAAGAGTGTCATCATGGTGGTAGTTGATAGACTTACCAAGCATGCACACTTTTTTTAATGATCTCATCCTTTTAAAGGTAGTATAGTTTTTACCTCATTTATGGAAACAATTCAAAAGCTACATGGAAACCAAAGATTATTGTAAGTGAAAATTATCCCATTTTCACTGGAAATTTTTGGACGTAATTATTTTCTTGTCTTGGTACTCAACTAGCTCATAGTTCATCTTATCATCCTCAATCTAAATGTTATAGACATATTTGGGCACTACAACACCAAGTACATATGTCCATAAACAAAGGGCTTCTAAGTCCCTAAAAGTGTTGTTTCATACCCTAAAGGAGCAAGGTCAACTGATTACATCATCTCCCAGAAGTTTTCCATGAGAAACCACTCAGAACTGGTCAAAGCAGGACCATACAGACTGCCCGGTGAAAAGGGTGTGATGCATCTCACCTGCCACATGCAAAAAGTGTGATGCATATAGGAAAGCCCTTCTATAGGGTGTGATGAGTGAGACCAAACAAATGACACAAGAAGTTTGCTAGGTGAAGACCCTGAGAATCTTCTAGAAGCTACTCATTTGACACTTGCCTCCCTGAATTCGCCCAAGGATCAGTAAGAGATCATGAAATCTCCAAATGGAACCAAGAAATATCAGAGAGATGACACTAATCAAAATCCCAGAAGCTGACTCACCCCCCTGCAAATATCTATAAATGGATCCCTCATCCCAAAGATCCAAAGGTTGGAATTTGGTAATTTACAAAGAGGTGTTGTTGGTTTCTCTTTGAAGACATTGTTGGGTGATCTTGCTTTGTGTGAGGTGAAGATGGCTTTCAAGCTGGGAGGATGGCGCTGGGTCAGACCAAGTGGTTGTAATCCTCTCTTCTACTACTATTACTAATAAAGCTATTTGATTTTTCCTCCATATTCTTGTGTATCTCTGAATATTATGTTGATATATGCATTTGTATGGTCAATATATATCTGATCCTATCTTGTTTACAGTGAAAGATCTCTATGCTTTGATGGTATTATGCTGTCGTGAATCTACAGGTGTTCTTTGAAGCGGGACAAGTAAGGAAGCAGTGGCGAGATTCTGTCAAAGGGGAAAGGAAACAAGCAAGGAGCCAAACGGAAGACTGAGGTTGGTACTCTCTGCTTCTTTCTCATCTCTCTCTCGTAAAGGAAAAACAAGTGACTTTAATCTGTTTGTTTCTAAGATAGCTACTCGTCTTAGTGGGACTAGCAACTCTGAATAGACACTAGATTTCCTGGTAACAAAATGGCGACTCCACTAGGGAGCGATTAGTTTGATTGCTTGTCTCTATTTGTTTGATTCATAAACCACAGACGGAGCCTGAAGTTAAGCTAGCTAGCCTTCGAACTGCATTTGCTATGCAAGTGCAAAGTAGATCAATGTTTCTTCAGTCAATCTCTGGGTTTGTTTATGAACTAAACAATTGACTTGCAAACATCCTAAGTGCCCTAGAGGTAGCTTGAGTAACCTCATTAGATCAGCCCCTGTACTTTGTAGTTACTGACTATCATTTGCTCAGCCTAAATCCCTGAACTAGGCTGCAAACTGTGACCAAAAACCAAGTTAAAGTCTTGTCCCTGGACCATCGCACCTTGTCTTCTTGGAAATCTGGATGCATTGCACCTCTCGTGTGCAGTAGGTGGGATGCATCCCTATTTCCCTGTGTTACAGGTACGATGATCAGACAAGACTAGATCTGCCTCCAGATTTTGGCTTTTTCTTCACTCCCTTCAACTTTATTCAGGAGTTTTGTTGTCTGTGATCAGTAGACCACTGTTGAAACCCCCTTTCTTTGCATCATCCAACCTCCATTGTGCAAAGATTTGTGAATGTTTTTGTGTATTTTTCGCCATTCACAGTTCTCATTTACAAAATAGTAGCTTAATCGAACTATCATCTTTTGATTTGAAAGTGTCGCAAGTGTCGTTTTCAGTCAAGGAAAAGAATCCTTCTCTTTTTGATAGTCGATTACACTATTACTCTTGTATTTGATCTGAATTAGTAGTATTTCAAGTGTCGAAAGCAGTTTTCAATTCAAAATCGTAAAGTGTCGTCTTGTCTCCTTTTCGTTTTTTGAAAAGAAAATCATTAGTATTGTCGCTTTGAAAGAAGGAATAATTCAGATTTGTACTTAGCATTCTTTTTGTCATTCACACATTAAGAAAGTGAAAACAAATACATGCATGTGCATTTGCATTTAGACTGCTTGTTGATTTTGATTTAGGACAGTGCATCTAGTGTGTGCTCTCTGCTCTATGTTGAAAGGATTTCATTTCTCTTTCCTTTGTAGCTAGGATTTTCATTGTAAAAAGAAGATTAAACGATTGTTTATCATCTTAGATTGCATTTTAGGAATTGTATATCTACATCACACGGTGAAACTTAAAGGAAAACTTCTTAAGAAAGATCAACTATAAAATAAATTCAATGAACATAAAAATGCTTTGGAACCTAATGCACAACATCTAGAAGTCTAGGCTAGAGACGTATTCTGGCATCGTAAAGCCTGGTAACTGTTGCTTTCATTGTAGGTTGGGTGATTCCTCCTCTTTGAGACGACAAGTGCCAGTACAAACTTGTGCTCCCACGCACCGTCGAGTATTTATTGGGAGACCACAATAGGCTATATCCTTTATCCTTAGGAAGCCGTGTCTACCGCCCTATCAATTGCAATGCACTGAACACAACATTCAGGAAGATTGAATACCGTACCGTAAAAAGTATTCTACAATTTTGTGATTGGTTTGGTAATCCCTCTGTCTAGATTTCCATAGTAGTCTTTTTCATTCCTTTTCAGACTCCTTAAATGAAAAGGTCCATCTAAGCACTTGTCACTTCAGGCTCATTAAAAATCGAAGGCGACTAGAGTCATCTTTAGCTTTTTCTCGACTCTTAAAAATTGAAAAAGCAAGTTGTGCCAAAGTGTCTAAAATTCATTTAATTCAGAATAACATTTTTCCCCCTTTATTTTGAGTTGATCAAATAATCCGCAATCATGGAAGAAAGTCAATCAAAACCCCGTCATTCGCGGAGACTAACGAGTCAACCATCTTTGACTCTGAAAACAAAACCATTTCGGGCCAAGCAAATCACTTAACTGGGTCAAAGTCTCATGGTTTGTTTGAAACTTGTGTTTCAACATCCTCTGAGACTCCGGTTACTCCAACCATTTCTGGTATCCCTGCCTCTACAGAAGAAGTTCCACAGTTACAAGAGGACATTGGGGCTAATCCTAGTGTAACAGTAAACACTTCAATTCCTGAACCAACTCCATCTAGAATTGATTCAAAAGGTGTTACCCCTCCAGCATCTGTCGCTGCAGAATCTATACCCTCTTCGGCACCAGAAATATTTTACAGACCTGACGGTCTGCCTCTTCCACTCGGATTGATTGCTATAGAAGAGATTACGGAGGATCTCCCATCCAGTATTCCATCACATTTTGGGACTGGGATCCACCTATATCCTTCTACTTCAGAAGTTAATACCCCTTCATCGCAAGTTCCTGTAGAATCGCTAGGAAGTCTTTTGGATAGACTTGATATGTCTGGACAACCATCGACATCTAGGACTATGTCATCCAATACAGTGGTAGCAGAACCTCCTTCCACCACTCCCATGATGTTCGCTAGTATACCATTTGTCCCAGCTAGCTCTCAACCGCTAGAAGGAGTCCACCCAGGGACTCTTTTGACAGTATGGTCTGTTCTCATTTGTTCATCCGGAATAGTATCTGGAATCTCTTATGTTGAATCTCAACAAATTGATCCTTAACAACAATATCAATTTGGGCAGTCTGGTCTCCAAAGGCCAATCATTCCTTTGAGCACTGGATTGCCGCCATATGGGGTGCACTACACCCTTTCATTGTTCCCTCTGGGAGAAAAACCATATGAGAGTTCACAACCGAATTCAGGTCAAATTGGAATCACATCCAGCGGTTGGGTGCCAATACTACCTCAACAACCAAGAGTTGTATACTCAATGCAACCAAGTCTACCTGTGTCAAATATACCCACTACACTAGCTATTGTGATAGTGTCACAAGTACAAGGATTGCCTGTTGTGTGCCAACCTCAAGTTTCTCAGGTCATTGTACAACAACCTCTTGTCTCCACAAAACAACCGTAATCGCCAATTAGTGGATCCTTAACTGGAGCGACTCAGGCTCAAATGGGTACTATTACCCCTCATCTTGGTCAAACGTCTAGTATTGGGCAATAGCAAATGGCTTCACAACCATGGCTAGTGCAACATCAACAACTGCAATTCCAACAAGCTTACCAAGGACCTGAGCAACAAAACTTTGTAGGTAATGGGCAGCCATATATTCAAAACGGTTATCACCAATCGTCTCAAATTGGTTATGCCCAACCACCTTATCAAAGTTATCAGCATCAAATACATTATGTTGGTATGCAAAGACCCATTGCTTAGGCGATCCCATCTTATCCTGGGTACGCTTCGCCGAACCTGAATCAACAGTTTCCCTTTGTGGCGACTCTAAAGTTACCAGATCTAAATTGACTAACGAACGATCCAATCGCTTATGTCCCTTGGTGGCCAACGATTCCTCATAAACTTCCATCAGATATTCCTAGATTTAATGGAAATCCAGGTGAAGACCCGTCGAATCATGTGATGACCTTTGATCTGTGGTGTTCATCCAACACTCTCAATGATGATTCGATTCGACTTCGCCTTTTTCAGCAAACGTTAACTGGTCCAGTAGCAAAATGGTACATCGAATTGCCTAGAGCTTCATTCGATAAATTCAGCGCCCTTGCCACAACCTTTTTAACCCATTTTCAATTACCAATAAGGTATGAAACAAGAACAGAGCTTCTTACCAATTTCAAGCAAACGATGGCCACTCACATATCCGATCATATTCATGAATGGCGACGTCGTCATAGAATGGTAAAAACATATGTCCCTGATCAACTACTAGCTGAATGGTTTATTAAGTCTTTGTTACCTTCTATAACAGAAGATGTGGCGAAGGGAGGGGTCGTCACTGAAGAGCAGGTCATTGCTCGTGCGCAATATCTAGACTTGATCTACACTCAGTCTAGCACACTCTATGACAAAATCCCTGATGCTCCAAGACCAGAATTTTCCATTCCTCCTCCTAAATCAAACAAAGACTCTCATGCCGACGATGGCGTGATAGGTACGACGAGCATGAAATCGACAAAGGCTACATCTAAGAAAGCCCGTAAGATTTCTGATCAAAATGAAAATGAAGAAATTCTAGCCTCAGAGGTTAATGCCGTGTCAACTGACAAAGGCAAAGAACCGAAGCAACCAGGAGGCAAGAAGAAAGGGAAGAGCAAAAAGAAGAAACAGGATGATTCGTCTCCTAAAAAATCTTCTGCAAACCCTTCTGGGCAAAAGAAACCTACTCAGCCATGCCTCATATGTGATGAGGATCATTGGATGAGAGATTGTCCATATAAAGTTGAAGTTAAGAAATTCTTTAAGAATTCAAAAACCTCAGCAGTATTGACTGATCCATTTCCAAACCCAGGAACCAATCTGGTTGCTAGTGACAATGCTTCCCCGTCCCAAGTCCTTATGCTGTCCATTTCGAAACAGCAAAATGATGCTTTGATATCGACAAGGAATAAAGATTACAGGAAACCATAGCTGTCAATCAACAAGGCTACTGATCAACCTAGTAGTTCGACAACAACTTCGACCGAAGTTGTGCCACCCATCATTCCTGAGCTAACGATAAAGCCACCAAAGGGAGTTGTACACAAATTGACATTTAATCCTCGTGCCAGAGCGGCACAGAATTATAATATAGTAGAGGACCTGGCCCAATCGCCGTCCGCTATGTCGACACTTGAGGTACTACAAAATTGCCCCTCCCAAAAGCAATCTTTATTATTAGCAATAGGTGGGATTGACCCAACAGATTCAAATCTTGGGTCCTTTAATCATAAAGGATATGACCCGCAGTTACCAGCTCAGCTCGCTTTCCTCATTCAAGTGAAAGCCCTCAACAAAACTGTTCATCGAACAATTATTGATGAGGGGGCATCTACATGTATTATGTCAATGAGTTGCTGGAAAACTTTAGGCCCACCACCATTGTCGCAATCGTTGATGACGTTAAAAGCATTTGATGGATGAACACACACTCCATACGGGATTTTAAGTAACTTACAAGTCGAACTGGGGGGAAAAACAGTAGAAATTGATGTGGAAGTTATCGATGGAAACCTCGATTACAACATCCTACTGGGAAGGCCCTGGATTTATGCTATGGTTGTCGTTGTGTCGACATACTTCAGAAAGATTGCATTTCCCTTCCAAGGGGGAATTACAATCGTCGACCAACAGACATTCCTCCCCAACAGATCGCAAGTTACGGGAGGCATTCTGATGATCCACGGAAGCTCTCAGTTGCTTAAAAATATCGAAGTAGGCCTACTAAAAGGCCCTACATTGATGGGTACTTTTTCCCTACCACCTCCAAACAGCTTGGTGTAAGTGGCAACGGTGGGAACCTACAATATGTCATCTTCCATTCAGAAGATGTTCGAACACGATATTAGCATGGATCGTAACCAGGTGTTTCCTCCAAGCCCAATAGAAATATTGTAGCAATCAATGTTCTCAGCATGGGGGGCAACCCCAATGAATGCTCCTCAAGCATTTGGGTGGATAGGTCTAAAGAGTATGGTACCTCTTTAGATCCTTGGTCACTTGTACATTCTACAAATGAAGGAATTGTTCAGTCAATGAACATAGAGGGGGCACCATGGGAAGATTACCACCATCATTCCCATCTTCCGGATTACAATGAAGATTACTCCGACAACCTTAATCATCCATCAGTCTTTGATTTTCTATCAAATACTATAAATACGGTGGATTTTGAGTGAAATATGTCCAATATTGAAGAAATTATCGCCATAAATATCTCGACCAAACTAGATGTTGTAGAAAATATTCATGTCGGCAAATCTTGTTCTTATTCAGAACTGGAAGTATATTACTCTCTCTTCTGCGAGTTCAGAGATGTCTTTGCATGGTCATATGAAGAAATTCTAGGCATCGACTCGAGCATAGTTGAACACGAAATTAAGATGTATCCAGATATCAAACCAGTAAGACAATGGCTTCGGCAGGTGCACCCAAAGAAAGCCACTGCGATCAAAGCAGAAGTTGAAAAATTCTCCATGTTGGTTTCATTTACCCAGTTCCTTTAACTGATTGGGTATCGAACATTGTTCCTGTGATGAAAAAGTAAGGAACGATTAGAGTGTGCGTCAATTACAAGGATGTAAACCAAGCTTGTCTAAAGGACAACTACCCTACACCCTTCATCGACTAGATAATTGATGAATGCGCCGGATGCGAAATCTTTTCGTTTATGGATGGATTTTCTGGGTATAATCAAATAAATATCCACCCACAGGACCAGTCAAAGACTGCATTTATCTGTCCGTGGGGCACATTCGCGTACCGTAAGCTACCTTTTGGTTTAAAGAACATAGGGGAAACTTTTCAGAGGGTAATGAATTATGCCTTCCATGACATCAAGAACATCGTTCAACCATACCTCGATGATCTTCCAGCTCACTCGCGAAAGCGGACCGATCATTCGTAGCACTTGAGAGCAATATTTCTACGTTGTCGACAATACAAAATAAGACTCAATCCGCACAAGTGTGTGTTTTGCATTGGTTCTGGCCATTTACTTGGCTTTGTAGCTTCTAAGGGCGAAATTCGTCTCGACCCGTGCAAGGTTCAGGCAATCATCGATTTGCCTCCACCTTCAAATTTGCTTCAAATTCAGAAACTCCAAGGGAAATCAAACTTTTTGAGGAGGTTCATTCCAAATTATGCCAAACTTGCTAAAGCTTATATGCATCTTTTGAAGAAAGAAGTACCCTTCAACTGGGATCAGGTAGTGCAAGCTTCCTTTGATGCTCTAAAGGAATCCCTAATAAAAGCATCATTAATGTACGCTCCTGATTATCAAAGAGACTTTAACCTGTATCTGGCTGCAGCAGATACGACCATCGCAATGGTTTTAGTTCAAGAAGACAATGGAATCGAACATCCTATTTATTATTTAAGTTGAAACTTAAATGATACAGAAATCAAGTACTCATATTTTGAAAAGCTAGCTCTCGCTGTTGTTCAAGGAATACAGAGATTTTGACACTATGTTCTCTTTCGAAAAACTATCGTTTTGTCATATTGCAACCCCATGACTTACATCTTGTCACGATAGTTGCTTGGGGGCAAATATTCAAAGTGGATAGCAATTTTGCAAGAGTTTGATCTAGAATTCGTAAAATCCAAATCAAAGAAAGCTCTAGTTTTCGCGGAGTTACTCTGTGACTTCCCATTGTCGTACAACGATTCAACATCCAAAACAACAATCATGGATGAATCTTTGTTTCTGATGTCTTCAAGTGGTCCGTGGTATGGATATATAATCATTTATCTCCAAATCCAAACGTATAGGTCTAATACCTCTCGCTCAGAATAACAACGTACTTGATACCAAGAAAAAGACTACATGATCATCAGTGATACGCTTTACCGTCGTGGTGTCGATACAGTTCTGCGAAGGTGCCTCACCCACGAGGAGGCCGAAAAATTCCTAAATTATTGTCATTCAAGCGCATGTGGGGGGCATCAATCTGGTTATGCTATGGCACAAAATATTTTACGAGCAGAATACTTCTGGCCAAAAATGTTCAAAGATTTCATAACCGCAATCAAAAGTTACCATGCTTGTCAAATCTTCGACCGCAAAACCAGAATACCACCTGCACCTCTGCAGCCAGTAGTTGCTGTTGGGCCATTCGCCAAATGGGGCACAGATTTCATGCAATGTAACCCCACCTCGGCCAGGGGACATGGGTATATCATAGTCACAGTTGACTATTTTACGAAATGGGCTGAGGCACTACCTACATTAAACAATAGCAGTGAAACGGCTGCTCTTTTCTTTTTCAATCATGTAGTCGCCAGGTTCGGCGTTCCACAAGCTATAGTCACAGATCATGGATCGAACTTCCGCAATCACATGATGGTTGAATTGGCCACCAAATTAGGGTTGTCCCATGAGAGCTCTACTCCATATTATCCGCAAGCTAATAGGCAAGTTGAAGCGATCAACAAAGTCCTGAAATGCATGCTGCAAAGGGTGATTGGAGTCCATAAATGGAGTTGGCACCTAATCGTGTACTCAGCCTTGTGGGCATACTAGACATCGGTAAGAAATGCGACCGGGTTTACACCCTTTTAGCTGGTGTATGGCCTGGAAGGGATCTTACCAGTTCAGTGTGAAATTTAATCTCTCAAGCTCGTAGTTGACCTCCTCCCAGGCTCATTTCATAGAGTTAATCCAACTAGATGAAAACCATCGTGACGTCGCCTTGGCTAATGAAGCACATAAGAAATAGGTCAAAGCACAATTTGACAAGAATTTCAAACCTTGCATTTTCTCAGAAGGTGACCTGGTCTTGCTTTACGATCAGGAATCCGATAAATTGGGAGCAGGTAAGTTCTAGTCTTTGTGGATGGGTCCTTATATTGTTAAGCATGCATTAGCAAAAAGGGTCATACAAGCTAGTAGATTATGACGGAATTCCACTGTCGCAACCCCGAAACGGGTTGTACCTTAAGCGTTACTATGCTTGACTCGGCATGGTAACCTCTTCATATGCTTTTTTACATTTGGATATGCCAACGGGGCGAGTCATAGTACACAGAACCTATCTTCTGCAGCTTGGGCCATCTTTGATCCAAGCGGCGAGTTAGTGAGTTTCAAAGGGGTGTGTATTGGTCAATCAACGAACAACATTGCTGAATATAGCGTGTTGATAGAACTCCTCTATGATGCCATCACACATGGCATACGTCGACTTGTCGTCAGGCTAGACTCATAGCTCGTCATTCTACAGCTTATAGGCATCTATTCCATTCGGAATCCAGCTATCTATCGTATGTTCCTAAGGGTCAAGATTTTGGAAAGGTAGTTCGATTCTATTCAATATCAACATATTTCTAGAAACTTAAACACATTAACCGATTCATTAGAAAATTATGTGTTAGATAGACATTTGCAACATTTGTAAAAGGAAAGCATTTTATCAATAACTGCATCAGGATCATATAACTTAACCAAAATAAAACTCCGAAAATCAAAAATATATATATGATTGTTTATAGTTTGTACATAGTGTTCTATGTCCAAGACAAAATCGGTCATATGACCCAAAAACTCAAAATGCAAGAGGGCACCCTAATCTAGTGATGCTGGTGATAACTAGTCACCGCCTGTGCAATCATGCATAAGAACCTAGTCCAATGGTTCAGCACGCCAATGGTATGGCACTGTAATCTCAGAGGAAGCTCATCATTCCTCACATCAGGAATACCAAGGGTGAGACCCTTGATCTGATCCTGCAACACTGCAAGGGTCTCAGATACATCTAGGTCACGAAGGATGGCCCTCCCTATAGCCTCTCCTGTTGGAACAGCAGCTGCTACTCTCGGACGCACTGCTGGTCGCACAGGCCCAATATCTACATAAGCACATGAGTTTTGATTAGTCTTGATGAACATTTGAAAAACACAAGAACATTATAAAAACAATAAACAGAGATATGGTCAGAGATTTTCACCTATGGCACCCCACTGCTCACTAGCCAGCAGCACCAAGTCTGGGTCACCCCGGAAGTCCATCCCAGCATATGGATACTCAGCATAAGTCATCAGCTGACGGTTGAACCACTCGAAGAAAGCATCAGAGAATGAAACTTGCGATTGACTAGCATGTCTGGCCATAAGGTCAACCCATCTCTGCATCCGTGGCTCAGTCGGTGGTGGAAAGCCAAGTGAGATGTACTGGGGCTGCATCAGTGGGATCCTCTCCAAGGCGAAAGCGGTCAAAATAGAACCATAGCCAAAGTTCTTAGATCTTCTGGTTTTCACCTTGGTGAGCTGTTCTTTGATCACCAGAAGTACTGCATCACACCAGTTGAATACCTTGGGTTCGAGACATTCCAAGGCGTACTGCATATAGGATCTGTTGGCCAAGTGAAGGGTCGCACTACCAGCCAGTCTAGCAAAGGTGAATAAAATAGTTCTCAAGGACCAGTCTGTGACATCTCAGATACTGATCTTGCCATACCTACTCGGCTGAGATCCTTCTCTACAGTATCGGCGAATATAATCCGTCACGGATTCGCCCCCACGGGGAGAACATGATAGCGAGAGAGGGGCACCACGCCACGATAAACCAGTCAAGAAATAGATGTCCTCAATAATCATGGGGATGGATTTGCCTCTTATCTGGAACACTTGGTCGGTAGGATCCCATGCATCGAGGAAATATTGCAACAAGTTGATTTGTTGCCTCATGCTAGACATGCGGAAGAACTTGAGCAAGCCACAGTTCCGCAATGCAGTTACCATACCCGGATCATGAAGGGAAACCATGTCCTCTTCTTCATGCTCACATTCACGCCATGTAAGAACCATTTTTGCTACGATGAATCTCTAAAAAATAAACAAGAGGAGAATTAGGATCCTGATTTAGCGAAAAACGGGCAAAATTTCCATGAAAAATCAGTGCAAAAGTTTTCCTCCTTGCACCCATCGCACCCTACCTATGCACCAGGTGAGATGCATCCTAACTAGCCAATGGCCAGCTTGGGATGCATCACACATTTCGATGTATACAAGGTGCGATGGGGGCAGAACGAAATGTTCAAACCCCAGGGGCCCAGAAAAGCTAGAAAACATGCTCAAAATTCAAAAAGGAAAGAATGCAATTGAAGAGCTCAGGTTTAGCTCCTACCTGGTCCAGACAGTGCCGAAAATTGTCCACAAAATCTCTCAGAATCAGCTGGTGAAAATCAAGGGGGAAAACACCTCCAGAGCTCCAACAGTCACAACTCCAAATGAAATGGTAAAATGAGGGGTAAAAAACTATTTTAAGTTACTTTTCATGTAATTTAAGTAGGGTATTAGATTTTTAACTCATTTTTCAAGCATATGTCCTCATTTCTAATTAGTTTGATGGAGCAATTGAACAGGTAGTACAACCGTCAAAAGAACATAGTGTTAATGGTGAATCGAATATCAATGACCATTATCACAAGCAATTTTACGCGAAGTTCAAGCTCGTTAAAAATTAAACCTAGCAATGAGCATATGTTCCACCAGAGTTTAAGCTCATTAAAAAATGAACCCACCTCCGGTAAATAACCATTGTGAATGATTATCATCAGCTTTTGAGCCTTGGTCGTGTTCTTACCATCACCTCCACTCTATTTTAGCTGATCATTCGCCTCCATTTGATTGTTTACCCCTTTTGAGGAACAACTGTGATGAGTGATCCTATTAGCCACCTTCTTTACACTGCCATGATTGGAAAGTTCCAAACCTTACCTGGAACCAACTGCTATCTGAAAACATCACTCATTCCTCAAAAAACGAGTCTCCTTTAAGCTCTTTTCATCTGACTCGTAAAATATGAAAAGATTGCCGAGCAATTGGCCTCTCCAGCTCGTTAAAGTGATCAAGAGTGCCATCCCTCCTCTAGATTTTAATCTTTTTGGACCTGAGGGATTATTACACAAAACGATCGAGCGTTTGTCTTGTTCGGCTCGTTAAAACTATCAAAAAGTCATCCCTTTCGCATTGTTTTATACTTTTTCGGACTTAAGGGATTATATTACGAAAAAGGAATATTGGATTTTTCTTTCCGTCTCTTTTCAGACTCTCTAAAATTGAAAAGGACCAAGTTATCCTTGTCATTAAACTCGTTAAAACAATAGTGACAAACTTGTCCATTCAGACAAGAATGAGTTTCACTGTCGCTAGGCTCGTTAAAACATAGCGACGGGTTTGCCCGAAGGGCAAATTATAGAACAAGCATATTTTATCCTCCTCAAGCTTGACAAAAATAAAGAGGTACTAGTCAGAAATGATTGGGGAAAATTGGGAAGAAAACTTGAAGGAACTTTATTGGTAGCAGGTCGCTCTTGAACATGACACTTTCACTCCATCACTATGGTTGAGTCGGGTTGGGTTATTCCGTTCACCGGTCATATCACCATTGGTCCACCGTACCATCCACTTTTGGGGTTAATGCTACCAATCCATTTCAATGTCGCCGATATGTTCAAGAGAAGTCGCTCAGAGAATTCACCTACCCAGCTTGTGTCTCATCCGCTACAATACCTTCACACTTCATTATTTCATGACCGCCACCCTGAACCTTGTATCATCAGATCATTTTCACCTCTACAAAATCATTTGCTCCGTTTTGCGTCGTAGATGTGGGATCCATTAATGCCCTCCTACGACGGGTCACTTCTTGTTGACATCAACTCATTATCCAAGAAGTCGACCTAGGGACAACCCTTCCAGTACTTTGAAGCTTGCATGCCTCAATGGCAAGTTTCTCACTTCTGGTGACAGGTTTACACTAATGGCCTTCGACCGAAAGATTTTGTGTGGTGTTTGACATCAATTCATGTATTCGCACCACATGAATTGTACTGCAGTACCTTGAGGGTCATCATCATTATCAGTGATTCCTCTCACGTCTGTTAACAAATTACATCATTGGCTAGTAATCAGGCGATGTCCTTCCATGTTCGACATTAGAACATCTTTTCACATGGATCGACTTTTACTTTCGGGTGAAGATTGAACGATTTTTGAAGACCCCGGATCTAGTTTCATCCATTCGGGCTGCGATATAATTAGGAAAATAAAGACATCAAATGTACATCATTGTTGCATAGATAATCATCCAAACTAAGGGATGATGGCTCTACCAAAATCATTAGTCTGCACACAGACGGTTGTCTGTCCTATGTACATGAAAACGAATTTATCAAGCTGAGCATGGGAATGCCCGCCTCAGCTAGATCATGAAAATATTATGAAGATAATGTATTGTATTGTATCTTATTACAAGTCACCTTCTAGTGCGAAAAACCTCGGATACTCATTATAAATCATTTCATCCGACATCAGAAGATTTACGACCTCATGCTTTAGGGGGCAACTATTATAGACATATTTTGGCACTGCAACCCCAAGCACATATGTCCATAAACCAAGGGCTTCTAAGTCCCTAAAAGTGTTGTTTCATACCCTAAAGGAGCAAGGTCAGCTGATTACATCATCTCCCAGAAGTTTTCCATGAGAAACCACTCATAACTGGTCAAAGCAGGACCATACAGACTGCCCAATGAAAAGGGTGCAATGCATCTCACCTACCATATGCAAAAAGTGCAATGCATACAGGAAAGCCCTTCTGTAGGGTGCGATGAGTGAGAGCAGACAAATGGCACAAGAAGTTTGCTAGGTGGAGACCCTGAGAATCTTCTAGAAGCTGCTCATTTGACACTTGCCTCCCTGAATTCTCCCAAGGATGAGTTAGAGATCATGAAATCTCCAAATGGAACCAAGAACTATCAGAGAGATGACACTAATCAAAATCCCAAAAGCTTACTCACCCCCCTGTAAATATCTATAAATGGATCCCTCATCCCAGAAGGTTGGAATTTGGTAATTTGCAAAGAGGTGCTGCTGGTTTCTCTTTGAAGACATTGTTGGGTGATCTTGCTTTGTGTGAGGTGAAGAGGGCTTTCAAGATGGGAGGATGGCATTGGGTCAGACCAAGTGGTTGTAATCCTCTCTTCTACTACTGTTACTAACAAAGCTATTTGAGTTTTCTCCATATTCTTGTGTATCTCTGAATATTGTGTTGATATATGCATTTGTATGGTCAATATATATCTAATCCTATATTGTTTATAGTGAAAGATCTCTATGCTTTGATGGTATTATGCTTCTGTGAATCTACAGGTGTTCTTTGAAGCGGGACAAGTAAGGAAGCAGTGGCGAGATTCTGTCAAAGGGGAAAGGAAACAAGCAAGGAGCCAAACGGAAGACTGAGGTTGGTACTCTTTTCTTCTTTCTCATCTCTCTCTCGTAAAGGAAAAACAAGTGACTTTAATCTATTTGTTTCTAAGATAGCTACCCGTCTTAGTGGGACTAGCAGCTCTGAATAGACACTAGATTTCTCGGTAACACTAACAGACAAACTGAGATAATGAACATATTTTTGAAATTATATCTTCATTGCTTTGTATCAGCTAAAAAAACACAATGTGTCAATTGGTTCCCTCTAGCTGAATGGTGGTATAACACTTCCTTCCATACTACAACAAAAATGACCCCATTTATGGAACTTTATGGATATCATCCACCATCCATCACACCATTTTTAAGAGAAAATTCTAAGGTTCAAGTAGTGGAATATCACATCGACCATCAACAACAAGTTCTCCAACTCTTAAAGGATAACCTCACTATGGCACAAAATCGAATGAAACAACAGACATGTCAACATTGCAGTGAAAGAATTTTTGATGTAGGAGATTGGGTATTTTTAGGCTACAACCCTATAGAAAAATGTCCCTCAAGCAAGGTAAGAATGATAATAAATTATCACTCAAGTACTATGGTACTTACAAGGTGCTACAAAATATTGGTACTATGGCATATAAATTGGAGTTGTCTGCATATTCTCGAGTAAACCCAGTTTTCCATGTTTCATGCTTAAATAAGGTTATCGGTGACAATCTCCCAGTTCAAACAATGTTTCCATAAAATAACAAAGAAGGAAAAATAATATTTAGGACTAAAGCAGTCACAGAAATAAGAAACTGACAACTAAAGAATCAATTAATTTCAAAGTATCTCAATAAGTGGAAGAATTTACCCATTGTAGATTCCACATGGGAGGATGAGAATTTTATACAGAAGCATCCAGAACTACACAAGCATTGAGGACAACCCTTTTTTGAAGGAGAGGGGCATGTTAGGTCCCTATAATACTAATGTATTCCTCTTATTGTTATTAGTGTAGCCCCCTTTTATTATTGTTGTGCCCATGTACCCCCCATGTTGTTATTGTTGTGCCCCATAAAAGCCTACTATTGTTATTGTTGTGCCCTTACATTATTATTGTTATGTATTCTCTGATTATGTTTTGAAACCTTAGACTCCTATATATACCAATGAGGTCTTATCATTTGAATCATCCAAAAATTGTTCATTTAGGTAATGTAAAGGAGGTTTCCTCTTCGAAGAGGATAATTTTTAAGTCATTGATCTATTTTTCTGTGAGTTGGTTGCATAGCATACCATTGATACAAATTATTGGCCAGTTGGATCTTGTATATTGAATGCAAACTCAAATGAAATCTCATCATCATACCCCTCAGCCTTTCAAAGAATCCCATCTAGTTGGAATTTTGTAAAATGGTAAGAACTTTAGGATGTTGATGTATTATCTTGATGCTAGTGGGTTTTCTCTTGTTAAATCCTCCTCCTATATTTGCAGACAATGAATTCTATGTGCAAGGATAGGCTTTTGCATGTATCACTCATTTTTTAATTCACAATAGTCTAGATGTCGTTGATACGTCCCACAACACACATTGAGGGTTTCCTCCAATGTATTTTCCTTCCATCTTGTCTATATGTTGTAGTAGTGGTTGTAGGTTCCTGTACTAGCGAGTTTTCATGTCAAGAGGTGGTGGGTTCCACCATTTTTTATTTCTTTTCATATTTTTTATATTTTTCCTTTTTTTAAATCATTTTTTAAAACAACATTGCATGCAAAACATTGAGTTAAGTGAGCTAGCCCCACCCATATTTTTTTTTCTTTCTTTTTTCTTAAGAATATTTGATGAAAAACTTTGAGTTAAGTGAGTTGGACCCACCTACTTTTTGTGCTCCATGATAACATCCCACTTTCTTAAGTCTTTTTTCAGTTTTGTCTTATTTATCTATGATACGTGTGGGTTTCCTCTGGAGAAACGTTAAGTGACTTCTAGATAAGGCCAAGGCTTCTTGCTACTAAGTTTGGTTATAAAAAACCTTTGCTCCTCACACTTAATGCTTTCTCAAGATATAATAGTGTTGATAGTGTTGGATGTCGCCAACAATCAGGGGGTCTCTCCGATATGAAGTCCCAATTAGACGTCACACAATTTGGAGTAGGAGCCCCATCTGAGAAATAGGCCCATATAACATATCCTTAATGATTTTCTTTGGTTGTAATAAAAAACACAAGAGAAAGCATATATACTTTTGAGATAAATAAGTTATCCTTATGATGTATTCAAATTCATAGTGTATAATGGTCCTTTCACGGAAGCGAAAAGAAAGTGAGTCTTTAAGAGAAAAGTAATAGTTTCCATCCTAATAAAGACACACACTCACATATCTAAAAGAATTGCTCATTATCTTGTGGAGTTGTTCACAAAGAAATAATAATCATGAAAACAAGGACCCACAGTTCAAATATGCATACTAAAGCCAATGAAATAGTTCATTTTCATTAGTATGTACAACCATAAATATACACCACAAACAATGAAAGAATAATATTCCAATCATTCATGACATATGTATGAAAGTATGTCGTCTTCAAGAGCTTTAAATTATAAAGTGAAAGTCCTAAGATACACCATTATAATAATACAACACTAATTCCAATAGTGGAACGTTAAGCAACTACTTACTTCACAAAATACTAATCTTCACTCTTATGCCTAGCTTGAGAAGCCAAGATGAAAACTCCTTTTCTTGAGCTATGACGGTGTATATATAACAAATGAGGTGGCTCTCCACCTCCTTTTTGGTATTGAGCTTCCATGTGATTTTTCGAATCCCTATGAGACCTTCAAGCTTCTACATGAATTTTCACATTCTATGTGACCCTTGGGCTTCCACACATTTTACATTTTCTCGTTTTTCAAAAATACATTATTACATTTCCACATATTTGTGGCAAAATACAATGACATATAAGACTTTTATGTTGACACCTTGTGAAGTCGTGACTTGGCGGTGAAATGGAACTTCATTGTAGAGTAGTAATGCCAAGCTTTTCTTGTTGATGCTATCTTCACATCTTCATGATAGGTCTTGCACGTACTTCATCTTCATCCTCCAAGAGGTGTTTTAGGATATAGAATCTTCCATGTGATCTTGACCTTCATTCTTTTTTCGTGATCTAGTGTCCCTTGATCTCTTTTCTTGATGATCTCTTTGTGTTTTTAGCTTCACAATTGTCTTCTTGCATCATTTCCTTAGTATCCTCCTTGAGCATCATCCTGTCATGTCAAGATAATAACACATACAAATAGATTTCACTCATGAAAAGACAACATCAGTCCTAAAATATCCTAGTCTATATTGTTTCTCATGCAACATACTCGCTAAGATGGGAAAATGTGCAGGATTGAGGAGGAGGCCTAATGATTACACAGCGCATAGGAAAAAGAAGTAGGGAGTGAGGGTCTAGGGTCTGTGACTACATATTACATAGTGGCTGAGAGAAAAAGAGGCATGATTGTGCAATTTTGGAAGTTAGGGAGACAAAGAGGGCACACTTGCTCAATGTGACTACGTAGTGTGTAGTTCTAGAAGGAGTGAGTTAATACACTACACAGATGGGCACTACAAGGAGCCAGATGTGACCTAACTGCAAACTAAAAGTGTGTAGTGCCTAGTGTAGGTTAATTGGAAATGGACTGGATAGTGGGCAAGAGAAATTGACAGTGACTGATCACTAGGACTGGGCAATATGTAGTTGATGGAGGCAGTTTTATGTGACTGCACAGTGCACAGTTCCAGGAGCCGAAGGATTCTTGACTATGGCTTGTGACTATACAATGTGTATTTCTAGGGGGAATAAAGAAGATGCTTGGTCAAGAAAGTTGCGAAGGCAAGAAAACTTTGAAATTGACTAAGTGTGAGATCGATAAGGAAAAAAGATGAGACCAAATCATGAAATATGACTTGAACATGATAACGCACTAATAAAAAACTAACCATGTGACAATGAAAAACTCAGCACCCAAAACCAACATTCATCCACTGAAACAACAACAAAATAACACTTACATCCAAGTGAAACATTTAAGATACACTTTTCAACACAAGTTTCAACTGCAACAAGAAAGTGTGCAATACCTTGAGAATGAGTCAATGCATGTCCATGTGATTAATAGAATCCATTAACAAAATAGAATGCATCATAGCTACCTCTCAAAGGTGCGACATGGTTGCCTTTAACAAAGAGTGACACTTCCCTTAACAAAATACGACACTAGGAATTCCTTCAAAAATGGACTTTAAAACTTGGGTATAAAGCATGGGATGAATCTAATAACCGTTAGATTCCTATAATACTAGTGATTCCCCCATTATTATTGTCAATGTAGCCCCTTATTGTTATTGTTATGCCCCTATTGTCCCCATATTATTAATATTTTTCCCCATAAAGCCCACTATTGTTATTGTTGTGCCCTTACATTATTATTGTTATGTCTACTCTAATTATATTGTGACCCCTTAGACTCATATATATAGCAAGGAGGTTTTTTCATTTGAATTATTCATTTGTGTAATGTAAAGAAGGTTCCCCCCTGTTACACTAAAATTTGTCACCATGACTATTTGCAGTTAGTATGGCTCCATCAACTATCATACTATCCTTCTTGGCAAGTCTCATACCTCTGCTCCTCATGTCAAACTCCAAGAAAGAGAGAAAGTCTTTAAAAATCTATATAACTCTGGGTACGCAGTTTCTCTTAGCCTTACCTGCGTGTATGCACCTCAAGTTCACAATACCTTCGTACTTGTACGCTCTGTCTATAAAGGAGTGGGTGTGTACTCCTGTAAAGGTCAAAAGGCGCAAGTTTCACTTCAAAAAAGTTACTTGTGGTCATTTCTAGAGCATTCTAGAAGCTTGTTTGACGTGTATTGAGCGCCTCCAGATGGTTCATGTATCCCTATGAAAGAGGAACTTATCCCATCAAGAGGGGAGCTATCCCATTCAAAGAGGGGCTTATCCCATTGATGGTGGACCTGATTAACTTCCTCTAGAGCACTATAAATACAGGCATTGGGCCAGAAGGAGGGGAGGTTGAAAGCTGAATATTCGTAAGGGTAGATGCTGCTGGAATTAGGACTCCCTTATAGAGCTTGAGAGGAGAGATTCCCATCCTTTCCTAGCCTTATTTGGAAGTGGGTGAGCTGATCAAAGTAAAGGAAAACTCTTGCTGGACCCTAGGAGGGACCTGCACAACACCAAGGCTCAGGTTGTAATGGTTTCTTTTGTTTCCACTTAATACAAATAAGCTCACTTTTCTCAACAGATCGTTATACATGATTTGTTTCATATACTCCTTGGTCTGTATGATGAATATGTGTTATTTTATAAGTTATTCAGGTGCTATTTAATCTTTTGGCTTGTTAGTGAATGCAGGTTTCTAAGAGAAGGAGGAGCTCATCTGGATCAGCGAGGCTGGACTACTGCAAAGCGTTGAACTAAAGGTATGTTATGAACACCTGATTACTTGTATTCTAAATGCATATTTAGAGAAAGGTAGTGTTTACTTGTCTTGTTTGTCACTAGAAAGCCTTAGCTTCTAGGGAGGTTGGTTTTGTCCGCAAAATTGACTCTTTCCGCATGACAAAATGGTGACTCCACTGGGGAATCCATTGATGTGAATGATTTTTCCTTTGTATGAAACTTTGATTTGAGAAAAGTCGTTTGTTTTCTGGTTTTTGGCTGTTTGACTGTGCATTTGGGTGGGATAGCTTAGGGTTAAATTAGATTTTAGTTTTTCTTGGTTTTGCTAGAAGTACGTAGCCTCTGCGTTGAGCACAGTGCGTACCTGTACGCACTGCAGCTTTGTACACAGAGCGTACATGCACCTGTGCAAACAGGCTGCCTGCGTACCCCTGTCAAAAGCCTAGAAAATTTCAATTTTTTCTTTTTTATCTTTTAGATTTTGTTTATAGCTTGTTTTTGCTGCCCAGATCCACTGGTTACCTGTCAGAAACTTTCCTTGGTTAATTCCATTGGCATTCCTGCTTTAAGCTTTCATCAATTGGGTGTTTTAAGTCTCTTTTTTGAGAAATTCTTAATTTGATTTCCTTTGGTCATTACTTGGAGGTTTGTCTCAGTCTTTTCACAATTTTGCATCTTTTTGCTTTTGTTTTTGCAAAAAAAATTCCCCCTCATTCGCCGGGGGGGGCTAAATTGTGTATGAGTGTTAATCGCCTTTGAGTGTTTTTATTTTTTGATCTTTGGAACTCTCACCCAATTTTCTCGACTTGCACTTGATTGGTTCTTAGATTACATTAGAATCATATTGTGTTTGAGAATTCTTTTGCATAGATCACATTTGCATAATTAGAATTCTCATTTTCAGAATATTAATGAAAAATGTGCATAGATTACATTTGCATACTTTTCAAGTGAATTGTGCATAGATTACAATTGCATAGTTTACATTCTGAAAAATCAATCGTAGATTTAGATCAGTTTTCTTTGATTTGAATTTACACAAAAATAAAAATAAAAAAAACTATTTTGGAATTGATTTGCATTAGTTTTTCTTGATGAAATTAGTGATCAATTTTTTGCATTGTTGGAAGTGAATGGAAACTCTCTCCTTACCTTAGTTAGGATTCATCGAATTGAAAAAATTACATTATCATATTCGATTGCATTCAGTTTTGGGTCGGGTCATAACACCATTGGTTTCATATCCATTTACCCCTTTGAGTAATAACAGCCTTAATAACACAGCGCTTAATTAAAATCAACTTAGTAACTTTTTATTTACTAGGGCTCTGAAACACCAATATAGATCAGGCTAGTGTCTTGGAGTAGGAGAGTAATTAACTCTCCAAGACAGTAAAACCAAACAAGTAGCTTATCTTGTGGTAGGATAAATCCAACTGTTTCATTTGTACTCTGGGAAAGCTCCTCTTAAAGGAGAAGCACGAGACCGTGTCCGAACCAGTGAGGGAATCAATCCTCCTTCATTGGGAACGATGCCAGATACGCACGTACTACAAATGGTAAACCTCAGATTAACCATTGTCGAGGAGCCTGGGGTCACTTGTCGGTAAACCTTGGATTATTGTCAAGGAGCCGGCAAGGCGATTGAGCTTGTTACTCTGCCCTTGCGTGCTATCGGGTCGTAGACTATTCCCCCAGGTATATTTGTTGCTGTTGGTAACCTTAGTGACTATTATCTTTAGGATTCTACCCGAGGTGACGGTGGAGGGAAGATCCCGCTGTACCTGGAGCAGACGTTGACTAGACTCACTTGGATTTTCTGGGGGGTTCACTTCACTCGAGACGGTTAAGTGGAGGAACTTGGTCCAGTCTATTCATTAAGCAGGTTGCCGGGGTAACTGTTCCACCCGCCATTTCTGTACTGAATTCTGCGATGTTGGATTTCATCACCAACTAGTGTTTTCGGTACGGAAAGTTACTGTTTGTGTGTGGTTTGACTCCTAGATTTGATAGCGTGTGTTAATTTGTTTGTTTTTACTTTTAGAGACCATAGGTGTGAATTGTGAATTTTAATTGTTAAGTGTGCATTGTGAATTGTTAATTTTAGTTTTAAATTGTTAATAAAATTCACTGAAGTTGAATATAATGGAAAATGTTCCGGAATTTACCAACCTAGGAACCCCTCCTAACGAGAATCCTAGTACTTTTCCTTACTTTGGAAATGTTGGTCCTCCTTATATGGCTACTTTGTCATTACCTGGATTCACAATAGGTTTACCGATATGGTTATTTTCAACTTCGTTGGCCCAAAATACTCCAATTGTTCCACCTCAACCGAATGCTTCACCTCAACAGAGTTCACCATCTCAACATCACCAACCTTCTGTTGACCCTTTACCTTCTTCGCCTAATTTTTCTTCCTCCATTTCCTCCTCTTCGCTTGGTAAAAGCCTTGATGCTAGTAACCAGGTGTCTAAGAAGAAGAAGAAAGGGAAGAAGAAGAAGAAGAAGAAGAAGCAAGATAAGAAAGAAGTCAACCAACCAACCGTGGCTGTAAGTGTTAGTTGTGTTGAGGAAAATTCCGACATGCATCATAAACCCAAATACCCTTGCAGGCTTTGTAAGGGTGACCACTTCCTTGTCAATTGTCCTGGTATTCCAAAGGTCTTGGAAGTGTGGTCAGAAAAATCTCATCAACTTTCCATTGATCCATCAACCTGTGATAGTCAGGTTCCTGGGAAAAAGGGTAAAGTTAGGTTTCCTTGTAAGTTATGCAAAGGGAGTCATCAAACTCACATTTGCCCTCACATGGATGAAGCCTCAAAATTGTTGGAAAACCTTACTGTTCCACAGCAAGAATTTCCAACTGGTTACCGTAAACTTTCTCCCAACCTACCGTCAACTGACGAAGTGATTGATCTAATTTCAAGTACAGTCGATCACACTCTTCCATTGGAGAGTGAAACTCATGTCACTCAGGTTGATGATCCATTAGTTGATCAAGCGGTCGATTCAATTTCACATTCGGTCGATCCCACTTTCCCTTTAGAGAGTGAATTTCATACTGCTCAGGTTATTCTTGTTACATCAGATTCTTCTACGCCGAGGGGCATTTCACCTGTTTCTACAGAACCCCCTCCAAGTACTGAGGTCTTTTCCTTTGATTGGAATAGACTGACAAAACCTCGTCTTCCTTCCTCCATCCCTTTCCAAATCATTGTCAAGGCTGGTGGTAGGGACATACATCGTACACAGGTAGATGAAGGTGCTTCTGTTAGTATTTTATCCTCAACTGTTTGGAAAGCTTTGGGTTCCCCTCAGCTTGCGCCTATTACGCAGAATCTAAAAGCTTTTAATAGAACCATTAGTGAACCTTTAGGGATCCTTCCTAAGTTTTCTATTACCTTGGAAGGTAAAACTGTCTGTATTGATCTTATGGTAGTTCGAGGTCCCTTGGATTTCAATTTACTCCTTGGGCGAGATTATGTTTATGCAATGAAAGCTGTCGTATCGACACTCTTTCGCGTGATGTCTTTCCCTCACAATGGCAGTATTGTGACTGTAGACCAGCTTTCGTTCCCTAGTCTTGTCTCAACTACCAATAATATGACACCCCTAAATGTTCCTGATTCTAAAGTGGTATCTACCCTGCCACGGGTTAATTATGTGGCAACTGGTCCCATGTTTTCAGTTACCGATGTAAGTGAGCCTCTCACTGTTTGCTCATCTTCCTTTGATTTAGATCCGGTAATTGACATGGAAAACTCTATGGGATTACTTGAACACGATGTTCTTATCCCTTTTGAGTCCCTTGACATGTGTTCCTTCCAGAGAAGTATTCTTCCTTCTGATGAAGACCTCTTGGAAGCCATGATCAAGGTGTGTCCATTGACATGTCTTTCTTCCAGTTGGAAGCCATGATCAGTTGTGCGAGGATAGTTCTTTTCCTGTGTCAACCTCGTTAAAAAATGAAACAGGCTAGTACGAGGATAGTTCTTTTCCTGTGTCAACCTCGTTAAAAAATGAATTAGTTGTTTGAGGAAAGTTCCTGTTACTGAGTCAACCTCGTTTAAAAATGAATCAGGTTAGAGCATAGTTCCTTGTCTTGTGTCAAGCTCATTAAAAAATGAAACAAGGATTTTAGAGCATAGTTCCTTGTCTTGTGTCAAGCTCATTAAAAAATGAAACAAGGATTTTAGAGCATAGTTCCTTGTCTTGTGTCAAGCTCGTTAAAAAAGGAAACAAGGAATCATGAGCATAGTTCCTTGTCTTGTGTCAAGCTCGTTAAAAAATGAATCAAGGTTTTTATAGGATAGTTCTTTTCCTGAGTCAACCTCGTTAAAAAATGAATCAAGTTCGAGGATAGTTCCTTGTCTTGTGTCAACCTCGTTAAAAAATGAAACAAGGGTAGGTTAAGTAGGTAGATTGTAGAAAGTAGTCATGAGCATAGTTCCTTGTCTTGTGTCAAGCTCATTAAAAAATGAATCAAGGATTTTAGAGCATAGTTCCTTGTCTTGTGTCAAGCTCATTAAAAAATGAAACAAGGATTTTAGAGCATAGTTCCTTGTCTTGTGTCAAGCTCATTAAAAAATGAAACAAGGAGTTTAGAGCATAGTTCCTTGTCTTGTGTCAAGCTCGTTAAAAAAAGAAACAAGGCGTTATGAGCATAGTTCCTTGTCTTGTGTCAAGCTCGTTAAGAAATGAATCAAGGTTTTTAGAGTAGAGTTTTTGTTAGGTAGATTGTAGAGAGTAGAAGCGAGGATAGTTTGTTCCTCTCTCAACCTCGTTAAAAAATGAAATTGGATCAAGGATAGTTCCTTGTCTTGTGTCAACCTCGTTAAAAGATGAAACAAGGATAGGTTATATAGGTAGATTGTAGAGAGTAGTTATGAGCATAGTTCCTTATCTTGTGTCAAGCTCGTTTAAAAAATGAAACAAGCGTTTTGAGGATAGTTCTTTTCCTGTGTCAACCTCACTAAAAAATGAAACAACTCCCACAAGTCTTTCCAAGATCTTGAAAGTAAAGCTTCATTCCATCCACCTCATTGAATGCAATGAAGCTTGGGGGGCATGTACCTCGTTTTGCGTCATTATGCTGGGGGCATGTGAACTTATAACAAGCATAGTTTTTCGTTTCAAGCTTGCGTAAACATGAAACCGAATCCGAGCATAGTTCTTTTCCTGTGTCAAGCTCGTAAAAAAATGAAACAAATCCTCCTCTTTTTGAGTCGAGAGTTTGACTAGATCTCATAAATGTTAAGTCGTATATTTAGGTTAGTTATTTCAGTTTTTTGCATAATTTTCTTACAGTTTTAGGTCGAGTCTGTCAAATGATCTCGTAATTGAACCTTCATTTCATCCAACTGGTTGAATGAAATGAAGTTGGGGGGCATGCGCTCTAGCAGTTACGCTTAGGGGGCATCAAGCACAGTTTTCTCTCTGTTTCAAGCTTGTGTAAAAATGAAACTACTTTGAAGCATAGTTTTTCTCTGTTTCAAGCTTTTGTAAAAATGAAACCTATTTCGAGTCAGTTTCAGTTATTTTCAAGACTCGTTAAACTCATGAAAATACCGAGATTATTTTGCTATCTTTCATTCTCGTAAAACAAATGAAAATGCCGAGTTCTTTCCGTCTTTTCCTGCTCGTAAATTAAATTGAAAGTCGGCCATATGAGTACATTTTTTATCATTTTTTCAAACTCATTAAAACTTACGAAAAAGTGAAAACCATGAGTACATTTTTATCATTTTTTCGAACTCGTTAAAACTTACGAAAAAGTGAAACCTTGGAGTTCTCTTTTAAGCCCTTTTCAGACTCTCAAAATATGAAAAGATTGCCGAGTTTTTTCTTTTTAAGCTCGTTAAAACGGAACTAAAAAGACGGTCCTCTTACAGCCCTTTTCTGACCGTAAAAACATGAAAAGATTGCCGGATTTTTGTCGTTTCAAATTCGATATTGGAAATAAAACGACGTGTCCTTGATCGCTTTTTACTTTTCAGATCAGAGACACTAATCATGAAAGTACTCCTTGGTCATAAAGATCAAGCGGTTCTCTCAAGTATTATTTTATACTTTTTCGGGCTTGGGAGACACAAATTTACGAAAAAGTTCAACCTTGGAGTCTTCTTAAGTTTTTCAGACTCTCTAAAATTGAAAAACGCCGAGTTTCTCCTATACTGGACTCGTTAAAATTTCACAGTAAAGGACCTGTTCGATTACAAACAGGAATGGACCACTCCTTCTTAGGGTTCGAATCTAAACTAAGTTGGACTCATCCGAAGGATGAGCTTATAATCAAGCATATGTTATCCTCCTCAAGCTTGTAAAAAATAAAGAGGTACTTGCCAGAAATGGTGGGGGAAAAGAGAGAAAAATGAGCCTATTTGTTATCCTTTGTCTCAGAAGAAACCTTATCACCACTCTTGAACACGACACTTTTCATTCACCTAGGTTGGGAAATCCTTTGCCTCACAGTTGATTGAACCACATTGAAAGTCTTTAGCCGGGTATTAACTTTGGGTCAATCGTCACCAAGCCATCTGTCGTGTTGTTATGTGTTCAAGAGGTCACTGCAAATAAACCATTCATCTGCAAAATACCTGTCATCCATCTCGACCATCCCTGAGTCAGTCCTTACAGCTACATTTCTTCAACTTGATCTATGATTTCGTGTTGTGGGCTTGCCTACAACGGGTCGCTTTCTATCGACATCAGCACATTATCTAGAAAGATGACCTAGAAATCGTCAGTACCTTGAAATCTGCATGCATCAATGGCAGGTTTCTCGCCTTTGACGACGGTTTACATCATTGACTTTCGATCGAAGGATTCCGTGAATTTTTCGACATCAACTCATTCATTCACATCTCATGGATTGTACTGGGTACTTTGAGAACCATTGACATCACTGGTGGTCTCTCTCACACTTGTTAACAGTTTACATCATTGACTGGTAATCAAGTGGTTTCTACCATGTTCGACATCAACTCATTTATTCGCATGGATAGAATCGTACTATTTCGGGAAGTAGAAATGAAGACCCTGGATCTAGTTTCCACCATCCAGGCTGCGAGAAGTTTTGTATTCATTATATAGTAGACTAACTATAAATAGATGGATGCGTCCATACTGTGTCTACATGAGTCTATGATTATGATGTACTGCGAAATCATTCCTGTATTAGAGCAGTAGTTAGTTTGTTAGTTAAAGATTTTGATCTGAGTATGGGAATGCCTACCTCAGTGATGATATAATCTCATACATGTATTTTGTGTTGAATACTTGCAGGTTCCAACCGGGCTCTCCAAAAGATAATCCTTGAAATGATAAAGTACTTCACCCTTCCTAGATGATATGAAACCCTAATCTACTACAGGCTTCGCACTTTAGGGGGCAATCTGTTACACTAAAATTTGTCACCATGACTATTTGCAATTAGTATGGCTCCATCAACTGTCATACTATCCTCCTTGGCAAGTCTCATACCTCTGCTCCTCATTTCAAACTCCAAGAAAGAGAGAAAGTCTTTAAAAATCTATATAACTCTGGGTACGCAGTTTCTCTTAGCCTTACCTACGTGTACGCACCTCAAGTTCACAATACCTGCATACTTGTACGCTCTGTCTGTAAAGGAGTGGGTGCGTACTCCTGTAAAGGTCAAAAGGCACAAGTTTCACTTCAAAAAAGTTACTTGTGGTCATTTCTAGAGCATTCTAGAAGCTTGTTTGACGTGTATTGAGCGCCTCCAGATGGTTCATGTATCCCTATGAAAGAGGAACTTATCCCATCAAGAGGGGAGCTATCCCATTCAAAGAGGGGCTTATCCCATTGATGGTGGACCTGATTAACTTCTTCTAGAGCATTATAAATACAGGCATTGGGCCAGAAGGAGGGGAGGTTGAAAGCTGAATATTCCTAAGGGTAGATGCTACTGGAATTAAGACTCCCTTATAGAGCTTGAGAGGAGAGATTCCCATCCTTTCCTAGCCTTATTTGGAAGTGGGTGAGCTGATCAAAGTAAAGGAAAACTCTTGCTGGACCCTAGGAGGGACCTGCACAACACCAAGGCTTAGGTTGTAATGGTTTCTTTTGTTTCCACTTAATACAAATAAGCTCACTTTTCTCAACAGATTGTTATACATGATTTGTTTCATATACTCCTTGGTCTGTATGATGAATATGCGTTATTTTATAAGTTATTCAGGTGCTATTTAATCTTTTGGCTTGTTAGTGAATGCAGGTTTCAAAGAGAAGGAGGAGCTCATCCGGATCGGCGAGGCTGGACTACTGCAAAGCGTTGGACTAAAGGTATGTTATGAACACCTGATTACTTGTATTCTAAATGCATATTTAGAGAAAGGTAGTGTTTACTTGTCTTGTTTGTCACTAGAAAGCCTTAGCTTCTAGGGAGGTTGGTTTTGTCCGCAAAATTGACTCTTTCCGCATGACAAAATATGTACCTCGTTTTGCGTCATTATGCTGGGGGCATTTGAACTTATAACAAGCATAGTTTTTCGTTTCAAGCTTGCGTAAACATGAAACCGAATCCGACCATAGTTCTTTTCCTATGTCAAGCTCGTTAAAAAATGAAACAAATCCTCCTCTTTTTGAGTCGAGAGTTTGACTAGATCTCATAAATGTTAAGTCGTATATTTAGGTTAGTTATTTCAGTTTTTTGCATAACTTTCTTACAGTTTTAGGTCGAGTCTTTCAAATGATCTCGTAACTAAACCTTCATTTCATCCAACTGGTTGAATGAAATGAAGCTGGGGGGCATGCGCTCTAGCAGTTATGCTTAGGGGGCATCAAGCACAGTTTTCTCTCTGTTTCAAGCTTGTGTAAAAATGAAACTACTTTGAAGCATAGTTTTTCTCTGTTTCAAGCTTTTGTAAAAATGAAACCTATTTCGAGTCAGTTTCAGTTATTTTCAAGACTCGTTAAACTCATGAAAATACCGAGATTATTTTGCTATCTTTCATTCTCGTAAAACAAATGAAAATGCCGAGTTCTTTCCGTCTTTTCCTGCTCGTAAATTAAATTGAAAGTCGGCCATATGAGTACATTTTTTATCATTTTTTCGAACTCATTAAAACTTACGAAAAAGTGAAAACCATGAGTACATTTTTATCATTTTTTCGAACTCGTTAAAACTTACGAAAAAGTGAAACCTTGGAGTTCTCTTTTAAGCCCTTTTCAGACTCTCAAAATATGAAAAGATTGCCGAGTTTTTTCTTTTTAAGCTCGTTAAAACGGAACTAAAAAGACGGTCCTCTTACAACCCTTTTCTGACCGTAAAAACATGAAAAGATTGTCGGATTTTTGTCGTTTCAAATTCGATATTGGAAATAAAACGACATGTCCTTGATCGCTTTTTACTTTTCAGATCAGAGACACTAATCATGAAAGTACTCCTTGGTCGTAAAGATCAAGCGGTTCTCTCAAGTATTATTTTATACTTTTTCGGGCTTGGGAGACACAAATTTACGAAAAAGTTCAACCTTGGAGTCTTCTTAAGTTTTTCAGACTCTCTAAAATTGAAAAACGCCGAGTTTCTCCTATACTGGACTCGTTAAAATTTCACAGTAAAGGACCTGTTCGATTACAAACAGGAACGGACCACTCCTTCTTAGGGTTCGAATCTAAACTAAGTTGGACTCATCCGAAGGATGAGCTTATAATCAAGCATATGTTATCCTCCTCAAGCTTGTAAAAAATAAAGAGGTACTTGCCAGAAATGGTGGGGGAAAAGAGAGAAAAATGAGCCTATTTGTTATCCTTTGTCTCAGAAGAAACCTTATCACCACTCTTGAACACGACACTTTTCATTCACCTGGGTTGGGAAATCCTTTGCCTCACAGTTGATTGAACCACATTGAAAGTCTTCAGCCGGGTATTAAATTTGGGTCAATTGTCACCAAGCCATCTGTCGTGTCATTATGTGTTCAAGAGATCACTGCAAATAAACCATTCATCTGCAAAATACCTGTCATCCATCTCGACCATCCCTGAGTCAGTCCTTACAGCTACATTTCTTCAACTTGATCTATGATTTCGTGTTGTGGGCTTGCCTACAACGGGTCGCTTTCTATCGACATCAGCACATTATCTAGAAAGATGACCTAGAAATCATCAGTACCTTGAAATCTGCATGCATCAATGGCAGGTTTCTCGCCTTTGACGACGGTTTACATCATTGACTTTCGATCGAAGGATTCCGTGAAATGTTCGACATCAACTCATTCATTCACATCTCATGGATTGTACTAGGTACTTTGAGAACCATTGACATCACTGGTGGTCTCTCTCACACTTGTTAACAGTTTACATCATTGACTGGTAATCAAGTGGTTTCTACCATGTTCGACATCAACTCATTTATTCGCATGGATAGAATCGTACTATTTCGGGAAGTAGAAATGAAGACCCTGGATCTGGTTTCCACCATCCAGGCTGCAAGGAGTTTTGTATTCATTATATAGTAGACTAACTATAAACAGATGGCTGCGTCCATACTGTGTCTACATGAGTCTATGATTATGATGTACTGCGAAATCATTCCTGTATCAGAGCTGTAGTTAGATTGTTAGTTAAAGTTTTTGATCTGAGTATGGGAATGCCTACCTCAGTGATGATATAATCTCATACATGTATTTTGTGTTGAATACATGCAGGTTCCAACCGGGCTCTCCACAAGATAATCCTTGAAATGATAAAGTACTTCACCTTTCCTAGATGATATGAAACCCTAATCTACTACAGGATTCGCACTTTAGGGGGCAATCTGTTACACTAAAATTTGTCACCATGACTATTTGCAGTTAGTATGGCTCCATCAACTGTCATACTATCCTCCTTGGCAAGTCTCATACCTCTGCTCCTCATGTCAAACTCCAAGAAAGAGAGAAAGTCTTTAAAAATCTATATAACTCTAGGTACGCAGTTTCTCTTAGCCTTACCTGCGTGTACGCACCTCAAGTTCACAATACCTGCGTACTTGTACGCTCTGTCTGTAAAGGAGTGGGTGCGTACTCCTGTAAAGGTCAAAAGGCACAAGTTTCACTTCAAAAAAGTTACTTGTGGTCATTTCTAGAGCATTCTAGATGCTTGTTTGACGTGTATTGAGCGCCTCCAGATGGTTCATGTATCCCTATGAAAGAGGAACTTATCCCATCAAGAGGGGAGCTATCCCATTCAAAGAGGGGCTTATCCCATTGATGGTGGACCTGATTAACTTCCTCTAGAGCACTATAAATACAGGCATTGGGCTAGAAGGAGGGGAGGTTGAAAGATGAATATTCTTAAGGGTAGATGCTGCTGGAATTAGGACTCCCTTATAGAGCTTGAGAGGAGAGATTCCCATCCTTTCCTAGCCTTATTTGGAAGTGGGTGAGCTGATCAAAGTAAAGGAAAACTCTTGCTGGACCCTAGGAGGGACCTGCACAACACCAAGGCTCAGGTTGTAATGGTTTCTTTTGTTTCCACTTAATACAAATAAGCTCACTTTTCTCATTAGATTGTTATACATGATTTGTTTCATATACTCCTTGGTCTGTATGATGAATATGCGTTATTTTATAAGTTATTCAGGTGCTATTTAATCTTTTGGCTTGTTAGTGAATGCAGGTTTCGAAGAGAAGGAGGAGCTCATCCGGATCGACGAGGCTAGACTACTGCAAAGCGTTGGACTAAAGGTATGTTATGAACACCTGATTACTTGTATTCTAAATGCATATTTAGAGAAAGGTAGTGTTTACTTGTCTTGTTTGTCACTAGAAATCCTTAGCTTCTAGGGAGGTTGGTTTTGTCCGCAAAATTGACTCTTTTCACATGACACCCCCCCTCAAAGATGCTTATTTTGAATTCGTTGATCTATCTCTTCGTATATTTTATGAGCTAGTTGCATAACATTTGGAATCAGAGCTTTGGATTCTAGGGTTTCGTTGCTTCAAATAGGTCATCATGGAATTTTAGCTATAACTTATTTTTTACGATGATTCAAAATCAGAAAACAAAACCCATTTGTGATGACATCGTGATGAATCTCATGTCTGAATGTTAGATCGTTTCTCACTATACTTTTGGAGATATGAACCAAGGAAGTTAGGGTTGCTTCAGGATCCTAAATTCCATATCAAAAAAGTTACCTAGGGAAAATCGTCATAACTTTCTCTATGAGAATTGGATTTAAATTTTGTAACAAGTTACAAAAATTGAATGGACAGCAGTTTTTTGGGTACCATGTTTTAGGGCCTAAGGTCCAAACAATGATACATGGCACTTCGTACAAGTTTTCTCTACAGAACCAGTCTATAATCAAGTCTTTGTGGGAGATTGGGCATAACTGCTTATTGGAAAATCCAATCTTAATAAGACTTGTGGGATTGGAAAGAGGACATAGTTTTCTACCACATAACGAAATTTCCAAGCTTTGAAATCCAAAATTAGAGAGATACAACAGATTCAATATCGAGCTCCTACAAATCGAAAAAAGGTGTGTAGTCTTTTTAAAAATTTACATAAGTTTTGTTTGAAAAATTAGTTTGAAGTGATTAAAATTTTATAGTGAAGAAAATTATCATTACTTGAATCCCCAAAGAAAGAAAATGGCAACACCTAGTAAGCAACCCGAGATCTCTACTATGACACATGAAGAAGAGGAAAAAATGCAACATGACATATCAAAATTATGAGAGCAAGTTGTTGGAATTATGATACAGATTTGGCACTATGACACAGGTGTTGTCCTTGATGGCAACTCACATAGATGATAGATCATATTTCAGGCTCACAGAATGAAGAAATAGAGGTATATGCAGGTTCCCCATTGACCAAGTCACGTGTACACATGGGTTCACAAATCAAAAGGCGCGTATTGCGTACACACACACTTTCACGGAAGGAAAGGCATGTACATGTTGGAAAACTTAGTTTTGGTCTGTGGTATTTGGTCCATGGTATTTTGATCCATGGTATTGGTCCAAGGTATCTTGTCCAAAGTGTTGACCCCGGGTATTTAGTCCAAGGTATTGATTCTAAGTGGTTTTGGACCACGGTATTGAGTAAGGCCTAAGAGTATCAAAGGAGGAGAAGATCATTAGGCAAAGGCCCTCAAGCATTGAATATCTAATGAAGAGAAAGATCTAGAATATAGGTCATTAGGTTATGGTGCATAGCTGGATCTGAACCAAGGTTGAACCTGAGCGCTTGATGAAGGATAAGTTCTATTGATGGGTAAAGATCTGAAGGCTTGAAGAGAAGTATCTTTGTGTGGTTTTGATCTTTTATCTGAATAACTGGCACATGTTGTAATCTGTAAATATGATGATCTAGGTATAACTGATGTCTAGAATTGTTGTAAAGTTTAAATCATCATTTATAGATCTATACACAGGTTCACTTTAGCAAAGGCGTGTATACACGCTGGTTCTGCATATCAAAACAGCGTATACGCAGGTTTGCCTTGAGATAACGGTGTATCTACATAGGTTCGACACATTGAAGTAGTGCATACCTAATAAAATATGCTTTAGCTACTTCTGTTTGCTATTGCAATGTTTTGGGTTCTAGGTTGGGTTCTGAATACTGTTACTGTATTCTGGTTACAACATTCTGAGAAGTGATTGATTGATTCAATTTTGGTTGGTAAAAAGGAGATTGGTTGATGCAGATATAATTGATGGTTGATTGATGTTATTAATGGATCCAGTCTGAAAATTTATGAAACATGGTCCCTGGAAGAAAAGAGAAGGTTGTAGCCTTTTGTAGGCCTGCACCTACGTACTAGTAAACACAACAACTAGTACAAGAGCTAGGGGGTTGTAGCTCCCTTCCAGGAGAAGCTGGAGAACAAGAGAAAGTTGTAGCCTTCTACAAGTAGAAGCTTGTGTACTGGTATAAGTCTGCACCAGTACAAAAATTGTAAGAAGAAGTTTCTTATTAAAAGAAGACAGAGACGATTGCAGCAGGTGGTTTTCACCCACATTGGGTTTCCACCTTATATCTTGTGTTCATGTGTGTTATTGTCTTCTTTATTTTACTGCACCTGGTTACTATTTATATGGTTCTGATGCACAGATTAAAGATCAACATTTGGTGAATTAGTTAAGTTATAAGTTTGAAGAGTATACGCTAGTTTCCTTACATACAGCTGCGTATACACGCAAGTTTAATTAACTGAAGTAGTGTATATGAATATGATTATGGAAATGAAATATTATTGACTTGCTAATACTGATTCACCCCCCCTCTCAGTATTATTTCCAACAATTGGTATCAGAGCAGGTCCTTCAGAAGAAGCTTGATTGCTTGAAGGAAGATCTATCATCATGAGTAACTACGAAAGAGAGGGATCCATTAGACCACCAATATTTGATGGGAGAAACTTCGTTTATTGGAAGGTAAGAACTACAGCCTATCTTCAATCTCTTGGAATATATGTCTGGGAAATCGTGGAAGGAGGATATACATTTCCATCAGCAATTCCTACAGATACAGCAGGTAAAAAGCAATATGAAACCAATGCCAAGGCTGTCAATACATTATTGGGGAGTCTGTCACAATCAGAATTTGTCAAAGTTATGCAGATCAAAACCACCAAAGAAATATGGGACAAGATCATTCTAAGCTATGAAGGATACAATCAGGTAAAACGTGCAAAACTGCAATCTCTCAAAATTCAATATGAAACTCTCAAAATGCACAATGATGAAAGTATAGCTAATTACTTCTTACGTAAAGATGAGATTGTTAATTGCATGAAGAACTTGGGTGAAGAGATAAAAGAAGTTACTTTAGTTGAAAAGGTTTTAAGATCCTTGTCTACTAAGTTTGAATCAAAAGTGTTTGCCATAGAAGAAAAGCAGGATCTTTAGAGCATCACTATGACACAGTTGCATGGAATCTTAACTGCTTTCGAAATGAGAAAAGGAGGTCCATCAGACATGAGAGCATCTGCATTCAAAGCTTCACGAAGAGAAGAACTCAATGAATCAGGACATATTTTAGAAGAAAAGGAAGAAGCAGACTTTTTCAAAAAGCTTCAACGGGGTTCTGGAAGATTCAGAGGTAAACTACCTTTCAAATGTTTTGCTTGTGGAAGAGTCAGTCACTATGCTACCAAATGTTTGCATAAAGATAAGCTCGATAAAGGTAAGGAAACAGAAAAATGGAATAGAAAACAAAGTGTAAGTAAGAAGAGCTACTATACGCATGAAGATAGTGATTGTTTATCAAATATTCATGAATATAATAATGACTATAGACTATTGATGGCTTTTGAAGATGGTGATTTCTTGGATGCTTTAGATGAAGATAATATTTATGAAGAAATATCTAAACTCAAAATCTATTTAGAAGAAAAGAGTATGATTAGAGATACACTGACATTCCAACTTGCTGAAAGAGCAAAACACAATGAAAAACTAGAATGTGAAATTGTGGGTCTAAGAAAAGATATTAAGAAAACAAAAGCTCTCAATCTCAGATTTGCTAAAGGATCAGAAACTTTAGATGAAATTATCAAAGTGCAGCGTTCTCCTCTAATAAAGACAGATCTTGGATATACTGAAGAAGCATCTCAAGCACAGAAGTCATCAACCTCCACTAAAAGCTATCTTGACGCAGCAAAGAGCAGTGAACAGTCTGACAATCGCCAGCAAAGGAATAAAGCAGTTCACCAAGTAAATTGGGTTCAATCTACTTCAAGGGTGAACAAAAGTTACAACCAACCTCAGGTAAATCATAATCAATTTGCTTCAAGAATGAATCACCGGGTCATTAAATTCGATAATCGCAGGAACTTCTTTAATGGCCAATGTTTTTCATGTCATAACTTTGGACACAAAGCTGCTCAATGTGTTGCTTACAAGACCATCATGACTAGAGAAGCACGAAATCAAAGGAATGTGACAAGGATCATGAAAAGGACATAAAATAACTTTTTGTTTCTTGAAAATGAAATAGAATGCTCTATCTGTAACAACTTCGGTCGTGAAGATTCTGAATGCTGGAGTAAATTTCGACAGACATCTCAGAAGGAGCAAACTTCAATGAGTCCCAAAATATGGAGAAAGAAAGAACCTCAAATAGAAAGATGTGGTATAGGCTTGTATGCAGAAGGACAAGAAAATTAGTGGTACATCAACAGTGGATGCTCGAAACACATGACAGGTGATAAAGAAAAACTTCAATCATACAATGCCTTAGAAAAGGAAAATAAGGTCTCATTTTGAAATGACACTCCTGCCGTCATAAAAGGTAAAGGTTCTGTTCTCTTAAAAGAAAAGGTTAAAGATGGGAATGTTATATATGTTTATGGTCTAAAGCATAACCCATTAAGTGTTAGTCAAATGTGTGATCAAGGAAACAAAGTAATATTTCGATCAAATGGATGTGTTGTTCATGAGCTTGATATAGGAGAAACTATGATCAAAGGCATAAGAACTCCAAATAATTTATACATACTCAAGGGAGGACAAAAACAGTGCTATCTGAGCAAAAATGATGAACACTGGCTGTGGCACAGAAGATTGGGGCATCTGAGCTTCCCTTAAATAAGGAAAGCATGCAAATTCTAAGCTATTCGTGATCTTCCTGATATCAGCATTCAAGAAAATGCAATATGCAAATCATGTCAATTTGGTAAGCAAACTAGAGCACATTTCCCTGAGAAGTAATGATCATCTAGTAAGCCTCTTGAACTTGTTCATACTGATTTATGTGGTCCATCAAGGAAAAATTCACCTCATGGAGAAGAATACTCTATATTGTTCATTGACGATTTTTCCAGAATGTGTTGGATAGGACTTCTAAAGCATAAAGATGAAGCATTTGAAAATTTCAAAGCCTTCAAAGCTTTGGTTGAAAATGAACCAGATCGCAAAATCAAATTCCTCAGATCTGATCGAGGAGGGGAATTTACCTCGGATGAATTCTTCGACTTCTGTGAAGAACATGGAATAAAAAGAGAATTCTCCATCGCAAGGACTCCTCAGCAAAATGGAGTGGTAGAAAGGATGAACAGAACTATTCAACAAATGGCTCATGCCATGCTAGATGAGTCTGGAACTCCTACAACCTTCTAGGGTGAAGCTGCATTTGTTTCCGTCACTATCCTCAACAAAGCAAACGTTCAGGTAAACAACACTCAAACTCCACATGAACTTTGGTATGGTAAGACTCCTACTGTAAAATACTTCAAAGTTTTTGGAAGCAAATGTTACATCAAAAGGACTGATGAAAAACTTGGCAAGTTTGAACCTAGAGCAGATGAAGGCATTCTCCTTGGTTACTCTTCCCAAAGTAAAGGATATAAGTGTTATAATAAAAGACTTGGGAAAATTATTGAAAGTATTGATGTTGTGGTTGATGAAGCAGGAAAAAATCCAAAGCAGGTAAAAACTGAAGAGTGTGAAGAAGATGAGGATTATCCTTCCACATCAAATCAAACTAATTTTGAAGAAGAAGAAACCAATGAAGCACCAGAAGAACAGATAATGGTAGAAGAAAAGACTCCATCCAGGTATGTTCAGAAAAATCATCCAGAGACTCAAATTTTGGGACAGAAAGAGGCAGGTGTGCAGACAAGAAGAACTATTACAGAAGCTTCAAGCTATCTAGCATTGCTTTCCTCCATCGAACCTCAAAATGTAAATGAAGCATGCAAAGATGAATGTTGGGTCAAGGCCAGGAATGAAGAACTTGAGCAAATTGGAAAGAATAATACTTGGGAATTAGTTCCTAGACCTCATGATAAGAATATCATAGGAACCAAATGGATATTTAAAAACAACCTGAATGAAAATGGTGAAGTTATCAGAAATAAGGCTAGACTTGTTTGTAAAGGATATGCTCAACAAGAAGATATAGATTTTGAAGAAACTTTTGCACCTGTTGCTAGACTTGAAGCCATAAGAATGTTCCTTGCTTTTTCTAGCCTTCAGAAATTCAAAGTATACCAAATGGATGTAAAATATGCCTTTATTAATGGATACTTAGAAGAAGAAGTATATATTGAAAAACCAGACGGATTCATCCTTGGAAATGATCCAAAACTTGTATGCTGACTCGGAAAGGCTCTCTATGGTATAAAACAAGCTCCAAGGGCTTGGTATTACCGTCTTGACAAATACCTCCATCAACAAGGTTTTTCAAAAGGATCGACTGATAGCAATCTATATACAAAGATTGATAATGATAAATTGCTAATACTTGTTGTGTATGTTGATGATATCATTTTTGGTAGCAATGAAGAAGCCATGAGTCAAAAATTTGCTTTGGTAATGCAACAAGAATTTGAAATGTCCTTGCTTGGTGAGCTCACATATTTTCTCGGCCTACAAGTTCAACAAAATAAAGATGGTATTTTTCTATCACAAACCAAGTATCTCAAGCAGATCTTGAAAAAATACGGCATGGAAGATTCTAAACCAGTATGTACCCCCATGGTAACAGGATGCAGTCTCAGCTCAAATGATGAATCAACAATAGTACATCAACCAACCTACAGATCTATGACAGACAGTTTGCTTTATCTAACAGATACCCAACCAGACATCATGCATGCAATGGTAATAGTTGGAAGATTCTAAGCAAATCCAAAGGAATCACACCTTCAAGCAGTCAAAAGGATATTCAAATATCTTCAAGGAACTCAAAATTTTGGTTTATGGTATCCTAGGGATACAGATCTTACACTTCATGCATATATAGATGCAGATTGGGCAGGAAGCATGGATGACAGAAAAATCACTAGTGGTGGTGCATTCTATATGGGTTCCATATTAGTGTCTTGGTTCAGCAAGAAACAAAGTTCAATTGCATTAGCTACAGCTGAAGAAGAATATGTGGTTGTTGCATCTTGCTACACACAACTCCTTTGGATGATGCAAACATTGCAAGACATTCAGATCACACGTACTCCACCCATCTCCATTCTATGTGATAATACAAGTGCAATCAGTATTTCAAAGAATCCAATCATGCATTCCAAGACCAAGAACATACCCATCAAATATCATTTTCTACGTGAACAAGTGCTTGAACAAAAGGTCAAATTGGAGTATGTTCCCTCGAAAGAAAAAGTTACTGATATATTTACCCAACCATTACCCAAAGAGACATTTGAATATATCATACAGAAGTTAGGAGTAGTTGATGCATCATCTTTCTGTTAAAACTTATCTATTTCAAAGAAAAGTGGTTGTATGCGAGTTTCATGAAGCGTATCCGCATACATATGTCGGTTGCTGTGGATACAGTCGCGTATATGTTGGTTTGAAGAAAATCAGTGGATGAAAGGAGGTTGATATGGGTCTGAAAGTGATCATCTAGCACAGGTTCAAGGGGATCATATACTTATATTAATGCATTGTTGGCATTATATTAGAAGATCTTGGTACAAATTCACAGTTGTTTTTGATACAGGTGGAACAGGTTCAGGGGGAGATCATGGTTGCTGGTTGGATGGTGAATGACAGATGCTGCTGATGATAATTTTTGATAACTATCATAGTCTTGTTTTATATATTTTGTCCTTATGTCATCTATATCTTTTATTGTCAAGGTCATGAAACGACCTATTTTGTTTCCCCACTATGCATGGGATGATGTAATGTTCTTGTTCTGACATGTATAATCATTTGGTTGGGTGGATGAGTCAAACTTGGTATATCCCTACTTGGTTGGGAGATGGATGTATGTATGAGTCATTAGTGATAGGAAGGTCATTTATGATGTATGTATAGAGTCATCTTTTTGCAGACCTTGCTTATATTCAGGGGGAGCCTGGACAACACTTCAGCATATCAGAGAATTCAACATGTACTCAGGGGGAGCATAACCCTTTGCCCTTGATGACAAAGGGGCAGAGTGACTTGGGGTTGCCATCAAGTCCAAAGGGGGAGATTATTGGCATTATGGCACAGATTTGGCACTATGACATAAGTGTTGTCCTTGATGGCAACTCACACAGATGACAGATCACAGTCTAGGCTCATAGAATGAAGAAAGAGAGGTATACGTAGGTTCCCTATTAACCAAGCCACGTGTACACACAGGTTTGTAGACCAAAAGGTGCGTATAGTGTACACACGCACTTTCACAGAAGGAAAGGGGAGTACATGTTGGAAAACTTAGTTTTGGTCTATGGTATTTGGTCCATGGTATTTTGATCCATGGTATTGGTCCAAGGTATCTTGTCCGAAGTGTTGACCCAAGGTATTTAGTCCAAGGTATTGATTCTAAGTGGTTTTGGATCATGGTATTGAGTAAGGCCTAAGACTATAAAAGAATGAGAAGATCATTAGGCAAATGCACTCAAGCATTGAATATCTAATGAAGAGCAAGATCTAGAATACAGGTCATTGGGTAATGGTGTATAGCTAGATATGAATCAAGGATGAACCTGAGCGCTTGATGAAGGACAAGTTCTATTGATGGGTCAAGATCTTAAGGCTTAAAGAGAAGTATCTTTGTGTGGTTTTGATCTTTTATCTGAATAACTGGCACATGTTGTAATCTGTAAATATGATGATCTGGGTATAACTGACGTCTGGAATTGTTGTAAAGTTTAAATCATCATTTATAGATCTGTATGCAAGTTCACTTTAGCAAAGGCGCGTATACATGTTGGTTCTGCATATCAAAACAGCGTATACGTATGTTTGCCTTGAGATAACGAAGTATCTACACAGGTTCATCACATTGAAGTAGCATATACCTAATAAAATATGCTTTAGCTACTTCTATTTGCTATTGCAGTGTTCTGGGTTCTGGCTTGGGTTCTGGTTATTGTTACTGTATTCTAGTTACAGCGTTCTGAGAAGTGATTGATTGATTTAGTTTTGGTTGGTGCAAAGGAGATTGGTTGATGCAGATATAATTGATGGTTGATTGATGTTATTGATGGATCCAGTCTGAAAATTTATGAAACGTGGTCCCTGGAAGAAAAGAGAAGGTTGTAGCCTTTTGTAGGCCTGCACCTACATACTAGTAAACAAAACAGCTAGTACAAGAGCTAGGGGGTTGTAGCTCCCTTCCAGGAGAAGCTGGAGAACGAGAGAAGGTTGTAGCCTTCTGCAAGTAGAAGCTTGCGTACTGGTATAAGTCTGCACCAGTACAAAAATTGTAAAAAGAAGTTTCTTATTAAAAGAAGATAGAGACGATTGCAGCAAGTGGTTTTCACCCACATTGGGTTTCCACCTTATATCTTGTGTTCATGTGTGTGATTGTCTGTTCTGTTTTACTGCACCTGGTTACTGTTTATATGGTTCTGATGCACAGATTAAATATCAACATTTGATGAATTAACTAAGTTATAAGTTTGAAGAGTATACACTAGTTTCCTTACATACAGCTGTGTATACACGCAAGTTTAATTAACTGAAGTAGGGTATATGAATCTGATTATGGAAATGAAGTATTATTGACTTGCTAATACTGATTCACCCCCCCTATCAGTGTTATTTCCAACACAAGTGCAAAAAATTTCATTCTCACAAAAGGTAACAGAAGCTAAGATGGATGGTTCGAAGAATGACATCAATGGTATAGAAGAAAAAATGAAAGGCAACATTGAAGATTTGAAGAAATACATGGAAGGTTGGAAGGCTAGTTTGGCAAAGTTTCTACAGGAAAGGCTTCCTAATGGCAAAAAGGTAGTAGAGGAAACTCATGATGAGAACAAAAGAAATGTTAATCGTGATTTAAACAAAGACAACATTGAATATTTGAAGAAATACATGGAACGTTTGAAGGAAGGTTTAACAAAGTTGCTACAAGAAAGGATTCCTAATGGAGAAAAGGTAGTAGAGGAAACTCATGATGAGAACAAAAGAAATGTTAATCATGATTTCATAGACTCTAATGTTGGAACGAAGACCCACCATGTTACAAAGATTGATATGAGGAAGTTTGATGGCAGGGATCCTGTAACATGGATACTATAGATGGAACAATGTTTTGATCTCCATAATGTGCAAAATACACAAAAGGTATGCATTGAAACTTTATATTTGGAACCCAATAAGTTTGTATGGTATCCATGGATTTTCTCTCGTAAACAAATTGTCACTTGGTCAATTTTTATGGAGGAAATGTTAGCACATTATGAGGATACAAAGACAAAAACCTTCTTTAGCCAATTGATAAATCTCAAACAAAAGGGTTCAATGGTGGAGCACATTGCGGACTTCCAAAAATTGAATATAAGGGTAAATGATATTCCAAAGGAGCATAGGATTGATGTGTTCATAGGGACTTTAAAGGATAAAATCCAACATGAGGTTTGCCTTTGGGAACCTGATTCATTGGAGAAGGCACTCAAATTGGCAAGAAAAAATGAAAGAAAAATTATGGCAACCAGGAAGCCTACCACTCACAACTATAAAGATGGAAGTGTTTATACTCCTAGCCTTCCATAACCTACAAGGTTGACACCACAAAAATTGAAAGAAAAAATAGGAAAAGGGCTTTGTTATAGTTATGATAGAAAATACACTAAAGGTCATAAGTCTGTTGAGAAGAAATTATTTTACATAGATTGTGAAGAGGAGGAAGAAAAAGAACAAGAAATGTCAAAATAATAGGATATACACTAGAAATCAACCCTAGAGAAAGAAGAAATGAATCTGACCATATCTTGTAATGCATTGGCAGGAATTAGCACTCCTCAAACTCTCAAGATATAAGGACATATGAAGAAGAAAAACATAATATTGTTGATTGATTCAGGTAGTACCCATAATTTTATTCATTGTAAGATAGCAAAGGAATTGAATTGCTTCCTATATCCAACACCACAGTGTCAAGTGATGGTTGCAAATGGAGGAACCATAAATTTATTTGGAAAGTGCCATAATATCAAGCTATCCATGGGAGAATATTCATTGAATAGTCCAATGATTTCTATTTCGATGGGTGGTGCTGATGTTGTACTAGGAGTCCAATGGCTACAATCTTTGGGTACGATAGCTTTTAATTTTTAAGAACTTTTCTCGAATTTTTTTTCAAAAGGAAAGGAAATTGAATTAAGGGGTATTGTAGGGAAATCGGGAAAGATAATCATATCTAACAGCATGACAAAGCTTCTAAAGAAAGAACACCAGGTTGTAATTGCACAATTATGTTCACTAGAGGTTCCCACATTGAAATCATCTATTTATCCAGATCTCCAAAAAGACTTGGACAATCATTCCAAGGTGTTTGAGACTCCCAAAGGCCTCCCACCTATTTTTGATCATGATCATGCTATTCATTTTATTCCAGGAAGTGTTCCTCTAAACATCAAGCCTTGCAGATATCCCTATGCCCAAAAGAGTGAAATTGAATGTATGGTTGTAGAAATGCTAGAGGTTAGTATAATTCAACCTAGTCAAAGTTATTTCTCTGCTCCAATAGTATAGGTCCACAATAAGGATGTATCGTGGCGCATGTATTCTGATTATAGGGAGCTTAACAAGCTCACTATTAAAGATAAATTTCCCATTCCCGTCATTATTGAACTATTAGATGAATAACATAGAGCAATTTACTTCACCAAGTTGGATCTTCATTCAGGATATCATCAAATCAGAATGATGAATTTCAAGCTTTGATGAATTCCATTTTCAAACCCTTAGAAAATTTCTGTTAGTATTTTTTGATGATACACCAATCTACAACAAGTCTTGGAAGGATCATGTTCAACATGTTGATTGGGTGCTGAAACTATTGGAGGAGAAACAATTATATGAAAAAACCTCCAAATTTTTTTTGGAGTACAGGAGGTGGAATATCTGGGTCATATTTTATCTCATGAATGTGTTAAGGTAGACACTAGAAAAATCAAATCCATTAATGAATGGAAAATCCCCACATCAATACAGCATCTACGAGGATTTCTCGGGCTTGACAGGGTATTATTGCAAGTTTGTTAAGAATTATGGGAAAATAGCAGCGCCTCTAACAACATTACTGAAGAAAGATGCATTTTCTTGGACTATAGAAACAATGAAGGCCTTTGAACATCTTAAAGAGGCAATGTACCAAGAACCGACATTAGCTATGCCAAACTTCACAAAAATATTTATTATGGAGTATGATGCCTCAGGAAATGGAATTGGTGTTGTTTTAATGCAAGAAGGAAGACCCATTACTTTTGAAAGTTGTCCAATCAAAAGAAAGTATTTACACAAAGCTATTTATGAGAATTAAATGTTGGCAATACTACATGCACTTAAGAAATGGTGACCTTACCTAATTGGAAGACACTTCAAGGTAAAAACGGATCATGATAGTATTAAATAGTTTTTAGAACAAACATTATCTTCAAAAAAGAAGAGAAAATGGGTCACAAAGATGTTGGGTTATGACTTTGAAATCATATACAGAAAAGGGAAGCAAAATGTTGTTGCAGATGCACTTTCAAGAAAGGATGAGGATGTGAAATCATTACTTTGTGTCATTTCTATCATCCAACTAGATTGGCTAAATGAAGCAAGGGATGAATGGAAGAATGACGAAGAAGTATGGGCACTCATTCAAAATTTGTAGTAATATCCCAGTACATCTGATACATTTAGCTAGAAAAATGATTCGTTGTGGTACAAAGCTTGCCTATACCTCTGTAAGAATTCCCACAAAAGATTGTTTTGGAATTGCACACTCTCCCTTAGGAGGGCACTCAGGATTTAAAAAAACTTATGATAGGGTTAAGAAGGAATTTTTTTGGGATAGCCTTAAATCTAATATTCAAAAGTTTGTGGCGGAATGTTTAGTTTGCCAACAAAATAAAGTTGAGACAATTAAGACCCGAGGTTTGTTACAACATTTATCCATTCCAGGTCAATGTTGGGAGGAGGTTTGAATGGATTTTATCACATGTTTACCCAAGTCCAAAGGAAAGAGTGTCATCATGGTGGTAGTTGATAGACTTACCAAGTATGCACACTTTTTTGCATTATCTCATCCATTTAAAGCCAGTACATCTGCTACTGCATTTATGGAAACAATTCAAAATGTACATGGAAACCCAAAGATAGTTGTAAGCAATAGAGATCCAATTCTCACTGGAAATTTTTGGACCGAATTATTTTCTTGTCTAGGTACTCAGTTAGCTCATAGCTCATCTTACCATCCTCAATCTAATGGGAAAATTGACATAGTGAACAAATGTTTGGAAGGATATCTTCATTTCTTTGTATCTAATAAAAACACAATGGGTCAAGTGGTTGCCTCTAGCTGACTGGTAGTATAACACTTCCTTCCATACTACAGCAAAAGTGACCCCATTTATGGTACTTTATCGATATCATCCACCATCCATCACAACACCTTTAAGACAAAATTTTAAGGTTCAAGAAGTGGAAGATCACATCGAGAATCAACAACAGGTTCTCCAACTCTTAAAGGATAACTTCACTTTGGTGCAGAAGATAATGAAACAACAAACATATCAACATCACAGCAAAAGAAGTTTTGATGTACGTGACTGAGTATTTCTACAACTACAACCATACAAACAAATGTCCCTCAAGCAAGCTAAGAAGGATAGTAAATTATCACCAAAGTATTATGGTCCATACACGGTTTTGCAAAAGATTGGTACTATGGAATACAAACTAGAGCTTCCTGCATCTTCCCGAGTGCACCGAGTTTTCCATGTTTCATGCTTAAATAAGGTTAGAGGTGACAAGCTTCTAGTTCAAACAATATTGGCAGAACTTGATGAGGAAGGAAAAATCATATTGGAACATGAAGTAGTCACAGAAAAAATAACTTGACAGTTATGAAATCAATCAATTTCAGAGTATCTCATCAAGTGGAAGAACTTGCTAAATATTCCACATGGGAGGTTGAGAATTTTATATAGAATCATCCAAAACTACTCAAGTGTTGAGGACAACACTTTTTTGAAGGAGAGGGGCATGTTAGGTCCCTATAATACTAGTGATTCCCCCATTATTATTGTCATTGCAGCCCCTTATTGTTACAGGTGTTCCCTTGTTGTCCCCATATTGTTATAAATGTGCCCCATTGAAGCCCACTATTGTTATTGTTGTGCCCTTACATTATTATTGTTATGTTGGCTCTGATTATATTGTGACCCCTTAGACTCCTATATATAGAAAGCAGTTTTTGAGATTTGAATCATCCAAGAATTATTCATTTGTTTAATGTAAAGGAGGTTCCCCCCCTCGAAGAGGCTTCTTTTGAAGTCGTTGATCTATCTCTTCTTCTATTTTGTGAGTTGGTTACATAACAGTAACTAGAAATGAGAATTCACATGATCAAAAGGAGGCTCCAAAATTTGAAAATAGGCCAAAATTTGGAGAGTGTTGTAGTAGAAACAACAAATAGGTTCGAAGGGCGAGCTTAAATATATGCATACCTATGCCTTACCATGAGTTTCTTTTTATGCAGGATGTTTCCGAAGCTAGTAATGTGACTGTTGGAACTACTAATGTGGTTGTTGGAACTCCTCTTGATGGTATTGAAGTTGTTGGTGATGTACTTTTTAAGATTTAGTAGTCCCTTCATTTCCTTTGGAGGTTTTTTGTAACCCCTTTTACTAATGGAAACCTCTCTGGTTCAGGATGTTAGAATACTATTGTTGTAGTTGATCTGGTGCTATTGATTCTTGATAATTAAGGATCCTATGGCAGCCTACAAGGAACCTTGTAGCTACTCAAGTATATTTTTTGAGCCTCCAGAAGTATTGTGGCAATAAAATTTCTCAGACTAGTGTTGCAAATTCAATCCTGTAGGGTTTATGTAGGCAAGTACAAGACTATATGGCTTCATGTACCAGCCATGTAGGCCCCTCAAGTTCATAATTAATCCGGATAGGATCATTATATTGTTTTTCATCCATCTCAATGCATTCAAAGTGGAACAGGTGGAGGAATCAACTCAAGAAATTGTTTTTTATCGGTGAGACCCATTTTAGAAAAACGGGGTCTTAAACCTTCTTAGAGCGTTTTAAGGCATCAAATGAAATTTTTTCAGGGTAAAAAATTATCACTATAGTGTTGCACCTTTTTATGTTATTCTAAACATAGATATCTTTCTAATGATTCAAGAAGTGTGTTAATTAGAATCTGTAAGCGAAATTTATGCTACTCAAAAGTTGACATTCCTATTTTCACCACCATGGTTCAAGAGGATACCACATAGCTCCCACTATTCATGGAAAAGGGGCCAGGCACGTGATTATGAGGTACAATACTCTAGAACCGTCTATATTCTAATTCTATTTAAGATTTTATGTAGTCAAACTTAACCACCTGTAGGCTATTACGTTGTGTTATAACCCAGCCACTAGGAGGAAGAGGCGTTCCATTTTTCGAGTGCATTTGTTCCATAGATGAGAAAAAATAGCCAAGAGGGATAGATGGTAGAACAAAAAGAGAGCATTTGCGCACTGTAGAATCCCATGGGCCATAGGCCATACTTCTTTGTACCTGCAATCATATTTCTAGATAGAGAATGAGAGCAAAGAGACCTCACATTCCAATTGGGTTTTCTACTGAAAGGGCTTCCAAAATTGCATATATTTTTTCTTTTGTGTTTTTGAGATTTTATTTTTCATTCTTTTTTTTTACATAATTTTCATCTGCATGCATGCACTATTCAAAGTAAAATCTAGAAACTAGAAATCTAAGAAAATTGTAATAGTGTAAACTTCCAAATTTTAAATATAATGTTATCAGATCTATTTTTATGAACTGTCGAGTAGAATATCCAAAAAATTTCACAAATCAATAATTTTCTCTCAATGTTTCCTTCAAAAAATTTAGCAATCCATGGGATAATGTCTGGTGGTAGTTGGAGAGCCTTTTTAATGATGCTAATGGGTAAAACCAAAAGTGGAGGGTCTCATTTTGCGGATATTTAGTTGGAATGGACAGATACGAAGGGATTGCTTATACTCCTTCTCTTCCCCCAGATGAAAATCTTCAAATTTTCCTCCCTTTCCTATGCTTGACAACTTCTTGTAGCAATACAAGGACATTCCTATAACAACTTGTAACTTTCCTATAGCAAAATTCTTTTATCCAATATATCTAAAATGGTATATTGTATTCACTTGAAATATTTTGAGCATGTTACCATCATCCTCATGCATCACCCTATAAAAAATATTGGCTAATGGATGCATGAATCTTGAGAAAATGAAAAAAGGTTGTAGGGGATGGTGGTCAAATACTTGAAAATATATACTGGAAATTGTTGAAATTTTTTGAGAATGTTACTATCATCCTTATGCATCTCCCTAAAATACATATCAGCCAATCAATGCACAATTTTTGAGATATGCTCAAGATAATTTATGCCCTATGTTTTCTGTTCAATTCAAGAATATGTTGTAAAAACACAAAGATTCCTATAGCAACCCAAGACAACAAATGGGAGAGGCTTCAGAATGATGGGTAAAGTGGAAATGGATGAGAGTGATGGATTTACATGGCCTTAGCCCTATTGGATCATATTGGTAAAGGAGGTGAAAAGTTCAAGTTTGATTTCCCTTGACTAGAAGCTTGTTTTTTAGATCTGTTTCTTCTTATGGTGCTAAAACTTTGTTGTTGCTTACACAAGTTGGAAAACACCTACATGCATCAAAGAGAGATACCTGGAGCAAAGTATCATTTTTTTCTTTTCATCTATTTTCATATTTTTTCCTCTTTTTTCCTAGGCCTACTGATTGCCTCAATGAGGTTTTTAACCAGTAGGTCTACCTAGGCACCTCACAGGAGGTTTTCACCTAGGATCTTATTTCCTTATTTTTCCTTTTTCTTTTGTTTCTCTTACTTTTTCTTTTTTTTCCAACCCAATGACCACCTCATAGAGGTTTTCAATCATTAATCTAATCTCAGGTGCCTCAAAGGAGGTTTTAACCTGAGATTTTATTTTTATTTTTGTCTTTTTTCTTTTTTTCTTTCTATCCTACTCTACTTAAAAAATAAAATATATTTGAAGTATAGGAATACTTCCAATGGAGCTATGTGATAAACAAGATGATAGATAAAAGTATATTCTTAGACATGTCCTTGAATATTAGAGACCAACTACTTTGATCATATTAAGAACTGTTGAAGAAGAGAGTGGTGCTCCAACTTAATGATTTTTTGGAACCATAACTCAATATAGTTGTGATGCCCTTGTTTCACTTACTTATCTGGATCATCTTGTATGCCTTCTTCTGTCATCCCATTCAAATCTTCTACTTTGTTTTTATTAGTCTCTTCAATAATAAAAGAATCTAATGATAATCATAATAGAAATTCTTCAATCTCAAGCTCCGATGGCTACTCTCCATAAAATGTGGTCCATGACTCTTTAGTCCCATTTAGATCTTATTATTTTTATGTTGTTCTTTAATGGAAACAATAATATATTATTTTTGCAATACTTTTCCTGATCTAAGATGAATACCCTTTAGAGCAAGAGGAGTTGTTTGGAAATTTTGTACCTCAACCTTGTAAGTGGGCTGAGTTACCTTATTTTTTGGGTTCAAAAAAGGTTTTGTAGAGAGTTCAGTGGGAGAGGATATTTGATATGGATGTGGTTGAGGTTGTGGTTGTGGTGGAGGAAAATGGTATGGATATCATTCAGTTTGGTATGGAGGATATTAAGAAAAAGATTGAAGATATTGTGGATTTATTCCACGAGGTCCTTTCTAACCTTATTCCCAAGATTGGTTTTCGGGTTGGGATGGCTAATATTTCCAAGGAAAGGGTGTGTTCTGATAACCTTGAAATTATGAATTAGGATCTTGCATCATAGTGGGTTGAATAGGTTTCCATGGTCTTCTTGGAGCTACATAACAATGTTGCTTTAGTGTTTGACTTGCTCCATTTTCATCTTGGTAAATTGCCATGAACCTTGGTAATGATGGAAAATATTTAGTAGCATGTGATTATGCACTAATAACACAAATTTAAGCTTTCTCTTTTTTATTATTTTTAATTCTTAACATCTCTTTTTGTTCACTTCTATTGCTAAGAATTTATGTTTTAAAGTTATCTAGAAAATTACCAAGTTCATCTTGACTTACCGATCTCGATGTTGATTTACTTATTCTTGCCCTTCCTCTTGGTACGTGCTTGCATATTTCACAGATTTCTTCAAATAATAATTGGTATACCTTCCATCTACTCATTAGATCAAGCATATCAATCCACTCATTTCTGATTATTCTAAGTAAGAGGGTTTTTAGTGTGATAAATCCTAAATTATGTAATTTTTCCCTCCTAAAATTATACAAAAATATCTATATCAAATCCTCAAGGCTACAATATTCTTTTTGAGTCATTCTAAATATTTCTTCTTTAAGATCATGGTATATACAATAGTCTTTATAGTTTTCTAGAAATATCCTTTGCATATAATTCCATGATCTTATTGAATTAGTCCCTAAACTCATGAACCATTTAAGAGTTTTGTCCTTCAATTTTTTTGGCAACAATCTCAATTTTTTAGTGTTTAATAAGTAACCATAAGATCTACAAAGTTTATCATATTCAAAGAGAAAGGTTTCCAGATCTTCTGATCTCATACCATGGAAGGTGGGAAGAAATGATTGAGGGATGTTCTTCATATGAATGTTGATATTCGTATCTTGAATGGGAAATCTACGACGATCTTCCTCATTTTCATCATCTCCATCCATTTCTTCTACCTTATTGGCCACCTCTTCTTCTTCCTACAAAATTGGATGGTGATGTGGTTCTTACTGCACCAAATGATCAAGTGGGGGGTTTGTGGTATTGGAAAAGTATTTTTTAGTCTGTGTAAACTTTTTAATGAGAATGTTAATGTAATGCAATTTTCTATTTTTGAAATGAGTAATGCCTAATGCATTTTTGTTTCTTTTTGCAAAAATTAAAAGAAATGGATCAACTAAAGAAGAAAAAAAACATACTTTAACACTTGCCCTGTAATGACACAAAAAAGTGATGAGACCTAGTATTGAAAAACAAATATTGCAACTCCCGAGGCTACCAAATTCAATTATCAATCTGTAGTTTGTATAAACTTAAGAGGTATCGACACTATGTCTGCAACATGCAATGTTTCCTTCTTTCACTGAAGTGATGCAATGAAGTCAAATGAGATGCACAAAGGCAACTTTGGAAAACCCAAAAAAAGGAAAACTACCTAGATAATATTTGTAAGAGATGAATGAAGCATAAGTTGTTCTATTGCATGAAAGAAACCTTAATATATGAAAGCAAGTGCTAGAAAAGAGATCCTAACCTTTCTTGCAGAAAATAAATGGTAGAAAGTAATCCCAATCTATCTTGTATAAAGTAAATGGCCGAAAGGAACTTTAACCTATCTTGTAGGAACAAAATCTATTCCATTGTAGATAAGGTAAATTATATTCTACTTGTGAAAATTGAATCAAACGCTCAAAAGCGAAATTACTTGCATTCTATTTAATAAAAACAATATACCCTAGTTATAGGATTGAAGCTATAATGATGGAAGTAAAGAATCTAGAGGGTATTTGGTCTTATCAAGTTCATATTCAAGGATTAGAGGAAATTTTGGAGTGATGAGAAGTGAAAACCAAGCTTTAGAGGTGATTTTATTTGCATTCTGAGGAATTATGTGCATTGTTACATAATTGTTACATGATGCCCTATTTTACTACAGGATTTCATTTGAGAGAAATATAATAGTTCTAGGAGTATTCTAAAGGTGGGAGAAGGTGGTAGGGAGCTATGGAAGGGTACAAGAGACCTTACAAGGCCTATATTTACTCAACAAACTAACTTTTGCAAGGGAAAAGCAAAACTAGCAATCTTCCTGTAGCTCGATGAGGTAATTTCCAGTATGCAGACAATTTGCAAAAATAAGTAGAAATGGAAGGTGGAGTGTTGAAGTAGGTGATGCTCATGCATGGAAAATGATATCATTCTACTCTATAATCCAATAGATTTCATCTACATGCAAAATGAATGTTCATCTAATGAAAGAAAAATGATTAAATGACTACCAAAACATAAACTCTAAAAACCAAAATGCATGTGAAAGGATGAGTTCATTTTTGGAACAAAATTTAATTATTTCATAAAATGCCTATTTTTGTTGCTTCTCCACACAGGGTACATAACCAAGCTTCCAAAGAGATGCCACTTATCAACCTACAGAGACAACAATTTTCTTATAAACTAGATTTTTAGAACAATGAACTAGTAAGCATATCTAAGTACCTAAATACCTAAGCTAATTAAGTGAAAGTGATATGGGATAAAAAATTTATTAAGTTGAATGATTTTATAATTCAATAAGTGGTCTAAAATTGAAAGAGTCCTATTAAGACATGCTGAAATTCAACAGAAATTTATTACTAAAACCATAAATTTCATAATTGTGAACTACTAAACCAATCCAAGTAGCTCAATGATGAATATGAATTTGTAGAGATTTTATAAGGATGATTCATACTTTTAACTATATATATGACCTATGAAACCACTCACTTCAATCATTTAACCAATCTAAGCTACAACAAATGAATCATAAATACTAAGTGCGAAAATAGGAAATACGACAATAAGAGATGCAAGTGAACAATAAATGCAAAGAAGATAATGAAATTGTATAGAAGGGCTCTGAAGCTCTTTGGATCGCCAAGCTCAAGGATACTCAAAGTCTTATGAAATAAACCAAGCCTTATAATCTAAAAATGAAACTAAACTTCATTATCAAAATAAATTCAAGTACATCCCTGCTCGAAATGAAAGTAGAAGTGCTAAGTAACAACTTTTCTTCACAAGAAGACTAAAAAATCCATGCCCATAGAGGCTAATTCGAATTTTCACTTATAAAAATGACGAGGAAACATCATCCTTGAAAGGAGACAACTTTCCCCTCCAAAATCCCTCAAAAAGTGGATCTAGTTCCCAACAGTAGGAATCTTCATTAAAAATTTGAATTTTGGCGCCTCCAGTAGCAAGGAACAAATCCCTAGATTTTCTCAATTAGTGGAGCTCCAGAATTTTTTCAATAATTTCATAATATCCTATTCATTTGTTGGTCCATCATGTGGCATACAATGACATGGAGCAAGTCCCCAAATTCTCTCATTCTGTAGATCTTTAGAATTTACTTAATATGCTCTCAATATTTTGCAAATAAGTAATGTTAGGCACATAATATGCAATTATATATAAACCTTCTTAAGAACTTATTAAAGCTAAGAAAACATTATTAAGTGTAGAAGGAGAGATTTAATATAGCCTTTATGTGCCTAGGAAAGGTTAGATGGGCCTTAATTTGTATTTAATTTGGAGGCCAATCAACTTTTGTAAAGGAGAAGGAAATGTTGTGATCATAATATATAATTAATAATTAATAAATAATTAATATATTGAAGAAACATGTCCTAAAGGGCATGCATATTCATGAAGAGGTACCTTACCTAGCATATAAATAGGGCCCTCATTTTTTGTTGGGTGTGGAGCCTGATTATCTTCTATATTCAAAGGTATCGCCACATTGGACCCCAGTTCGAAATGGGGCGGCAATGCCACCCGTAAAATATTTGCTGCAGGGAGGATCCAGGGGGGGGGCTGCTGCAACCTTTGGGGAAGCCCCCCCCAGCAAGGAGTTTCGGGGGCAGCGCCCCCGAAGCTAAAAACAAATGTAAAATTTCCTTGTAAAAGTATAGTAATTTCTAGTCAATCTGGGTTGTTCATTAGGTGGATGATATGACGGTAGAACTTATGTTTAGTTTAGGGTTTTTTGCCCTAGAAGGAAACCCCTCTCTTTAGATGAGGGCATTGTATTGAGTTTGTGTAATATATGTGTATTCTCCGAGCGAGAAGCAGAGAGGTGAGACTGTGAAAGAAAACAGAGGATATTACAGCAGATCTACTGTAGGTTGTGTCTCTTCATTTTGCTGGATAATAGAAAGGAAGGACTGGCTATTCGGGGTGGACGTAGCCCAAACTGGGTGAACCACGTATATCTGTGTCTCTCTTGTTTTATGTGTTTTCTGTGTTTATATTTCTGCAATATTTTATGTGTTCCATTGCTCCGTAATATATAATTTTCTAACAACTGGTATCAGAGCCGAAGGTCTATTTCGCTGATAAACTCGCAGGAAAGAAGAGTTCCTCATTCCAGTGGGAGCAATGGCGGAAGATGGTAAGTTTAGGGTTGAGAAATTTAACAGCCAAAACTTCTCGTTGTGGAAGATGCAGATGGAAGATTATCTGTATCAGAAAGATCTGTACCTACCATTGGGGGGGGAAACAAAGATGCAGATGGGAATGACAGATGAAGAATGGAACCTTCTCGATAAAAAGGCACTCAGAATAGTACGGTTGTGCCTCGACGTCGGTCACCTTCAACATTTCGAAGGAAACAATGATAGAGGGTTTGATTAAGGTGTTGGAGAAACTATATGAAAAACCCTTGACCTCAAACAAGGTATTTCTTATGAAACGGTTATTTAATATGAAGATGTCGGAAGGTGGATCTATTGCAGACCATTTAAATGATTTTAATACTGTTACAAGTCAGTTATGTTTTGTAGGGGTAAACTTTGATGATGAAGTTAGAGCTCTGTTATTCTTGTGCTCATTACCAGAAAGTTGGAAAGGTTTAGTAATGGCCATTAGTAACTCTATTTCTGGATATAGTACTTTAAAGTTTGATGATGTTGTTAGTGCTATCCTTAGCGAGGAAATGTGATGGAAAAGCTTCGGTGAGACATCGGGTAATTCTTTGAGTGCATAGTCTAGGGGAAGAAAAATGGAAAGAGGAAAGATTTCAGGATATCGCAGTAAATCAAGGAAAGGCAGATCCAAGTCTAGATCGGGGATAGTGTGTTGGAAATGTGGAAAGAAAGGACACCTAAAGAAAGACTGTAGATCTCAGAAGGGAAAAGAAGGAGATGCATAGCAAGAAAACAATCATGAAGCAAATGTGACAGGTGAGGTGTTACAAGATGCTTTGATTCTTTCTTTCGAAAATATTACTAATTCCTAAGTGGTAGATTCAGAGGCCTCATTCCATGCCACACCTAATAAGAAATACTTTCATGACTATGTTCAAGGAGATTTTGGACAAGTTTGTTTGGGTGATGATAAACCCTGTAAAATTGTTGGAATGGGTAAGTTTCTTGTAAAACAGCAAAATGGAAACCAATGGCTACTAAAGGAGGTAAGGCATGTTCCAGATCTAAAGAAAAATTTGATTTCAACAGGGTAGTTAGGCAGTGAAGATTGTGTGACAACTTTCACAGATAAAGCTTGGAAGGTTACCAAAGGAGCCTTGGTAATAGAAAAGGGCGAAAAGGTTGGTACATTGTATTTATGCAATGGTATTTATAACTCTGTTAATGCTTTAACTTCCAAAGGAGTAGATGCAACATTATGGCATTATAGTCTCGGACACATGAGTGAAAAGGGGATGAAGATTCTTCACTCAAGGAATTTGTTGCCGGGTTTGAAGAATGTTGATTTGGACTTCTGTGAGAATTTCATTTATGGAAAACAGAAGAAAGTCAGATTTCTTAGAGTTGGGAAAGAAAAGAAGAGCAAAAAATTAGAGCTTGTGCATACATATGTATGGGGACCTGCTCAGGTATCATCTCTTGGTGGCTCTCATTATTATGTTACTTTTATTGATGATGCAACTAGAAAAACTTGGATTTATTGTATTAAGAATAAATCTGATGTATTTGATACTTTCAAGAAATGGAAAGATTTGGTTGAGATTGAGACAGGAAAGAAATTAAAGTGTCACAGATCAAACAATGGAGGTGAATATTGCAGCAAAGAGTTTGATAGGTATTGTTCAAAGCATGGAATTCGTAGAGAGAAGACAGTTCCAAGAACACCACAAGAAAATGGTGTCAGAAAGGATGAACAGAACAATCATGGAGCGTGCAAGGTGCATGAGATTGCATGCAGGATTGCCTTTACAATTTTGGGCAGATGTTGTAGATATTGTTGTTTATCTAATAAACAGAGGGCCTTCAAGTTCCTTGGATGGTGGTGTTCCAGAGGAAGCATGGACAGGTAAAAAGGTAAACTACTCTTTTTTAAATCCTTTTGGTTGTGAGGCCTTTGTCCATATTGATAAATAAAATAGAACAAAGTTTGAGGCAAAGTCAAAGAAATGTACCTTTATTGGATATGGTGTTAATGATTTTGGTTATCGCTTATATGATTACAAAAATCACAAAATCATTAGGAGCAGAGATGTAATATTCAATGAAAAGGTCTTGTATAAGAATCAGTTGCAGGAAAAGAAACAGGAAAAAGAAAACAAGGAATACGCAGTTCTTGATGAAATCACTCAAAAAGTAAAGGTGCCTGAAAATAATAATAATCAACAACCACAACAACAGCAACCACCACAACAACAATAGGCACCCCTTTGCTATCCATTTCAAACTTAGCAAGGAAATGTGCCCAAAGACCCAAGAAGACATGGATTATATTTCTAAAGTTCCATATGCATCAGCAGTTAGTACACCTTTTGCTATCCATTTCAAACTTAGCAAGGAAATGTGCCCAAAGACCGAAGAAGACATGGATTATATGTCTGAAGTTCCATATGCATCAACAGTTGGAAGCTTAATGTATGCAATGGTTTGCACAAGGCCTGATATTGCACATGCAGTTGGAGTTGTAAGTAGGTACATGAACAATCCAGGAAAGGAACATTGGATGGAAGTGAAATGGATTCTCAAATATTTGAAAGGTACCACAAATCAAGCATTATGCTTTGGTGGTTCAAACATTTCTCTACCGGGATTTGTTGATGCAGATATGGCAGGGGACAGAGATAATAGGAGGAGCACTATAGGATATGTATTTACTATTGGTGGAACAACTGTCAGTTGGGTTTCAAAAATCCAAAGTGTTGTTGCACTTTCAACAACAGAAGCAGAGTATGTTGCTGCTACAGAGGCTAGTAAAGAAATGATTTGGTTACAAAGGTTTATGGGTGAATTGGGTAAGGAGCATGATATGGGCACATTATACAATGATAGCCAAAGTGCCATTCATCTTGCAAAGAACTCAACATTTCATTTCAAGACTAAACACATATAGCTCAAGTACCATTTCATACGATTAATGTTGGAAGATGGAGAGTTGAAGTTGGAAAAGATACACACTAGCCAGAATCCTGCAGATATGCTAACAAAAGTTGTAACTAGGGAGAAACTGAGAATATGCTCAGTTTCAATTGGTCTTCAAGGATGACGATGAAGATGAGAAACAACTAGGTCTAAAGAGGTGTCATTGTCCAGCAAATGAAGCAACGGTGGAGTTGTTATAATCAGTCTCCAAGTGGGAGATTGTTGGGTGTGGAGCCTGATTATCTTCTATATTCAAAGGTATCACCACATTGGACCCCAGTTCGAAATGGGGCGGCAACGCCGCCTGTAAAATATTCACTGCAGGGGGGGTCCAGGGGGGGTGGCTGCGACCTTTGGGGAGCCCCCCCCTGGTGGGGGGTTTCAAGGGCAGCACCCCCCAAAGCTAAGAACAGATGTAAAATTGCCTTGTAAAAGTATAGTAATTTCTAGTCAATCTGGGCCGTTCATTAGGCGGATGATCTAACAGTAGAACTTATGTTTATTTTAGGGTATTTTGCCCTAGAAGGCAACCCCTCTCTTTGGATGAGGGCATTGTATTAAGTTTGTGTAATATATGTGTATTCTCCGAGCGAGAAGCAGAGAGGTGAGACTGTGAGAGAAAACAGAGGATATTACAGTGGATTTGCTGTAGGTTGTGTCTCTTCATTTTGCTGGATAATAGAAAGGAAGGATTAGCTGTTCGGGGTGGACGTAGCCCAAACTAGGTGAACCACGTATATCTATGTCTCTCTTGTTTTATGCATTTTCTGTGTTTATATTTTTTCAATATTTTATGTGTTCCATTGCTCCGTAATAAATAATTTTCTAACATTTGTAACCAATCATATCTCTTATACATTCAACATTCTTACATATAATATTTTTTGTATCCCAGAGGAACAGAGTAGCACGCATGACATGTAACTACTAGTAAACCTCTAGGGGTTTACGACTTATCCTCCTTGTAATAAACCGGGTCACTTTAGGGGGATTTGAAACTGGGTCTTCCTTGTTTCAACAATTTCATAAATTTTGAATTAACTAATTGAGTTACTTTTCTAGGACATTCTTATATATAAATATTACTTTTCAATGGATAATTACATATTATATATATTCTAAATATTAATGAGCATACAAAAATTTTTCATTATAGCGTATGTGAAAACTGGTATTAGAGTTTATTTTCATGTTAGTAAATTGACAAAGAAAATGTTGGGTACCATAACCTTTGTAAGTCATTGAGGGAATTGTGTTTGTTACAACCCAAAACCTTTCGCGACTTAGTCATGTCTAGTCACAAACTTGTCAATCTAACTCTCTAACTTGGATAATTCCACTACCCTACAATCCAAATCTAATTTCCCCATTTGCTTCATGTGATTTATGGGTGTCAAATGCATAATTATGATGTAAGGTGTTCCCCTTTGAGAACAACTCCCCCAGTTGCCACTGTGCATTAGTTTGCATCGTTGGATTGAATGTTAGATGATTGAATAATCTTTTGTAATTGTATTGAATTCTAAAACTCCTCCAAAACAAAAGAATTCTACACCCACTAAGCCCTTAAAAAGCTCTACTATGACGCATGAAGAGGAAGAATTGCAACATGATATATCAAAATTACGGGACGAAATTCAACAAATTTCGCTCTCACAAACGGAAACCAAAGATGACATGGATGGTTTAAAATTAGACATTGAAGGTTTGAAGGATATCATGGACGCTAATACGGATGGTTTGAACATAGACATGGATGGTTTGAAGGAAAGTTTGACAAAGTTGTTGCAAGAAAGGTTTCCCAACAATGACAAGGTAATCCATGAAATCATAATGAGAACATAATGAATATGAATTATGATTTTTAGAGACTCCAATGCAGGGTTTAAGAACCACCACATTCCAAATATAGATATGAGGGCGATTCATGGAAAGGATCTAGTAACATGGAGACTACAAATGGAGAAATATTTTAATATAAATGATGTGCAACAGACAAAAGGTACAAATTACATCTTTATATTTAGAACCCAATCAATTTGTATGGCATCGGTGGCTTTTTTCTCGTAAACCACTTGTCACTTGGTCAATTTTTAAGGATGAAATGATAGCACATTATGAGTATACAAAGAGAAACACATTCTTTAGCCCATTGAAAAATATCAAACAAAAGTGTTAAATGTCGGAGCACATTGAGGACTTCCAAAAATTCAATATTAGGGTAATTGATATTCCAAAGGAGCATAGGATTGATGTATTCATAGCAACTTTGAAAGATAAAATCCAACATGAGGTTCGACTTTGGGAACCTAATTCACTGGAGAAGTAATTCAGGGTGGCATGAAAAGTTGAAAGCAAAATTACGGCAAGAAGGAAGTCTACCACTCACAAATATAAAGATGAAAGTATTTCTTCTCCTAGTCTTCCACAACCTACAAGGTTGATGCCACAACAATTGGAGAAAAAATGAGCAAAAGGGCTTTGTTATAGTTGTGATATAAAATATACTAAGCGTCATAAGTGTGCTGAGAAGAAATTATTCTACGTAGATTGTGAAGAGGAGGAAGAAAAGGAACAAGAAACATCAAAAGAAGAGGATATACACCAACAACCAACCCCAAAGAAAGAAGAAATGAATCTGACCATATATTACAATGCATTGGAAGGAATTACAACTCATCAAACTCTCAAGATAGAAGGATATATCAAGAAGAAAAAGGTAATAGTGATAATTGACTCGGGTAGTATTCATAATTTTATTCATTGTAAGATAGCTAGAGAATTTAATTTATTCCTATATCTAGCACCTGAGTGTCAAGTGATGGCTACAAATGGAGGAACTATAAGTTTCTTTGGAAAGTGTTGTAATATCAAGCTAACCATTTGGGAATATGTATTGAATAGTCCAATGCTTTCCATTCCAATGGGTGTTGTTGATGTTGTACTAGGATTCCAATGGTTACAATCTTTGGGGACAATAGCTTTTAATTTCAAGAAATTTTCTTGAAATTTTTTTGGGATGCAAAGGAAGTTGAATTAAGGGGTATCGTAGAGAAACTAGGAAAGATATTCAACTCTAATGGCATGAAAAATCTTTTGAAGAAAGAAAAATTGGGCGTAATTTCACAATTAGGCTCACTATAGATTCAAACATCAAAATCATCTATTTCTTCAGATCTCCAAAAAGCAGTTGACAATCATTCCAAGGTATTTGATACTCCCAAAGGCCTCCCACCTATCCATGATAATGATCATGCTATTCATTTGATTCCAAGAAGTGTTCCTCCAAACATCATACCTTATAGATATCCCTATGCCCAAAAGAGTGAAATTGAATGTATGGTTGCAGAAATGCTAGACGCTGGTATAATTCAACCTAGTCAAAGTTATTTCTTTGCTCCAGTAGTATTGGTTCACAATAAGGATGGATCATGGCATATTGGTCCGGATTACAGGGAGCTCAACAAGATCACTATTAAAGATAAATTCCCAATTCCTGTCATTGGTGAATTGTTGGATGAATTACATGGATCAATTTACTTCACCAAGATGGATCTTCATTCAAGATATCATCAAATTAAAATGAAGACTAAAGACATTTCAAAAAAAGCATTCATAACTCATGAGGGTCATTATGAATTTTTGGTCATGCCTTTTGTCCTTACCAATGCACCTTCAAAATTTCAAATTTTGTTGAATTCCATTTTTAAACCCTTCCTTAGAAAATAGGTGTTAGTATTTTTTTATGATATACTAATCTACGTGAAGTCTTGAAAGGATCATGTTCAACATGTTGACAGGGTGCTCAAATTGTTGGAGGAGAAACAATTATATGCAAACACATCCAAATGTTTCTTTAGAGTACAAGAGGTGGAATATTTGGGTCATATTGTATCTCATGAGGGTGTTAAGGTAGACCCTAACAAAATTAAAGAAATTAATGAATGGAAGATATCCGCAACCATAAAACATCTTCAAGGATTTCTCAGGTTGATAGGGTATTATCACAAGTTCATTAAGAATTATGGGAGAATAGTAACACCTCTAACAACACTACTAAATAAAGATGCATTTTCTTGGAATCGAGAAGAAACTAAGGCCTTTAGACGTATTAAAGAGGCAATGTTCCAAGCACTGATCTTAACTATTCCTGACTTCACAAAAATGTTTATTGTAGAATTCATCCAATCAAAGGAAAGTATTTACACAAACCTATTTATGAGAAGAAAATGTTGGCAATACTACATGCATTAAAGAAATGGAGACCTTACTTAATGGGAAGACACTTCAAGGTAAAAACGGATCATGGTAGTCTTAAATACTTTTTGGAACAAATATTATCTTCAAAAGAGAAAAAAAAATGGGTCACAAAGATGTTGGTTTATGATTTTCAAATCATATACAAAAAATAGAAGCAATATGTTGTTGTAGATGCACACTCAAGAAAGAATGAGGATGTGGAATCATTGCTTTGTGCTATTTCTATTATCCAACCTGATTGGATAATCGAAGCAAGGGATGAATGGAACAATGATAAAGAGGTATGGGAACTCATTCAAAAGTTGCAGTAAGATCCTAGTACATCTAATATATTTATCTAGAAAAATGATTCATTATGGTACAAAGATCGCTTATATCTTTAAAATAATTCCCAACTGAAGAAAAATATTATTTTGGAATTGCACACCTCCCCCTTAGGAGGGCACTCAAGATTTTTGAAAACTTACCACAGGGTCAAGAAGGATAAGATGGCCTTAAATCTGATATTCATAATTTTCTGGCAGAACGTTTGGTTTTCCAACAAAATAAAGATGAAATAATTAAGACCCCGAGTCTGTTACAACCTTTAGCCATTCCAAGTCAGCATTGGGAGGAGGCATTAATGGATTTTATCATATGTTTACCCAAGTCTAAAGGAAGGAGTGTCATCATGGTGGTATTTGATATACTTACCAAGTATGGACACTTTTGTTCATTATCTCATCCTTTTTAAGCCAGTATAGTTGCTACTTCATTTACGGAAACAATTGAAAAGCTACATGGAAACCAAATATTATTGTAAGTGAAAAAGATCCCATTTTCACTGGCCCTTTTTGGATGAAATTATTTTCTTGTCTTTGGTACTCAACTAGCTCATAGCTCATCTTATCATCCTCAATCTAATGGACAAACTAAGATAGTGAACAATTTTTTTGAAATTATATCTTCATTGCTTTGTATTGGATAAACAAACACAATGGGTCAAGTGATTCCCTCTAGTTGAATGGTGGTATAACACTTCCTTCCATACTGCAACAAAAATGACCCCATTTATGGCACTTTATGGATACCATCCACCCTCCATTACACCATATTTAAGATAATTTTAAGGTTCAAGTAGTGTAATATCACAGTGACCATCAACAACAAGTTCTCCAACTCTTAAAGGATAACCTCACAATGGCACAAAATCGAATAAAAGAACAGGCATATCAACATCACAATGAAAGAAGTTTTGATGTAGGATATTGGGTATTTTTAGGCTACAATAATACAAACAAATGTCCCTCAAGAAAGCTAAGAAGGATAATAAATTATCACTCAAGCACTATGGTACTTAGAAGCTGTTGCAAAGTATTGGTACTATGACACATAAATTGGAGCTTCCTGTATATTCTCAAGTAAACCCAGTTTTCCATGTTTCATGCTTAAATAAGGTTATCGGTGATAAGCTCCAGTTCAAACAATCTTTCCATAACTTGATGAAGAATGAAAAATAATATTTGAGCCTTTCATACCCCCTTGACGTTTCAAAAAATCCCATCTAGTTGCAATTTTGTAAAATGGTAAGCACTTCAGGATGTTGATAGATTATCTCGATGCTAGTGGGTTTTCTCTTGTTAAGTCCTCCAATATGTGCAGACTGTGAATTCTATGTGCAAGGATAGGATTTTTCTTATATCACTCAATTTTTAATTCACAAGAGTGTAGATGTCATTGATACTTCCCACAACACACATTGAGAGTTTCCTCCAATGTATTTTATTTCCATCCTATCTATATGTTGTAGCAGTGCCTATAGGTTCCTGTAGTAGCAGTTTTTCATGTCGAGAGGTGGTGGTTCCACCATTTTATTTTTATTTTTTCATCTCTTTTTCTTTTACTTTTTTAAAATCATTTACTTAAAACAACATTTCATGCAAAACCACCCATATATATTTTTCTTTTCTTAACAATATTCCATGCAAAGCTTTGAGTTAAGTGAGTTGGCCCCACCTACGTTTTATGCTCCATGATAACATCCCACTTTCTTAAGTCTTTTTTCACTTTTGTCTCATATATCTCTGATACATGTGGGTGTCCTTTGGAGAAACGTTTAGTGATTGCTCGATAAGGCCAAGGCTTCCTATTAATAAGATTGATTATAAAAAACCTTTGCTTCTCACACTTAATGTTTTCTCAAGGTCGAATAATGTTGACAGTGTTGGATGTCGCCAACAATCATGGGGTCTCTCTAATATTGTTATAGACATTTTTGGGCACTGCAACCCTAAGCATAAAATGTCCATAAACCAAGGGCTCCTAAGTCCCTAAAAGTGTTGTTCTAACCCCTAAAGGAACAAGGTCAACTGATTACAGCTTCTCCCAGAAGTTCTCCATGAAAAACTGCTCAGAACTGGTCAAAACAGGATCATTTCAGCTGCTCCATAGGCAAAGTGCGTTGCATCTCACCTAAGTACACTCTGTGGGTTTGTTTCATTTCAAAAAGCCCTTCTATAGGGTGCGATGAGCGAGAAGTGACAAATGGCAGTGTCAATCCGCGAGGTGGAGAGGCATGGAATCTTCCAGAAACTTCTCCTGTGACACTTGCCCCTCTGAATTCGACCAAGGATGAGTAAGAGATCATCAATCTCCAAGTGGAAGCAAGAACTATCAGAGGGAAGACACTAATCAACTCACAAGCTGACTCATCTCCCTTACAGATATCTATATATGGATCCCTCATCCCAGAGATCCAGAGGCTAGAATTTTGCATCTTGTAAGGAATTGTTGTTGGTTTCTTGAGACAACATCATAGTGTTGGGTGATCTAAGCTTTGTATGAGGTGAAGAAGGGCTTACTTGCTGAGAGGATGATGTTGGGTCAGAACAACTAGTTGTAACTCCCTTGGCTCTTTCTTGATTATCAATAAAAGCTATTCAAGTTTTCCTCCATACTCTTGTGTCATTTATGTTTTATGCATTTGTATGGTCAATTTAAATCTGATCCTAGATTGTTTATGATTATAGATCCATGTTCTTGTATAGTGTTATGCTACCTTGATCCTACAGGTACTCTGTGAAGCTGGGTGTACGAAGAAGCAAGTAGCGAAGGACTATCGAGAGAGAGAGGAATCGAACTAGGAGATAAGCGCAAGACAGAGGTTGGTCTCCTTTGTTCTTCTCTCATCTATATTTCATAAAGGAAAAATGAAAGTAGCAGGTGAGACATAGGTGAATTCTCTGAATGACTTCTCTTAAACATACCGGCGACACTGACGTGATGGATTGGTAGCATTAACCCCAAATGTGGATGGTGTGATGGGACCATGGTGATGTGACTGGTGAATGGAACAACCCAACCCGACTTGGATGCGGAGTGAAAGTGTCATGTTCAAGAGCGATTTGCTACCAACAAAGTTTCTTCAAGTTTTCTTCCCAATTTTTCCCCAGTCATTGCTGACCAGTACCTCTTTATTTTTGTCAAGCTTGAGGAGGATAACATATGCTTGTTCTATAATTTTCCCTTCGGACAAACCCATCACTATGTTTTAACGAGCCTAGCGATAGTGAAACTCGTTCTTGTCTGCTATGGACAAGTTTGTCGCTATTAAGTTTTAACGAGTTTAACGACAAAGATAACTCAGTCCTTTTCAATTTTAGAGAGTCTGAAAAGGGACATAAAGGAAACTCCAAAATTCCTTTTTCGTCTTCTAATCCCTTAAGGCCGAAAAATTATAAAACAATACAGAAGGGATGAATTTTCGATACTTTTAACGAGCCGAACAAAACAAGCGCTCGATCTTTTTGTGTAATAATCCCTCAGGTCCAAAAAGATTAAAATCTAAAGGAGGGATAGCACTTCCGGTCCCTTTAACGAGCTGGAGAGGCCAATGGCTCGGCAATCTTTTCATATTTTACGAGTCAGTTGAAAAGAGCTTAAAGGAGGCTCGTCTTTTGAGGAACGAGTGATAAAATTGGGTAGCAGATGATTCCAGGTAAGGTTTGGAATTTTCCAATCATGGCAATGTTACAAGGATGGCTAGTGGGATCACTCTTAGCAGCTGTTCCTCAAAAGGGGTAAACAATCAAATGGAGGTGAATGATCGGCCAATACAGAGTGGAGGTGATGATGAGAACACGACCAAGGCTTTAAAGGCTGAAGTACTACATTCACGATGGTTATTTACCGGAAATAGTTCATTTTTTAATGAGCTTAAACGCAGGGGGAAACATTTGCTCATGACTTATGTTTATTTTTTAATGAGCTTGAACTATGTGCTAAATCATGCAATCAGTGATTGGGCCTCACTTGATGGATGGTCCAACAGCTCAATCTGGGCTAGTCCATATTTAAATTTCCTGTTGTAGAATAGAGAATGAAGGTCTGTCCAAATAGTTCAAGCTTGGCAGATCACTAGATAAGATAGAGAAATAAAGGGCCCAACTGCTTAATCTGAGCCCTTGGAGGAGATAAGGATAGATTTAGATAGGAGGGCAGCCAAAAGAAAAGAGGAAATCAGGGTTTGCTGGTTCAAGTGCACCCAATCAAAAATGAAGAAAAAATGTTAGGAATTGTAGAATGGGTAAGTAGATTGAAGTTGCAGAAACAGGTCTATCAGCAGTGTCATCTTTTTGAATATGATCTATTTCATGGATATCTCAAATGCCATGGCAAAGGTGTGATCAGATGTTGCATGTCTAACTCCCCCCTCTCTCCCCTCACAATAATCATTCACTAACATCCCTCAAAGAGATTGGGATCTACTCAAACTCTTAACCTCACTCCATTTCTATAAAAGCTTAAGTGAAACTTCATGTTTACTTAAAAGCTCAAAGCCACATTTCTTGTGTAAAGTTTTATTTCTCCCCACACCCCCAAGTCTAGGTGATTCAACTTCATGCACCTAGCATTTCCCCTTATATTCATATTAACATGCTAACCCTATTATATAACTCCCACTTATATTTCCCCTCCCCTATTATATATAAAAATACATAAAAAACCCAAAAAATGTATAATATCCCTACCTTTGGCAACTATAGCCATATAGCAAAAGTTTCGGGAATTATAACGTTTACCAGAAACATTATAATAGCCCTCCGCGTCATTGGAATTTATTTAACCCTCGGTTAAATAAATAACCACCCCTAACCCGCCCACATAAACCATACAAACCCTTTTAACCAAAGTTTTGACCTGCGTATATTCGGAAAAATATTAAAATATTAACGCGGGCCCCTGTGCCATACCTTACCGTCAACTCGCCATCCCGTCAACCATTGGATCACACCCTCCAGATCCAACGACTCTCATTGATATCGGAGCCGCCCCGGTGTACGAGAGTTAGCGCCCGATGGAAAGCGGTTTTCCCGCCGTACCCCGGGACGCGTGTCCCTTTTCTATTGCATCGGGCCCGTTCTGACGCAAACCGCCCCCGTACCAAAAGCGGTCTGATGGAAACCACAAACCGCCTCCTGTTCCCGCTGCTTACGTCATACACCACGTCTGCACCCACGCCAGCACCCGCGTTACTGTTCCGTCCACCGTGTCCGCCATGTCATCCGTCCATGTCAGCGACCACGTCATCTACCACGTCACCTTCCATACCCTACTACAGGACAAGGTTACATCATGATGACGTCAGCACAAAAAGCACCAAAAAGTCCGAAAAAGCCCAAATTTGTTCAAAAGTCATGAAAGTGATGTTTTTGTTTATTTCTTATGCATCGTATAGTGGAGACTGTGCATGTGAATTACATTGAATCCGCCACCAACGTTCCAGTCTGCCACCTAGGCATGTTCATGCTGCAAACCCGACCTCCTCAGCTCCGTCTGCAACCGCATTTCACACCAGTCGCTTGTAAAACAAGTATTTACCCGATAGTTGCCCATAAACCCTGTTTTTTACGAAACTTCTCTGTTGCAATTACCAGAAGACTTGAATTTGAGTAAAACGCACTACTCTCTGCAAACCTCGGTACTCTAAGTCACTATTTGACCATTGTTTCCAAAGAAAACCTGCTAATTCTGTGGCCCTCTGTAAATTTCCCATTGAACTTAAAGTCGAGCTCATTTCCGCCTGCAAAACCATTAAAAAAAACGCCTGCTGAAGAAGCACCCTTTCCACTATTCTTTTTAGCTTCCTAACTAAACTCTGCATACTCTGTCTCTCCTTTGAATTTTACCTAATAAGGCCATTTCCATATAAAACTCAAATTGCAGAATTCCTGTGAAAGACCCACTATCAGTACTCTGTTTCCTGTTGAGACACAGACTCAAAATCCAATTACAAACACAGTGAATCATGGAGGCTCCAGTGGCCTTGAACATTGCACCCTTGAATGCACCACATAGGGAGTTGGAGTGGCTACCTCTTGCTGATAGAGATTTCCAGATTGAGGACATGGAGGGTGATAAACCTCACCTTCAGGCTTTTTGTGAAATAAGGAATAGCTACAGGAATAAAACTAACATATTTAGAATCTGGGAGTCTAATATGCCTATATACTACCTGCCTTCAGTGAATGTCTTCCCTGACCTCATCCATCAATGTTGTGCTAATTATGAGCCTTCTCAAAGGGCAGTGATGGACCCTTCTGGCAATGTCCTCTTTCATATCACCCCTCAGTCTATAAATGAGATGCTGCACTTCAAGCCAACTCAGCCTTTGGTCCCTCTCTCCATGAAACATTTGCTGGATCAAGCCTCCAAGCTGTCCTCTGCAGAAGTTGACCGAATTGCCAAGATGTTCATGCCACCAGATTGCTACTCCAGATACAAAATTCCCTATCACCATGCCTGGTTTGATGAGCCTGGAAAATTGCTCATAGACATGATTTCTTACATCCTGGGATTCAGAACAAGTGAAATAGTGGATGAGACTGTCTTTGCTTTGATGTCCATGTTTGCTCCAGGACAGCCCCCTGCTGTCAAGTATGATTATGCCACCTTCATAGCTAACAAAATTCATGAGCAATTCATGAATTTAGACAGAGAGAGAGTGTTCAAGTACACTTCATATATATACCATTTGCTGTTGTACTATCAACCTGATAGTTTCCCAGTTCCCCTTAAAAAATTGGATGCTAAGGGGGAGCGAAGGTCTGTAATATTTTGGTCCTCAGTATTCCATCATGTTCGTAGCTCCCCATATACATATTGTGAGTTTATTGACCTTTTCATATATCCAGCCACCTGTTTGTTGTCAACAACTCCTCCTGCTAGGCTCTCTGCTGAAATGCAGAAAATCTTACACCTCTCAAAGGAATACAATATTGGTGACTGGTATTTTTACCAAAACCATACAGTGATCAGGATCTATGGTTGTCAATTAGCTCCCTACAAGCTGCCAAAGTATGTCCCTATGAGACTCTTTGCCCTAGAATACTACCGGCAATTCAGTAGTTCAGATTTGACTCATTTCTATGGTGCTAGGAAAAAAGCACAGCTCAAGATAAGGCACCATGGAAGGAAGCTGACCCTATTCTGAGAGAAAAACTTAAGTTGAAACAAAGTTTTCTTTGGTCACCATATGACCCTGAACATTTCATAAGCTTTAGAAGAGTCAAAAACAAGCTTACAGGATATGTGCACCATAGTATCCCTCAGATTGAACAATATGCTAATCAACAGGAGTGGATAGAAGGCACACTAGTTGAGGAACTTACTGAAGAAGAGAGATTAGAAAAAGAAATGAAAGAGTTTGAAAAGACACTTGACCTGGACTCTTTTGGACAAGTGCCTTTCACATTGCCTCAACACCTTGGAGCGGGCACATCATCTGCCACAACTTCACAACAACCTGCCCAAGGGACTACTCCTCCTGCAGGGACATCCAAGGGCAAGGAAGTGCAGCATTCAGAGCAGCAGGAGACAATGGCAGACCGGCCAGATACAACAAAAGAACAAAGTCAAGGGCAAGCCCCTTCAACACAAGCAAAGGCACCTGAAATCCCTGTGTTACAAACTCCTCTCAATGAGGAAAGAGCCAAGAAAAGGGACAGGCAGGAAGAGACACCCACAGGGGCATCCACAGAACAGCAAGGAGAGAAAAGGCAAAGGTTGAACCCCTACTCTGAGGAAGAATTTACAGAGGAGACAGCAGGCAACCAAAGGGGTGAGGAAACAACCGAACAACGGATTCCTCCAAGTATGGAAACATCAGCTAGCTCCTTTCAGCAGGAGCAAGAGAGGCAACAAGGTGTGGAGGTTACATCCACCAAGCAACAGAGCAAGCAAGGCTCTGACATCAAGAAGGCATTCACTGAAATCAAGGCCAGAAATGAGCCGGTAAGGTTCCAGCTCTATAACCAATTACTAAGAATGGCTCCCACCAATCAACAGAGGCTAATGGCAGCCTATGATATCCAAGAAGGGAAAATGACCCTCAGTCACTTCAGGCCTACAGTACAGCAGCCCCAGTCAGCTGCTGATTATATCAGAACCAATCTGGAAGTCCTTGCTAAAGACATCCACCCAATGGACCAGATTGAGTTACACAAACAAACTGGAGAAATGGTGTACTCCACCTTGGCAGATAAAGCAATATTGGCCCACAGATTGCAAAATTCACTTCATAATACTTCTGCCCAATTGGAATTGGAGAAAGCCTCCTCATTAGCCAAGGACAATAGAATCAAATCATTGGAGGAAATTATTATGGAGTTGGGACATGATCCCAAGGATCCCAAGGGCATACAGGCCTTGATAAAAAAGAAAGAAGAAGATATAGCAGCCCTTAGGAGGCAGCTCAAGCTGCCAGCTACAATACATCCTCAAACCACAGAAGTAGCACAGCAGAAAGAAGAGGAGGATGTAGTAAGTTTGCTAATGAGGATGAATGAAAGACTGCTAGAAACAGAGAAAGCCTTGGGGGTAGCACTGCAAGGAAAACAGGGAGAGTTGGCCTCTCAGCCGGCTCAAACAGCTCTAACTCTTACAACTGCTCCTCCTACAGTCACCATAGCAGTCCCTCCTACTGATCCGACATCAACAGCAGGTACCTCAGCTCCAACCTCAACTTCAGCAATAGTTACAGCAACAACTACAGCAGTAGCAGGACAAGAGGCCAGCCTGAGTATGGAGGAAATGATGAAAGAAATAAAAGCTCTGGAACTCCAAATGGCAGAATTAAAAGAAGCCAAAGAAAAGCTGGCCAAGATTGAGGTGAATTATGACAAATCAAAAATGGCTGTGGCTGAGAAGACAAGGGAAGTAAAGGCCCTGGAAAATAAGATAAAAGCCTTGGAAAAGGACCTTACTCTTCACAAGACTCTAACAGAAATCAAAACAATTTTGTGGAGTAAAATTGGCGAGTCCATCACTAATCAATGGAAATCAATCCAAACTATTCATGACCAGATTGAGTTGATAGGGATAGCTCAATTTGAGACTCAAAAGGCCAGAACATTATTGGAAAACAAGCCCGAAGAGGCCAACAAAATGATCCATTTTTTGAATACTCATACTAGAGAATAGTTAGCAGCTCTGGATATCAGGAACAGAACAGACACAATTTTGTTAGTGAAAAAGGTACTGACCATGAGGAATTTTGTGCAGACTTTGGAAAGAAAGTGCCAAGAGATGCAAGCAGAAATAAATACCTTCAGACAAAAGTTTGCAGTGTTGCAGAGCAAGGGGTTGCCCAGCTTACTGACCAGCAGTGGAAGACTGTTAACACATGAATAGTATGCTCGAAGGGTAAATACCTATATTACCAATCAAATCACAGCATCATCAAGTAGCACAGAAGAGACAGCACCTCCCTCTGGACAGGTTTTATATGACAAATTGGAAAATTTGTTTTATATTGAACATGAAATAAATCATCTTTTTGAGGTCCAGCCAAATTACTACACATACACTGAAGCTGATGAAACATTAATTAAACTACAAAGACACCAGCTGCCAACAGATCAATGGTGGGAGGGCATGCTTGAGGTTTTGCCAAGGTAATTGCATTGCTCTTTTTGGTCAGCTACACATTAGCAAAATTCAAATACCATAGCCACCTATCAGAAAATCAAATTGATAAGGAGAAAATTCGCGCTAAAAAGCGTTAAGGCAAAATCAGGCACAGGTGGCAAGTGACAGCACATCAGGAACACAAATCAGAAAAGCAGCTAATCAGCCGACTAGTTGAGCCGAAAAGTCAACAATAGCAGAACACCTAAGGCGGCCAGTACAGCATAGTTACTCCTTCATTCATTTCTGCGTGATTTTTCCACAATCAGTTATTGCCTTTGCCAAAGTAGATGGATGAATTTATTACTTGATATTTTCTCCTACGGGATATTTTGTAAACTCTTTTATAAATACTTCCCCAAGGTATGTATTATTGTTGGCTGGTGAATATCATTCTGGACCTGTGCTGTATGTTTTGAGAACTCTTCTAAAATAAATATTGCTGGAATGTTTTGCTGGTGAATTTGTTGGTTATGGAATCAATGGCAGAAGGATATATTGCAGAATTCTTGTGTTAATGCATGGATCAATAAGTCTTCTTTACTCTCGTGTTACTGTACTTGTGTTTTATTTACCATCTAAATATCATGCTCTAAGTTACAGGAAAGAAGGATAACACTGAATTTACTTTGTTGTACTCTGTGTTCAATTCCTGTAATTTCTTATGTTTTCTACAGGACTAGCATAGGCAAGAATTCTTGACTGCTCTTGTCTCCCTAGTTCTTTCACTCTAAATATCATCAAGGAATTCTTAACTGCTCCCTGATAATGTTTATACAATTTCCCTCTGTTAGCATAATGAAAGATTCTTGATTGCCTTTCATTCCCTGACTTCATTTCATCTTATTCCAGCTTGAAAATTGTTTCTGTGTTTAATTATCTTGCTCTGTAATTTTCCTATTGCCAAAGACACCATACCCAGAGGTTTATTTCCATTAGACTCCATCAACCCAATGGTCTAAACTTCTCTCGCATTACAGCCCTACTCTACTGAATGTCATCTTCCAAACATCAAACAAAACTTATGCTTCATAACTAGCCTAACATATAACAAAACAAATCTAAATTATAAAGAGAGAGCCCTCTCTGGTTGCAGATTGGCTAGAATCTGCAGCTAAAAGACTGGTTAGTGGTTACCTCGGCCGTATTCCCTTCTGGAGGTAGGGAACAACCTGAGTGATAACACCATCTTAATGTTTTTTTGGAAACATAGCTCAATATAGAAGTGATGCCCTTGTTTCACTTACTTATTTGGATCATTTTGTATGTCTTCTTCTGTCATTCCATTCAAATATTCTATTTTTTTTATTAGTCTCTTCAACACATAAAGAATCTGATTATAAGTATAGTATAAATTCTTCAATATCAAGCTCCAATGGCTACTCTCCATAAAATGTGATCCATGATTCTTTAGTCACCTTTAGATCTTATTATTTTTTATGTTTCTCTTCAATAGCAACAATAGGATCTTATTTTTGCAATACGTTTCTTGATCTAAGATGAATACAATTTAGAGCAAGAGGAGTTGTTTGGAAATTTTGTACCTCAACATTGTAAGTGGGTTGAGTTACTTTATTTTTTGGGTTCAGAAAAGGTTGTGTAAGGAGTTGAGTGGGAGATGATCTTTGATATGGGTGTGTTTCAGGTTGTGGTTGTGGTGGATGCAAATGGTATGGATATCGTTTAGTTTGGTATGGAGGATATTAAGGAAAAGATTGAGAATATTATGGATTTCTTCCACGAGGTCCTTGCTAACCTTATTCCCAACATTGGTTTTTGGGTTGAGATGGCTAATATTTCCAAGGAAAGGTTGCATTCCAATAACCTTGAAATTATGAATTAGGATCTTGCATCATACTGGGTTGAATAGGTTTCCATGGTCTTCTTGGAGTTACATAACAACACTGCTTTGATGTTTGATTTGCTCCATTTTCCTCTTGGTAAATTGCCTTGAACCGTGGTAATGATGGTAAATATTTAGTAGCATGTGATTATGCACTAATAACACAAATTCAGGCATTCTCTTTTTGTTATTTTTAATTCTTAACATCTCTTTGTGTTCACTTATGTTGCTAAGAATTTATTTTTTTAAGTTATCTATAAAATTACCAAGTTCATCTTGAGTTACCGATCTCGATGTTGATTTACTTACTCTTACCCTTCCTCTTGATATGTGCTTGCATATTTCACAAATTTCTTCAAATGATAATTGGTATACATCCCATATACTCATTAGATCAAGTATATCAATCCACTCATTTATGATTGTTCTAAGTAAGAGGGTTTTTAGTGTATTAAATCCTTAATTATGTAATTTTTCCCTCCTAAAATTATACAAAAATCTCTATATCAAATCCTCAAGGATCCAATCTTCTTTTTGAGTCATTCTAAATATTTATTCTTTAAGATCATGATATATACAATAGTGTTTGTATTTTTCTACAAATATACTTTGCATTTAATGCCATTATCTTATTGAATTAGTCCCTAAACTCATGAACCATTTAAGAGCTTTGTCCTTCAATGTTGTTGGAAACAATCTCAATTTTTTATTGTTTAATAAGTAACCATAAGATCTACAAAGTATTTCAGATTCAAAGAGAAAGGTTTCTAGATCTTCTGATCTCATACCATGGAAGGTGGGGAGAAATGATAGAGGGATGTTCTTCATATGGATGTTGATATTAGTATCTTGAATGGGAAATCTGTGACGATCTTCCTCATTGTCATCATCTCCATCCATTTCTTCTACCTTCTTGGCCACCTCTTCTTCTTGTTCCTACAAAAGTGGATGGTGATGTGTTTCTTAGTGCACCAAATGATCAAGTGGGGGGTTTGTGCTATTGGAAAAGTATTTTTTGGTCAGTGTAAACTTTTGAATGAGAATGCTAATGTAATGTAATTTCCTATTTTTGAAATCAGTAATGCCTAATGCATTTTTTTTTTTTTTTGCAAAAATTAAAAGAAATGAATCAACTAGAGAAGAAAAAAAAATGCATACTTTGACACCTCCCCTGTAATGAGGCCGAAAACTGATGAGCCCCAATATTGTAAAAAGAATGTTGTAACTCTCAAGGCTACCAAATTCAATTATCAATATGGAGTTTGTATAAACTTAAGAGTTGTCGACACTATGTCTGCAACATGCAATGTTTCCTTCTTTCACTGAAGTGATGTAAGGAAGTCAATTGAGATGCACATAGGCAACTTTGGAAAACCCAGAAAAAGGAAAACTACCTAGATTATCTTTACAAGATATGACTGAAGCATAACTTGTTCTACTACATGAAAGAAACCCTAATCTATGAAAGAAAATGCTAGAAAAGAGATCCTAACCTTTCTTTCATAAAATAAATGGTAAAAAAGTAATCCCAATCTATCTTGTATAAATTAAATGGAAGAAAGGAGATTTAATATATCTTGTAGGAAGAAAATCTATTCCATTGTAGAAAAGGTAAATTATATTCTACTTTTGAAATTTCAATCAAATGCTCAAAAGGTAAATTACTTGCATTCTATTTAATAAAAACAAGATACCTTAGTTGCAGGATTGAAGCTATAATGATGGAAGTAAATAATCTAGAGGGTTTATGGTCTTGTCAAGTTCATATTCAAGGATTAGAGGAAGTTTTGGAGTGATGATAAGTGAAAACCAAGCTTTAGAGGTGATTCTAGTTGCATTCTAAGGAATTATGTGCACTGCTACATAATTGTTACACGATGCCCTATTTTGCTACAGGATTTCATCCGAGAGAAATCTAATAGTTATAGGAGTAATCTAAATGTGGGAGGAGGTGGTAGGGATATATGGAAGGGTGCAAGAGACCTTAACAAGCCCATATCTACTCAACAGACTAACTTATGCAAGGGAAAAACAAAACTAGCAATCTTCCTGTAGCTCGATGAGGTAATTTCCAGTATGCAGACAGTTTGAAAAAAAGAGGAGAAATGGAAGGTTTAGTGTTGAAGGAGGTGATTCTCATGCATGGAAAATGATTTAATTCTACTCTATGATCCAATAGATTTCATCTACATGAAAAATGAATGTTCATCTAAGGAAAGCAAAAGTATTAAGTTACTACCAAAACAAAAACTCTAGAAAGAAAAATGCACGTGGAAGGATGAGTTGATTTTTGGAACATAATTTAATTATTTCATAAAATAAAACCTATTTTTGGTGCTTCTCCACATAGGGTACATAACCAATCTTCCAAAGAGATGCAACTTATCAACCTACAGAGACAACAATTTTCTTATAAACTAGATTTGTAGAACAATGAACTAACAAGATTATCTAAGTACCTAAATGCCTAAGCTAATTAAGTGAAAGTGATATGGGATAAATTTTTTATTAGGTTGAATGATTTTAGAATTCAATAAGTGGTCTCAACTCGAAAGAGTCCTATTAAAACATGCTGAAATTCAAAAGAAATTTATTACTAAAACCAGAAATTTCATAATTGTGAACTACTAAACCAATCCAAGTAGCTCAATGATGAATATGACTTTGTAGAGATTTTATAAGGATGATTAATATTTGTAATTATATATATTACCTAAAAAGCAACTCACTTCAATCATTTAACCAATCTTAACTACAACAAACGAATCATAAATACTAAGTGAAAAAATAGGAAATACGAGAATAAGAGATACAACTGAACAATAAATGCAAAGAAGATAACACAATTGTATAGCATGGATTTGAAGCCCTTGGGATGGCCAAGCTCAAGGATACTTAGAGTATTATTAAAGAAACCAAGCCTTATAATCTCAAAAGGAATATAAACTTCATTATTAGAATAAATTCCAGTACATCCCTATTGGAAATGAAAGTAGAAGTGTTAAATAATAAGTTTTGTTTAGAAGAAGACTAATATATCCATGCCTATAGAGGATAATTTGAATTGGTACTTATAAAAATGATGAGGAAACTTCATCCTTTAAAGGAGACAACTTTCCCCTCGAAAATCCCTCAAAAATTAGATCTAGTTCCCACTAGTAGGAATCTTCATTAAATATTGAGTTTTCGCTTCTCCAACAGCAAGGAAAACATCCCTATTTTTTCTCAATTTGTGGGGCTCCAGATTTTTTTCAATAATTTCATAATATCCTATTAATTTATTGGCCCGTCATGTAGCATGCAACGACTGGGAGCAAGTCCCTAAATTCTTTCATTCTACAGATCTTTAGAATTTACTCAATATGTTGTCAATATGTTGCAAATAAGTAATATTAGGCACATAATATGAATTTATCTATAAACCTTCCTAATAACTTATTAAAGCTAAGAAAACATTAATAAGTGTAGAAGGGGAGATTTAATATAGCCTTTATGTGCCTAGGAAGGGTTAAATGGGCCTTAATTTGTATCTAATTTGGAGGCCAATCAACTTTTGTAAAGGAGAAGGAAATGTTATGATCATAATATATCATTAATAATTAATATAGTGAAGAAACATGTTCTAAAGGACATGGATATTCATGAAAAGGTACCTTACCTAGTATATAAATAAGGCCCTAATTTGTAAGCAATCATATCTCTTATACATTCAACATTATTACATATATATATATATATATATATATTGTATTCGAGAGGAATCGAGAAACTTGCCTAACACGTAACTACTAGTAAACCTTTGGGGGTTTACAACTTATCCTCCTGGTTATAAAGTGGGTCACTTTACGGGGGGATTTGAAACTGGGTCTGCCATGTTTCAACGATTTCATAAATTTTGAATTAACTAATTGATTTGCTTCTCTGCAACACTCTTATATATAAATATTAATTTTCCTATAATGGATAATTACATGTTACATATATTCTAAATATTAATGAGCATACACACCTTTTTCGTTATAGGGTATGTGAAAAGTGGTATTAGAGTTTATTTTCATGTTAGTAGATTGAAAAAGAAAATGTTGGGTACCCCATAACTTTTGTAAGTCATTAAAGGAATTGTGTCTGTTACAACCCAAAACCTTTCAAAACTTAGTCGTATTTAGTCACAAACTTGTCAATCTAACTCTCTAACTTGGAGAATTCCACTACCCTACAATCCAAATCTAATTTCCCCATTTGCTTCATGTGATTTATGGGTGTCAAATTTATAATTACGTCGTAAGGCATTCCCTTTTGAGAACATCTCCCCCAGTTTCCCTTGTGCATCAGTTTGTAGCGTTGGATTGAATGTTAGAGGATTGGATAATCTTTTGTTGTTGGATTCAATTCCTTGGCATGATTATCTGAAAACAACTCCATCATGTGGCATAGTATGGCATGGGTCTCCGTGCTTCATGACATGGGTGGGTTTCTTCTATTCTTTTTATCTCTGAGTTATGTAGGAGCCTTTCTGGTCTCTGCTATAATTTACTTGCAATAATAATAACAAAAAAAAATCAATTTAACATCTTTCTTGTTATATTTGATGATCCAACCCTCTTGCGATAACGTCGATGACATCATGAGTAGAAGACCAAGTTGTCAATCGGAGCTACAAAGGCCATAAGAACCAAAGGGAAATATGCAATTAATGAATTCATTTCTAAATTCATTTCAAAAATTAATAAAATTAAAAAGAATTGGTCCCACACTTAGTCAATTTTGGAGTTTTCTTGGTCCTCTCAACTTTTGCAATTCATGATTGATCCTTCAGCCTTCTTCAGTTGTGTACTACACATTCCCAAGCCACAGATGTGATGTTCCTACCTCTTAGAACTACACACTACCAATTCAAATGACAACCTTCTTCAATTGTGCATTACGCAATCCCAAACCTCAGTCACTCGATTATACTGACTACACTTGCTCAATGCACAGTCCTTGACCAACATTTCCTAGTGTTGCACACTACAAACTTCTAGTGGATATTCGAGTCATTCTTGTACCCTTCCCATGCTCAAATATGTAATCCTTAGGTCCTCTCCTGCATGAATTATGAAATGTGCAATCATAGTGCCCAAGAATGTTACTCTTGTCTCCTAAACTATCCCAATGTGCAATGTCTTGACTAGTCTTGCCTTCACTATGCACTATGTAGTTTCAGTAAATAGTCAAGCCATCCTTTAGCAACTATAGTTATCAATTGCCTAATCCTTGGACCCTTCTCTTCAAGCACTTCGCATTGAAAATTCACAGTGAGAAAGTCTTCGTTCCCTACCTCCTAGACCCCCATAATGCACAAAATCATGCCTCATCTTTCCGTGACACTACACACTCACAATGCTTAGACCATCACTCCCTACCTATTGCCACTGCAAACTATACTTAAGAAGCCCTCTCTCCTCAACCCCTTCATACTGTCCCATCATAGTCATTCTCATGTGAGAGAATAAGGATAGAATAGGTGATTTTGGGAATGATGTTGTATTTTCATGAGTAAACTTCGTTTGTAGGTGTTATCATCCTATCATGTGAAGATGATGATCAAGGATGTCAGCAAGGATAGTTTCAATAAGGAAACTTGTGGATATGAGACACAAATGTGCTATCATGCAGGGGCAGAGGAATCTTGGAACAAGACAAAGAGATGGCAACTCATGTTGACTTAGCAGGTTCCAACACTTATCCAAAGCCTTTGGAGGGTAAAAACGAAGTACAAGGAAATATCTATCATGAAGAAGTTGAACTCATAATAGTAAGGAGAATAACTTGGCATTGATGCAATGAATTCTTATGTCATTGTCACCAAGTCATGGCTTCTCAAAGTGATACCACAAGATTCATATGTTGTTAATGTATTTTTCCACAATTTGTGGGATGTAATGATTGTATTTTAAAAAAATGAGAAAATAAAAAATGTGTGGAAGCCCAAGAGCCCCACATGGAATGTGAAAAGTCACTAGGAAGTTCTAAAGTCATGTAGAAACTTAGCTGTCACATAGGAATTCAAAAAGTCACACGGAAACTCAAGAGTCACAAGGGAGGTGGAGAGTCACCTCATTTGTTATAAATACACCCTCTTAGATCAAGAAAATGGACTTTTCACCTTGGATTTTCTAGCTTGGCATAGGGGAGAATATCATTCTTTGGAGGAGAAGGTAGTGACTTAATGTTCCACTATTAGGGCTAGTGTTGCATCGATGTAATTGTGTATCTTGGAACTTCCACTTAATATTTGAAGCTCTCAGAGTTGGCACACTTTCATGCATGTATCGTGGATGTTGTAAGACTATTCTTTTAATGTTTGTGGTATATGTTTGTGCTCATACATACAAGAGAAAATGAACTATTTCATTGACTTTTGTATATACCTTGTTGAATGTGTGTTGTTACTTGCTTTTATGATCGTTGTTTCCTTGTGAACTATTTTATAGGTTAACTAACGATTATTTCTATGCTCTTATGTGTCTTTACTAGAATAGTACTATTACTTTTTCTCTTAAAGGATCACTCTTTCTACCCTATTCACAGAAGAATCTTATATACATTACAATTGTATGCTTCAAACTATCAACTTACTTTCTTGTTTCAAAGGTTGTGTGCACAATATCTTATGTTGATAATTGCAACCAAGGTGAATCTCTAAGAATAATGGTGGTCGAGGCTATCGTCCAAATGTAGATCCTAGTCCAAACGGTGTGAGTTATAATTGGGACTTCATAACGGGGAGTCCCCCTACTATTGGCAACATCCAGCACCGTCAACACACTAACACATGCCACACTTTCTAGAATCAACGGATAAACACCAAGGTGAGGAACAAGGAACCAACCTCTAGAATTTGTAATGGTCATGTTAAAGTGGAATATAATGGATTTAGAAACCATATTTTCTTCTTGGGAAGCATCCTGTCCATGAAGTGTAGTAGCCCAAGGCATCTTCCTCAAAAGAAAATTTCAACCATGTTTATTGAGAAAACAACTTCATTTATGAGTCAACTAAAACATCTATAGAATCACAGGAAGCCTTTCTATTCTAACAAGGCATCAAGGGAGGGGTATTTCTCCTCCCATATAGGAATATAAAAATCTCAAAATACAGAGTTTTCTAGCACCATTTAAAATATATGGAGAGAATTGTATAAACATCATATGCTTGCAAAATGTTTTCTTTATTCAAAGATAGATTTCAAAAATATTGCAAAGGGTTGAAAAGAATGTAGGAGATTCATTAATAGAGAAAGATTCACAGATTTAGGTATTTTCGTTGACATTTTGAAACCTCCAACCAAGTCCATCTTCAATATTTGATGAAGTGTGAAGAGCATGAAGAGTAATAAATGTAGGAAGTAAAACCCTAAATGGCCGACCAAGAAAAAATAAATAATTTAATATATATATATATATATTAGATGTATAGCAAAAAATTACTTTACATCTAAAATATATATTAAATTATTTATTTTGTCCTTGTCGGCCATTTAGGGTTTTAATTCCATATATTTATTACTCTTGATTCTCTTTACACTTCATCAAGTCTTGAATATGGACTTGGCTGGAGGTTTCGAAATGTCGACTACAATACTTAAATATATGGATCTTCCTCTATCAATCAACAATTCCAACCACAAAAATCTAAAAAAAATAAAGGTAGGATATATTTGTTTAAATAATTGAAAGAACTCAATGTGAAATTGATTATTTATTTATATAATTGAAATAACTTTTATTTTGTTGAAATATGTAGTCTAGGGAACATAACTGCATTGATCTTGATTGGTTTGATGAGGATGACTTGTTCATTTCTCCCAACCTAATCGTAACAATCAACAAGCTTGTGGTTAGAACGAACAAATAGATTGTTTGTTTAATTCATATTAGAGATAAAAAAAACTTGAGATTAAATATAGGATCAACATCTTGAAGCAAGATCTTTAGAGATATCAAGTAATAGCCATTTTTTAAAGTGTTTTTTTTTGTTTCATAAGTTCAATTATGAGAGTTTGTTTTTTAACTTTTAAATTATCTAATAAAAAAAAAAATCTTCCTTATATAGTATTTTTTGGTAGAGATACCATAGCATCCATCCACCACGAGTCGTCTTCCAATGGTAGAGCATTTCATACATGAGGATGCTCTACCAAAAGAGGACCACATGGAAACCATTCCAATAGTGTTAACTAGTGCATGACGTAAATAATTACATTGCAAAGGTATTTTTTAGTATTAATGAACTACTTCAATGATATTTCCTTTGAATGAGTTCTTTGAATCATTAGGTAGCCTCACCTTTTCTTCATGTAGAAAGAGGATTACAATTAAAAATATTTAATTGCAAATGGTGTATTAATTATAACCTTTCTTGTTTCAACTCCAGAGCATGTATAGGATGAGGCTACACAAGAAGAGGAACATATGGCCACATCTAAAAATACTCCTCTTGCCTATGCTACTGAAATAGGTAAAGAACACTTTAATGCTCTTTTTATTAATGAAATACTTGTAATAATAATAACAAAAAAAATCAATTTAACATCTTTCTTTTTATATTTGATGATCCACCCCTCTTGCAATAACATTGACGACGTCATGAGTACAAGACCAAGTTGTCAATGGGAGCTACAAAAGCCATAAGAACCGAAGGGGAAGAAGCAATTAATGAATTCATTTCTAAATTCATTTCAAAAATAAATAAAAGTAAAAAAGAAATGTTTATAGTAGTTATACCATTAGAAACATCATGTACCATATTTTGAAAACATATTTTTGATGATCAAATTTATTAAGATGAAGTACTTTGTGTCTATGATTAATGAATGAATGAATTAATGTTATATGTTAATGAATTATTGCTATATGTTTCTTTATGTACAAACTTCATATGTTTCTTTATGAGTTTTTTTTGTTTTGCTAGTGTAGACACATGAATCCTAATGTGTTGATGTCGACTATTTTCTAGTAGATAGATTGGGTACTGGGGAATTGAGGGGGGGGGAGGTGTGGGGGTCATTAGGGCTTCCACCTTCACATCGTTGGTCTTGTTTAGTAGAGAATAATTTAGGATTTGGATAGTCTTAGAGCAAACCTCCCTTGTTCTAACAGACGAACAACTAAGTCAATGTTGACTTCGTTGTTTCTCCATCAAATCGATGAATGTCTGCTCCAAGATTAGACTACTCCAATAAATTATTCTTAAAACCAAGAGGATCTCATTCAAGTATTCATGCGCCTCAATATTTCTATTTTTTATTCAGTCATAAAAATGTTTCTTAACTTATTTTATTATTTTTCTTATTCTTTATCTAACTTTAACACAATTTATGGGCCTTGCGGGTATTCTTATTCGAGAAAGTTGTCATCCAAAATTGTAACATGGTTGGAAAGAAAGTGGGCGAATTTCTTCTTTTAAATAGTCGTAACCTATCAGGTGTGCACCTTACATTTTTTTTTCATAAAATATATCCAAATCCTATCTAATGTAGTTAGCATGGCCATAGCAATGAATAAGGAAATTGTATGTTACAACAGTGGGTTCATACCCATCCCTTTACATCTCATTCAAAAGAATATTGATGACCTCAAATTTCCTGGCATGTACCAGTATACCTATCATAGTTGTGTAGGAGTGCTCATCATGTATAAATCATTCTTGTCATTTGGTCCATTTCAATAAGTTCAATGCTAAGCCTTTTGATAAGTTCAATGCATTGTGATCTAAGTATGCCTGTAAAAATTTACTCAACATATCTTGTTCATACTTTCCACTATCATGGTTAGTTTTTGAAGCTCATATGTGTATTTGAATCCTATCTAAATGTCCCAAGTTCTTATTGTTTTCAATTTCTATAGGTAAAAATTTAGGTTTAGGATCTATATTTACAACCTTTGGTTTCTTTTGCCAATAATCCATATGGGTATTCAAGTTCCAGTTGGACCTTTCATCATTGAAATTATACCAATTATGAAAATATAGATAAATATATATCAATACAATTAGATGGCAACTAATCTACCATGATCCCCTCACAAGAATTACTCAAATATCTACATGGACTTGACATAGAAACCACACAACTTTCTATCATCGTTACTTCCTTCCTATCATCTATGCAATTAATTTGATAACCTGGTATATAGTGCCAATAATTTCTACTACTATAGAACCTTTTATACATGGGACTATGACATAGGTTTGTCATTGATATCCCATTCTCAAGGAACTAAGAACTCTTCTTGATCCCACACAATAATTTTTTTCCTCTTAACATATTGCTCTTATTTTGCAATCAAATGGAGGAAAATTGGAAGAACATTACTAAAAGGATGGAACAACATGTGATGAATCTTACAAGACACTTTTAGGAAAAAATAGCCTAGCTAGAGGCATCTATTGCAACTTGTAAGAGAGAATCCCCTCGATTCAAAACTACATTTGTCCTTTGTGTGGTTTCTTTTGTAAGAGTTGCAATAGTATCACCATAGAAGCAAATGTGATTATAGTAAACCATACTCACCACTTTTCACCAAACCTTTGCATCTACAAGAAGATATAGAGCAAAAGTTGTTGCTTTCAACCCGAAAGTTTGGTGAAGAACATATATAGCATGTAAATTTCACTTATGCTTTTGTCCAAGTATTTGTTGTAATTGTTTCATCCATCCTAAGTCAAGTTGCAATTATAGAGATGTTACAAAGGGAAATTATACAATTGTATAAGGTTTATGTATCAAGGGTTTGAACTCCTTGAAAACATAAGGAATACAGTTTTCCATATCTAGGCATCATAGCAAAAATATTCACCAACTACAACAATAATTGGTTTCCCCTTGTGATCCATACCACCACAATATATTATCCTCATTTCTGCAATATTTGTAAGATTGAGAGAATTTTCCCTTGAAAGGTATCTAACATGAAGTGAATACTCTATAGATGACAAAGGTAGGCCCCCAAGATCACTGAACCCCAACCATTTGGCACAACTCTAACCAACTTGTTCTTATGCAACCTTCTCATTAAAAAAATGCTTCACAATCACTTTTGGGATCATCAGTTTATAATATATCTCATCATAGATAGTCTCTTTATCACAACTTTGCTATGTTCTTCCATCTATTTCCAAGGGTCTTGGAAGCCTTCATTATGTATCTGCAATCCTCATTAGGAGGCCATGGAAGAATAATTACAATCAAGCAAAGAATTAAAATACATAAGTGACAAGACTATCTAATAGTAACAATAACAATAATAAATAAGAGAGATATAAAAGAAATTATCTTTGAGGATAATGTCATCTCCTCTTATCTCAATTTAAACAGGAATGAAAAAAATTACAGATATAACCATAAATACAAAGATGCAGCAGAAACAACACTTCATTTCATTAATAACAAATATTGAAATATGCTTACAAACAGAATGGAAATAACACTAGCTCGGGCGATGGTAGCTTATCTCTGAGAAGAGATGTGGCGGTTACATGCCTCTGAATTGTGTTACAATGAGGCTCCAAGGCCTATTTATTATTGAGAAATAATGGAAAAACCTAAACATCCAGAAACCTAACCCTACGAGATGAAGCACCAAAACTGTGGGCCCCGTTTGGGTAAATTGGTACATCAATTTCCTAGGGTCATAACTTTAGCATACGATCTCCATTTGGCTATTAGAATACCTCATTTTGAATATCTCGAAGAGTAGGCCAATAAATATATATATATATATATATATATATATATATATATATATATATATATATATATATATATATATATATATATATATATATATATATATATATTCTTGGTTCGAGACATTTTTGGGCTCTCTGTTTTCCCCAAAAACATCGTTTAGGGCCTCAAAACGGCTCCAGAAATTCAGGACCCAAAAAACTGCTAAAAATAGTAAATTGTGCTACAATTAAGGAAACTGAAAAACTAAAAGAGACAATGTTGGGGGTCCAAGTGGAATAGGAGGGAGGTGTTGTGGCCACAACCACCACCCTATTAAAACCTGCCTTGGTAGCAATTTTGAATGGGTCCCCTAAAAAAGTTGATCTTTCACCTCTCTGAATGATCTATTTCATCCCAGAGTCTTTAACTCGTTGCCAAGTCACATATTCAATTTTTAAATGGGTAATGCCCCTTTAATAAATCCTTGCCACATGATTCCACTATAACCCTCTCTAAGCCCCTCATTCATACCCTCCACCGGGACCTTTTCAACCCATGAAATCTTCCATCGCATCTTCATTCCTATTATAACTCTTTATAATGGAAATACTCAAAAAAATGCCCAACTTACCCTTTTTTCGCTTAATCGCAATCAACATTAAAACACAATGCTTACCATAATACACCAGACCCGATGGTTTTATTAACCCAAATGCATATATTTCGGGTCTGGAGCCTTCGCATATCGCAATCAGTGGAAGTCGAAGCCCATACATAAGGTCGATGCAATATAGCGGACCCAACAAGACTATAAAGTGAAATATATGTGTTATCGGGTCCGCTTCCCCATCGCATATCACAATCGGCGGGGTCTGGGGGTTATATGTAAGGCGCACTATAATATACCGGACCCACTGATAACTATGAATTTGGATGTATAAGATTTCAAGTCTGGCCTTATGGCTGGATGCGGGGTTCCCATATTCCTGTGTATTTGATAAAGTATTGAGACTCGGGGTTTTTCAAAGGGAAACCATCCATTGCAGACCCGCTGGAAGTATTAACATATATCTATATATATATATATATATATATTTTGGGTCCGCTTTCCCCAATCGCTTATCGCAATCGGTGGAGCTCGAGGGGTTATGCAATATGCAAAGGAGCGATATGGCGGACCCGATGATGGTTATAGATCTGGGCATATAATATTTCAGGTCCAGCCTAATGGCTGGACGCGGGTTTTCCCATATATTCTTGTGTTTTTCGAAAAACATTGAAGTCGGGGTTTTTCAAAGGGAAAGCTTATGTTGCGGATCCGAAGGGATTATTAAACGCGGCTCATATGCATTTCGGGTCCACCTCCCCAATCCTCCACCATTGATCTACCCTTCGTGGATCCAACAGTCCATGCAGATTTCAGGTGAACAAGTAGCTTGAGGAATACCCGCCCAAAAAGCGGTATCCTCTTTCCTCCTAGTTGCTATGTGTCGTTTGAAGAGTGGAATCGGGGGTCTTCCTCGCAATACCAGTTACCACTTAGACCCCTTCTGAAATACCATCTGGTTTAGTGTTATGCAATGATTTTCAGTATAAATCGGATTTTCGCTTGCGGGACTTAATCAATGCATGGGTTAAAAACCAGGGGGCAATTCTTTCATGCTTGTTCCTTTGATGTTATAAGCGCTCCATGAAGGCAATATTTGTGTTTTTTAAGCATTTTATCATAATTGCATAAGTATGATTGATGTTGGTTATCTCTGCAGGCGAGGACCGAGAGAAGGCAAGCGAGGAGTAAAAAAAAAACACATGAGCAGATCCGGAGAGTCCATATATGCGGATATGCCATTTAAAGAGGTAGCCTTAGGCGTTTCGGTCGAGTTCCACGTGTTTCCTGTGTATTCCAAAAGTGAAATTTCCCTAGGTTTCATCATGAAGAGATGACACACAGTCATCCTCTTCTGATCAACATCTATTCATTTCCCCAAGAAATGAAGTGCTCCAGTGACATGACATGCCTTCTACGTGTCAGCAGTGACCTCGATTGTTCGACATTTGTGTATTCTAATCTGTATATTGAAAAGAACATGAAAAAGGGAAAGGGAAGACCGAAGGTCATCTCCAGAGGCATAAATATTACCTCTGTATATGAGGTAAGGGATTTGTGTTTGGAGAAAATAGCTTTGATTTATTATGAATAAAGGAGACTGTTTGGTTCAATGAGGAGCCTTTTGTTTCAGATTTAAGATCCTTTGCTTTTATGTGTTTTGAGACAGGGTGTTGTTGCTGGCATAAATACAAATGTGTTTTTTTTTTGTGCATATTGATAACAATACAACTTATAATTAGCCTTGGTTGTTTAAATGTAATTCTTCATCATAGTTAATTCATAAGCAATCCCTGATTTGAAACTATGTTAGATATCAGTTGCAAGCTTTACTTCTTTTAAAAGGGAATGTGTATTCCTGTATGAATGATTGGATTGCAATTAAGAATTGATGCAGCCTTGTTCTTATGTGAACCAGTAATTGATTCATTTAGACTTGGAATTCATATATGATGTTTAACCTCTCTTTTGTCATGCTCCTGCAGGATAGATTAGGATAGTTAGGACATATACTAGAGTAGTTAGAAGAAGTATAGATAGGATTCAATACATAGATGTTAGCTATTTTATTTTGTTGATTTAATTGAAGTCTTTTTCCTAGAAGCAATCTTTCAACACATTTAACAGTTTACAGGGTCCCTTAAAACCCGTTGGAACTAGCCATTCCAAATGAAAGCAGGTCTAATTGGGGTCTGTGATCAGGTTAGTTCCCCTTGTTGGTATAGCGAAAATTCACCATGTCAACAAATTGGCACTAGAAGGAGGGCATGAACCGCCATCCATAGCTTTTTATGATTTTATCTATAAATGTTGTGCATGGACTCGAAAAGATTAATGCATGGATCGTGAAGGTCGAAAGGACCCTTCCTCCCATTCCTAAAAGCCTCATTTCGAAGAAGAAACACTGTGGGAGTATCCTGTCACTTAGGAACAACCAGTCAGAATACTTACTCGGGCTTATGCTCGTTCCCTCTCTCAACTCCCCATCTTTCACTCTTTGCCTCCGACAACTAAAAGAAAGCTAAGGATCTGTTCCATAAATGAAGAGACATCTGCAACCCCATCTCTTGAAGATATTGTGCTTGAATCCTTGCAAAGTATTGACACTCCCTGGGAATAAATTCTTGAAGATCCACTCTCTAAAGGTAATCCCTGGCCCGATTTGGGAAGTCTTAATAAAGAAAGCCTTGAAGAAACCTTCAACTAGAACATCCCTATCTGCGATATGGCTAATATTCCTCAACCGGGTGGGAACCAACTCCCACCTCCTCCAGGAGCACTTCCTCCCTAGCTCGCTCAAGATGTCATAGCAGTACCTGGGCAGCAGCATCCCTTACCTAAGAATGCAAAAAGAGTACTACCTAAACTCAACCCTGAGCAGGGAGACACTGCTGATAACCATATTCACTCTTTCTTCCTGGTCGTGCGCATGCTGGGGGTAGCTGATGAAGATATAGTATGTTGCCTATTCCATTTTACCCTGATTGGTGCAGCTTCCACATGGTACTTTAGCTTGAGAACAAGATCAATCACCTCGTGGGCTGCCTTTCAACAGGACTTTTTAGACAAGTATGGTGATGAAAAAACCCCTGTGACCTTAGTTCTAGAACTATCCCATTTGAAAATGGAAACCAAAGAAAAGGTCAAAGATTTTAACATCCGGTTCAACACCCTGTTTAACAGAATCCTAGATAATGCTAGACCTACTGAGGAGGTGCTCATGGAATTCTACATCACTGCTCTCCCTATCCCTACTACGATGTGGGTCAAAAGGAGTAACGTACAAACCTTACAGGGTGTTATCGATGAAGCAGTAAAAGTCGAGAATGAAATGCTCAGTCTCACAGCATGCCATCATACAACCGAAGAAAAGAAAGCCTCTCGAGCATCTAAGAAGAATAATGGGAGTGATAACAAAGGAGATGAAATCAAATAAAAGGATACCACAGATATAGAAGGTTTGCATCAAATCATTAAGAAGTTGACAAACACAATCATCGATATGAAAAGGAACTCTGGAGAGAGTACAATTGGGAGTGGAGGAGAGTATAACAACAGAAAATCTTTCAAACCTTTCTATCGTAAGAAGACAGAAGGTTGTCATGGTCCACTTGCATTGCATGCCCCACCCAATGAAGGGAATTTAAATACAGAATAGCTAGCTCTTATCAAATCACTCCTTAACCAAGAAGAACCTATAGTGGAGCTAGAGCTAGAACAAGAAAATGAGGAAGAATACCAAGTAGAAGAGCCCTTGGACGAAGAATCTCAAATCAACGTATTGTGGGATTTATATACAAATGAGAACAATGATGACTAAGGAGATAGTATGGCAGAAATCCACACTAATGAAATCCATACACGAAGTAAGGGGCCACTTGTGGGTGTGATGAAGCCTATAGACTAGACCAAGAAAGATGTTCGCCTTGTGAAGGCATCCACTCCCAAAGTCCCTGTCAAGAAGGGTAGACCTAGTAGTGAGTCCAAGAATACTCCTGTTGCAAACTTTCCAGAAAAAGAGAATACATCTCTGACTGCAACGAAGGCGACTCAAAATGGAAAACCCCCACCTAAGAATGGAAAAACCGGTATGTTTACTCTGCCCTACCTTGTTTATAATGTTGACTACAACATTGTGGATGATCTTAAGAAATCTAGGGCTAATATCACATACTTTGATTTCCTAAAATTAACGCAGCAAAGAGATTTTCTCTTGAAAGCTATGAATGAGCAGAACTACAAAAATCCCACCATCCCAAGCAGCCAAACCAATAATTTGATGTCTAGACCTATTAGCACCTCTACTACATCCCAAAATCCACCAGCCATGGAAGCCACTTTATCAAAAATGAATCGAACCCCCCAAGATGTCAGTGCAGCCATGATAGGAAGGAAATCCAAATCCATGACTCCCCCTTTCCTTATCACATTTGAAATCTTCAACATGAATGTACACAATTGCTTGGTAGACTCAGGTGCCTCATCCACTGTGATGCCTTACGCTGTTGCTAAAAGACTTCATGCGATACCTGAGAAAACTAGAACTCGAATCATGTAATTAGACAGGACAAATGTGAAAGTAATTGGGGAACTGAAAGATGTATTGATTCGGATGGCTACTAAACCAAAATACACACAAGTCATTGATATAGTGGTATTCGATATACCTGAGGCTTATGGAATGTTGCTTAGAAGGGACTGATCAACAAAACTCAATGGATATTTCTCAACTAATTGGTCCCATCTTTTGATGCCTCAGAAAGGAAAGGTTGATATGCTCAGATTTGATCGTGAAAGATACATGAAGTATGTGGTGACAAAATTAAACGGTCCCAATGAACCTATAATGTTTACCAACTCTATCCTTGGGAATTATAGTTTCAATGTTTGCACCACAGAAACCTGCTTTGGAGAATTCCATGCAGAAATAATTGAAGAAACTGCAATAAACACACAGTTGGAATCTCTCCCCTGTAATCCAACTAATGAACCATCTTGTAATATAGTAGATGATAGAACTAGATTCGTAGGAAGCAATTCAATTAATGTAACACTAGACTCGATATTTTGGACACTCTATTTTGATGGCTCCAACTGCCTTGAAGGTACAGGTGTTGGGAGAGTTCTTGTGGATCCACAAGGGAACCAACATATGATGGCTAGCCGGTTGGAGTTCATGTGCACCAAAAACATGGCAGAATACGAAGGCTTGTTGCAAGGCCTGAAAAGGACCATTGATATGAAGGTAAAAAATCTTAAAGTTTTTGGTGACTCGCAGATAATTGTGGACCAGGTAAGGAAGAGGATACACTACAATTCACCACACCTGGTAAGGTACCAACATGAGGTATGGAACTTAATTGACATTTTTTATTCTTTTAATATCACATACATACCTCGAGGACAAAACCAAGATGCTGATATGATGGCTGGTATGGCTGCAAAACTTTTGCCTGATTTTAGATTAAAGAAGAATAAATGTTATGTTGAATTGATTTTCAGACCATCCATGCCTGATAACATCTCAAACTAGCAGGTGTTCGAAGATGACAAGCAAATCCTAGAGTTCTTGCACTGCGAGAAGACGTTCAAGAATGCAATCATCGATGAAAAAGAACATGACAGGCTTATGAATGAGAGGGAAGGTGAGGAAAAGGATCAGTTCAATACAATTCCTAAGTCAGTTGTCAAGATGGAGCACTTATATGACCTGTATGGTAAATTCAAAAAGCCAACGAATTTCAAAACACATAACTCATCCATGAAGTACGAATCAGTCAACCTTGGAACCAAAGAAGAACCAAAAACTGTTAATTTAGGCTTGGGGTGCTCTCCACAAGAAAAGGCTACATTTGTCAAGCTATTTAAAGAATACAAGGACGTCTTTGCATGGACATATGGAGACCTAAAAACCTTCGATACCAGCGCTATGCAACATGTAATTCCTTTGGAAAAGGAGGCTAAACCCTACCAACAAAAACTTCACGAGATGCATCCAAGCCTGGAAGCGTTGGTGAAGAAAGAATTGAACAAAATGTTGGATGCTAAAATCATTTTCCCGGTTAGACACACCCACTGGGTAGCCAATCGCGTACCAGTGAGAAATAAAAATGGAGACATCAGGTTGTGTATCGATTTCAGAAACCTGAACAGAGCATCACAAAAGGATAACTACCATGTCCCTTCTATGGAACACATTCTTCAATGCATTTCTGGGTCTAAAATGTTGTCCCTATTAGATGGATTTTTAGGATATAATCAAGTGTTCATATCTAATGGGGATTAGCTGAAGACAACATTCAACACTAAATGGGGCACCTACGCATATCGTAAAATTCCCTTTGGACTTATTAATGTGGGTGCCACATTCTAGAGAGCTATGGACATAGCTTTCCGAGGGTTGATTAATAGATCAGTAGTGGTTTACATGGATGACATCACTGTGTATTCATATCACAGAAGGGATCATATTTATCACCTAAAACAGATTTTCAAAAGATGTCGAAGGTATGGAATATCGTTGAATCCCAAGAAGAGGGTCTTTGTAGTCACAGAAGGGAAACTACTTGGTCATATCCTCCCTAAAGAAGGGGTTTTTATTGATCCTGAAAGAGTAGAGACTATCACGAGAATACAACCCCCTACAAATAGAAAGGCAGTGCAATCTTTCTTCGAGAAAATTAATTTTGTTAGGAAATTTGTTTCAGGTTTCACAGAAATAGTGTGTCCTATGCATCTAATGATGAAAAAGGACGTTGTGTATAAGTGGAGCGATGAAGCTAAGAAATTGTTTCAGCGAATTAAGGAAGCCATCGTAGAAGCTCCTGCATTGGTCAGCCCCAATTTCGGCAAGGAATTCTTCTTGTACACTTTTGCTTCTGATCTTTCATATGCCGCGATCCTCACTCAAAAAAATGATGATGGCAACGAAGTCCCTATTTCTTATATGAGCTCTAATCTTCAGGGAGCAGAACTAAACTACCCAGACGTGGAGAAACAAGGCTTTGCGATTTTTAAAGCCATAAAACACTTCCACCCTTATTTATTAAAGGTCAGGACTAAAGTAATCGTTCCCCATCCTGCTGTAAGAGCCCTCTTCGTGCAGAAAGAAATGGGTGAACATAGAGGGAATTGGATCACCGCACTTCAAGAATTCGACCTCGAGATTAAGCCGGAAAAGATTGTTCGAGGCCAGGGATTGTGCAGGCTAGCAGCAGAAGCCTTGGCGGATAAAGAAGGGGCATACAAAGAACCAAAAGCATAGAGCATGCAAAAAGAACAAATAGAACTCAGGGAGGAGCCCCTATGGATTAATGAAACACTGATATATGAACGTGAAGCATCAAAAGCCCTTTTGGATCCTGAGTCATGGTATTACGACATCCACTTTTATCTTGCACGGGGGTCATGTCCTGAATGCATGGATGCATCACAACAGAGAGTGCTTATATTGAAATCTAATCAGTATCATTTGGCCAATAACACATTATACAGAAAAAACTATGACGGAATCTGGCTGAGGTGTTTGGAAAATGATGATGCCTACCATGTCTTGAAAGAAATGCATGACAGCCCAACAGGTGGTCACTATGGCGGAGAGACCACTTCTCACAAAATATTAAGAGCCGGATATTATTGGCCCATAGTGTTTAGAGACTCGCATGCCTATGCTCAGAAATGCAAGGTATTTCAAACTGCTGCAGGACGAGAAAGAAAGCCAGCAGTTCCCCTTAGGCTCATTATGATTTATTGCCCATTCCAACAATGGGGCCTAGATGTCATAGGCAAGATCACTCCAAACTCTTCACAGGAGCATAAGTATATACTCACAACAACCGACTACTTCACCAGATGGACCTAATCCATCCCGCTTCGGAAGGTGAACGAATATGAGGTAATATCATTTATTGAGAAATTCATTATCAACAAGTATGGCATTCCTGACGCTCTCATATTTGATAATGCTTCTTACTTTTCATCACTGAAATTGACTGAATTTTCTATTGATAAATCAATTCACATAAGGTATGCATCAAACTATTACCCCTAGGGAAATGGAGTTGCAGAGTCCTCAAACAAGAACCTCATACACATAATCCGTAAATCTGTCGCTGACAACCAGAGGAACTGGCACAATGCTCTAACAAATTCCCTTTGGGCCGATAGGGTCACCCCAAAAGTGGCCTTAGGAAACTCCCCATACTTCCTCGTCTATGGACAAGAAGCCATCTTGCCTCCAAACGTTACCCTTCCCTCTTTATAGCTCTCCCAAGCTTCAAGAGGAACCCCTTCAGCCTTGCTTCAAGAAAGGATCAACCAACTGGTGAGGTTGGAGGAATTGAGAGATAAAGCCAGAAATAAATTCAGAAATCACCAAATGATTGTGAAGAGGTGGTTTGATCGCCATCTGGCAGGAGATAAAGATTACCAAGTAGGAGAGCTAGTCCTGAAATGGGACAAGTTGAATGAGCCAAAAGGTAAACACACGAAATTCCAACACTTATGGTTGGGCCAATTCCAAGATGTGGAAAGAATCGGTCAAGGAACTTACAGGTTCAAAACTTTACAAGGAGAAACAAAAAAACTCCCTATTAATGGCCAACATTTGAAGAGATGCTTCCAGTAGCCACCACATGGTGGTTACCTCCTGAATAGGTTAGAATTCATTTTATTTTTGTTGTTAGTTTAGTTGCATTTCCGTCTTTTCCCTTTTGTTTTTTCTACAAAGTTTATTTTCCTGCTATTTTGAATTGCAGTCCTTTTCGACCAACTGATTTTGGTCCTCCAGTCTCATTTTACCTTTCAGATTTCCTTCATTGGCCACCTCCAGCTTTCACCTCCTTCGTTAACCTGTTGATGAGTCTGTTGATCCTATATCCATCATGACCTTGCAAATCAAACCAACTTTCAATGAGCCCATGAGAACCAGAAAATCAGAGGTGAAATTCAAACCGAAGCCACTCATTAGCATTTGCTGGGAATTAGGTGAGATCTGTTGATAACATGGATACCTGGAGCATGTAGGGGCATCTTTATAAAACAAAAAATGTGTAACTACAACTGGACTGGCATGGAGGAACGCTGCATTTTTAATGAATCCCACTCAGAACTAGCCTATACTTGCCTGTAAGGTTTGCAGTCATTCTCTATTGGTCTCATCCACCACACTAAATCATCAAATACCTGTTATCTACAAGTAAATCTCCTTTCATGGGCTAAACTCACTGTCACATACCGTGTGGAAAATCCAATTGTGCTCTAGTCCTTGTGCCTGAAACTGGGAGGACTTATTTAAAAGAAAATGAAATGTCAAGTAACTCTGCCAATCTGGAAGGACAGGTTATTTGGGAAGCCAGTTAGAGTAAGGACTGTTGTTGGGCTCAGAGTACCAGTTGACGTAGCAAGCCCAACCTTGCTTAAGCGGTTTAAAAATATGGCATGATCCATGACTGCACCCCATTCAATCATATGAAAATATAGCACTGAAATTCTCATATAAAGTGCAAATAAACATATCTACATCAAGTTTGATGAGCAATAAAGAGTTGAGGTACACACCTAAACAGGTATCGACAGACCAGTGATGGTCCCGAAAGGATTTCTGAAAGTAGGAAACAGGTAAAGGAAGGTCAATAAATTCCATAATACTACCATTGGAGAATGCCTGTCAAAACCCTATCAGTGAGTAGAAGCTATTTGTCTTTATCCCACCTGAAGCAATTAATGTTGAAGTGGAACCCATGCCTGTCCATCTGTATAGTTTGCATTTCAAGTTTATCTTAACACCCTGATGTTCTATTGATCCAAGGTTTGTTTGGAAACAGAGATAACTGATTCGCCCAGCGGTTCACCATTTGTTGTGGCCACAACCACCACCCTATTAAAACCTGCCTTGGTAGCAATTTTGAATGGGTCCCCTAAAAAAGTTGATCTTTCACCTCTCCGAATGATCTGTTTCATCCCAGAGACTTTAACTCGTTGCCAAGTCACATCTTCAATTTTTAAATGGGTAATGCCCCTTTAATAAATCCCTGCCACATGATTCAACTATAACCCTCTCTAAGCCCCTCATTCATACCCTCCATCGGGACCTTTTCAACCCATGAAACCTTCCATCGCATCTTCATTCCTATTATAACTCTTTATAATGGAAATACTCGAAAAAATTCCCAACTTACCCTTTTTCGCTTAACCGCAATCAACATTAGAACACAACACTTACCGTAATACACTAGACCTGACAGTTTTATTAACCCAAATGTATATATTTCAGGTCCGGAGCCCTTCGCATATTGCAATCGGTGGAAGTCGAAGCCCATACATAAGGCTGATGCGATATAGCGGACCCGACAGGACTATAAAGTGAAATATATGTGTTATCGGGTCCGCTTCCCCATCGCATATCGCAATCAACGGGGTCCGGGGGTTATATATAAGGCACGCTATAATATACCAGACCCGCCGATAACTATGAATTCGGATGTATAAGATTTCAAGTCCAGCCTTATGGCTGGACGCGGGTTTCCCCATATATTCCTGTGTATTCGATAAAGTATTGAGGCCCGGGGTTTTTCAAAGGGAAGTCATCCATTGCAGACCTGCCGGCAGTATTAACATATATACATATATATATATCTATATATATATATATATATATATATATATATATATATATATATATATATATATATATATAGATATAGATATAGATATAGATATATATATATATCTATATACATATACATATACATATACATATACATATACATATACACATACACATACACATACACATACACATACACATACACATACACATACACACATATATATATATATATATATATATATATATAGATATATTTCAGGTCCGCTTTCCCCAATCGCTTATCGCAATCGGCGGAGCCCAAGGGGTTATGCAATATGCAAAGGAGAAATATGGCAGACCCAACAATGGTTATAGATCCAGGCATATAATATTTCAGGTCTGGTTTAATGGCCGGACGTGAGTTTTCCCGTATATTCTTGTGTTTTTCGAAAAACATTGAAGTCAAGGTTTTTCAAAGGGAAAGCTTATGTTGCAAATCCGAAGGGATTATTAAACGAGGCTCATATGCGTTTCGGGTCCGCCTCCCCAATCCTCCACCATTGATCTAACCTTTGTGGATCCAATGGTCCACATAGATTTCGGGTGAACAAGTAGCTCGAGGAATACCCGCTCGAAAAGAGGTATCCTCTTTCCTCCTAGTTTCTACGTGTCGTTTGAAGAGTGAAATCGCTCACAATACCGTTACCACTTAGACCCCTTCCGAAATACCATCCGGTTCAGTGTTATGCAATGATTTTCAGTATAAATCAGATTTTCTCTTGCGGGACTTAATCAATGGATGGGTTAAAAACAAGGGGGTGTTTCTTTTATGCTTGTTCCTTTGAAGTTATAAGTGCTCCATGAAGACAAGATTTGTGTTTTTTTTAAGAATTTTATCATAATTGCATAAGTATGATTGATGTTGGTTATCTCTACAGGTGAGGACCAAGAGAAGGCAAGAGAGGAGTAAAAAAAAAAAAAAAAACGCATGAGCAGATCCAGAGAGTCCATATATGTGGATATGTTGTTTAAAGAGGCAACCTTAGGCGTTTCGGTCAAGTTCCACGCGTTGCCTGTGTATTCCAAAAGTGAGATTGCCCCAGGTTTCATCATGAAGAGATGACACACAGTCATCCTCTTTTGATCAACATCTATTCATTTTCCCAAGAAATGAATCATTCCAGTGACAGGATATGCCTTCTACATGTCAGCAGTGACCCTGATTGTTCGACATCTATGTATTATGATCTGTATATTGAAAAGAATGGGAAAAAGGGAAAGGGAAGACCGAAGGTCATCTCTAGAGGCATAAATACTACCTCCGTAGATGAGGGAAGGGCTTTTTGTTTGGAGAAAACAAGTTTGATTTATTATGAATAAAGGAGACTGTTTGGTTCAATGAGGAGCCTTTTGTTTCAGTTTTAAGATCCTTTGCTTTTATGTGTTTTGAGATAGGGTGTTGTTGTTGGCATAAATACAAATGTGTTTTGTTTTCGTGCATATTGATAATAATACAACTTATAATTAGTCTTTGTTGTTTGAATGTAATTCTTCATCATAGTTAATTCATAAGCAATCCCTGATTTGAAACTATGTTAGACATCAGTTGCAAGCTTTACTTCTATAAAAGGGAATGTGTATTCCTGTATGAATGATTGGATTGCAATTAAGAATTGATGCAGCCTTGTTCTTATGTGAACCAGTAATTGATTCATTTAGACTTGGAATTCATATATGATGTTTAACCTCTCTTTTGTCATGCTCTTGTAGGATAGATTAGGATAGTTAGGACATAGACTAGAGTAGTTAGAAGAAGTATAGATAGGATTCAATACATAGAGGTTAGTTGTTTTATTTTGTTGATTTAATTGAAGTCTTCTTCCCAAAAGCAATCTTTCAATGCATTTAACATTTTACAGGGTCCCTTAAAACCCATTGGAACTAGCCATTCCAAATGAAAGCAGGTCTAATTGGGGTCTATGATCAGGTTAGCTCCCCTTGTTGGTATAGAAAAAATTCACCATGTCAACAAGTGGCCACCAATATCCACCTAGATCATTCCTCCCCCCTTAGGAAGTAATGGTCCCCATTGCGTTGAGTGCCTCCATGAGATGGGGAAACTTTTGTTGAACTTGGTCCCTAGTGAGCCACTTGCCTTGGTGCAGGAGTTGGCCAACTTTGACAACTCGATACAGTTGGATCTTCTCATGGTGAGTGTTCTTGACCTATGTGTCCATAATCCAATCAGTTGTGGCATGTTCCATGCAGTCTGTATTTAACTCTATTGGTTTGAGTTGTTCTGCAATGTTTGATGTGTCCAGCAATGGTGGGAAGTATGGTCGAAGGTGCTCCACATTAAGCATTGGATGTAGGCCAAGGAATGGGGGAATGCTGAGCTCAAAAGCATAGTCTCCCATAGTCTTGGTAATGGTTTAAGGACCATATCAGAGTGGTTTGAGCTTCCGATGGGATCCGGTAAGGCGTTCTTTCTGCAAATGAAACCAGACTTTGTTGCCCACCTAAAACTTGTGTGGCACGCGATGTTGATGATGTCGCTGCTTATATTTGGCATTTGACTTCTCCAAGATGTCGTGAACCTATTGGTAGATGTGTTGGATGTGTTCAATAAAGCTGGTCACTTTATCAGCCTCAGAGGTGTACATTTTCGGATTATGTCTACATAGTCGCATGAGGCATGGTAACATCAATCAGATAAAATGGTTGAAATCCTAGACCCACTTCAAAGGGACTGTGACCAGCTGAACTATGGAGATCTCCATTATAAATGTGTTGTACATATGGAAGACTCTCATCCTAGGTTTGAGGATGCTTGGAGTTGTACATGCGGAGTATGTGCACTATCATCCTATTGACGACCTCTGTCTCGTCATCAGTCTGGAGATGGAAGGCAGTCAATTTGGTGAGATTGGTGTCCAATAGTGTCCAGAGGCTTGACCAGAATGTGCATAGGAACCTACTATCCCGATCTGATATAATGGTATGCAGGATCCCAAAATGTACCCATACTAGTTCAAAGAAGAGTGTGACAGTGTCCTTTACTCTGATACTCTTCTTGCAGGCCACCAATATAGCCATCTTAGAAAATCTGTCTACAACCAATAATACATAGTATTTACCATGCTTGGTAGAAGGGAGGCCAGACATATAGTCCATGGAGATGGATTCCCATGGCTGGCTTCTTGATGGTTGGCTCAGCGATGGCACAGGCAGTGCATGATCTGATATATTTCCCAACATCCAGTCGGAGTTTGGGCCAATAAAATTAATTTTGTAGTAGAACCACATTTTTCTCCACACCAAAGTGTCCTATGACCCAACTGTAGTCCGCCTCTCAAATCAGCTTTCCACACTCGCTTGAAGGAACAAAAAGGTGACCCAAGTAGCATAATAATGCATCCTAAAGGTGGAAATCCGTAACTTGCTTGCCAGCTACGAGCATCTGGTATGTCCTCTGTATAAACTGAAGAGGTCGTTGATCGGTGTGGATGACCATCTCCTTCCCCAGAATGTAGTTCTTCTGTTTTCAACAAGCCTACATGATGGAATACATCTCTTTATCATAGGTGGGGTACTTCTGAATTGTATCAGAAAGTATCTCACTGTGATAGGCCACAGGATGCCTGTCCTGGGTGAGGACTGCACCAATAGCATAGTCTGAGGCATCTGTCTCGATTTCAAATGGTTTCTACAAGTCTGGCAGTGTGAGTACTGGTGCAAAGTAGAGGCGGTGCTTCAACTCAACGAACGCCTTCTGTTGGGACTCAGACCAAGAAAAAATTTCTTTCGCCCACCCTTAGTAATCTAACTCAAAGGCTAAGTGATATGGGAGAATCCCAACACAAGCCTCTGATAGAAATTTGCAAGGCCCAAGCTCTGTTAGAGTGGTCGGGGCTGGCCAATCTCGAATGCCTTGGATCTTGGTCTGATCCACTTGCATGCCACGCTCATCTATGATGTAACCCAAGTATTGGACCTAGTTCATGCCAAAGGTGAATTTCTCCAGGTTGGCACACAATTTGTGCTACCGAAGGGTTTGAAGGACCTGCCGAATTTGTTGCAGGATGTCATCTAGATAAACCACCATGAGCGAGTTGGTAAAAGGCCGCAATATGTTATCCATTAGCCTCATAAAAGTAGCAGGGGCATTTTTCAACCCGAAGGGCATAACCAACCATTCATAAAGGCCTTCCTTGGATTTAAAGGTGGTCTTCCATACATCTGTGGGCTCTATTGGAACCTAGTGATAACCAGACTTTAGATTGATCTTGCTAAAATACTTGGCCCCTTTGTGTTGGCCTAACAGGTGGGATTGGATACCTATTCCTGACAGTGATTATTTTTAGTCCCTAATAATCAATGTAGAGCCTCTAGGTCCCATCCTTCTTATGTACAAGTACAATTGGGCTCCCACAAGGCGAGGAATTTGGTCAAATATGCCATTTTTATAGCAACTCATAGATTTGCTGCTTGATCTCTTCATTTTCCAGAATGGAGTGGCAATATATTGGCCCGTTGGGTAGAGGTGCTCTAGGAGTCGGATCAATTGAAAGCTTGACCTGACAATGCAAGGGTACCCCTGTGGGTGAGGAGAAGATGTCCCTAAATTCTTCCACAACTATATCCACCTACTTTTGCTACTTGGAGGAACCCTTCCCGGGGGCCATGGATATGGCTACAACCTTCCCCTTATTTTGAGAGCAAATAAGAAAGAAAACAAATTTCCCAGTTTGGGAGATGACGTTACTGCATTGCTTAGCAAAGATCAAAGAGATGGCGGTAGGTCGAGCTACCTCTAATATCCTATATAACTTAGTACCCAAAGAAATAATAACAGAGCGAGGTCTAGACTCACTGTACAATATATTGTTTCCATAAGTATGGTTGTCCAAATAATACATCACAAAATTCAAGAGGAGAAAAATCACACATCACCTCATCTGTGAAGGGCTTGATGTTGTAGGAAAGGTGGCATTGCTAGTTGATGCGGAGATCCCATCCTTGGTGAAGCCACCCGATGGTGTACAACTGCAGATGCGTTGTAGTCTCTAGGTCCAGCCACTTCACAACCTCTACTGAAATGAGGTTCTTTTGGCTCCCACTAGTGATAATGAACTATAGCGGAGAATCCTTCACCCACATATGTGAGTGGAATATTCGTTCCTCCTCTTATGGATGTTCAGGCTCAATCTTCTGGATCTTAGTGGTGGCCATAGTGGCACTGGGCTCCGTGTCAATGATCTACTTCCCTTTGTCATTCCCCTTGTCGAGTTCTGACTCAGAGTCGGAACATGCGTCAAAATTAGAAGCCTTCAGCTCGGCCACCAGTGACTGCTTAGCCCAACAATCACTTGTATTGTGAGTGGAGCTCTTATGGAACTCGGACCACTTTCCTATTTCCTTCTTTGTCTTCGTGGTGTTTTTCTTTTCTTGCGGCTTCGATGGGTTATCCTGGGTCGCCTCGCCTTGGCTTTTCTATTTTCTTTGCAGTATGGGGGTGCCTTTCCCTTTCTTCAAATTCGCAGATCCAATGTATCTCTTTTTCTATTTAGGCTTCTTCTCAATCTTGACAATGTATCGGTATTCCATGTCAACCGAGGAGATGTCCAGGAACTCCATCTCATCCTGCATGTACCTGTGTAGGCAGTCATGGTACTTGAGTACCAAATGTTTCTCAGAATCCTTGATACCCAACTTTGTGCAAAGGGTATGAAAAACATTGGTAAACTCTGGCATGTCTTGGTCCCTTCCCTGTTGCAGTGTGGTCCATTTTATGTATTTATCGTCATAGCTCTCGACAGGGTAGCACTGCTCTTTGATGGCATCCAAGTGGGTGCAGCTGAAAATTGTGAGGGCTTACTTTTATTCTTCTGTTCATAGTAGGTTTCCCTCCAGTCCTTGACATGGGGGACGACTTTGAGAAGAGCAAATGTAATCTTTTCTAGGCTAGAAAAATCATGAACAAAAAAATATCCTTCCAACAAATTTAACCATTTATCTACGGCATCCTCACCTATCTAGCCCTCAAATATGGGAATGTCAAAGTTAACTTGTACCTTAAATGGTGTGGTGCTTCCAGAGTAGCTGCTGAAAGTAGATGTGTCGCCCTTGGGTAGTCGTTGAAGGATCTAGGCAAAGTTTTCCATCGTCGTGTTCCTATGTTGCTTAAGGGCTTCTTCAAGCAATATTTTGAAAGGATCTCCTGCCCCCTCATCTTTATTTTCTTCTGCCATGGGAGGCTTCAGCATTTGTGAGGCTTGTCTTGCAAAGGATCGACTAGTTCAAGCCCTAACTCCTTATATCCCGACCTTGTTGGGGACATGCAAAGAAAAATAAAGAAAAAGCATATTGCTCTGATACCACTGATCCGAATTTAAACAGGAACACAACAAATTATAGATATAACCATAAATACAAAGATATAGCAGAAATAACACTTCATTTCATTAATATCAAATACTGAAATATGCTTACAAACATAATGGAAATAAGGCTAGCTCGGATGATGGTAGTTTATCTCTGAGAAGCAATGTGGAGGCTACATGCCTCTGAACTATGTTACAATGAGGCTCCAAGGCCTATTTATTATTGAGAAACAATGGAAAATGCTAAACATCCATAAACCTAACCTTAGGAGATGAAGCCCCAAAACTGTGGGCCCCATTTACGTAAATTGATACATCAATTTTTTGGGGTCGTAACTTTCGCATACAATCTTTGTTTAGCTATCATAATACCTTGTTTCAAAGATCTCAAAGAGTAGACCAAAAAAAATTTAGATACCCAATTAGGGGCTTTTCTAGTCTCTCTGTTTTCCCTAAAAACGTCGTTTAGGGCCTCAAAACAGCTACAAAAGTTCAGGACCTGAAAAAACTGCTAAAACTAGTAAATTGTGCTACAATTAAGGAAATTGAAAAACTGAAAGAGACAGTGTTGGGGGTCCAAGTAGAATAGGAGGGTGGCCACCAATATCCATCTGCATCATCCTCCAAAACCTTTAGATTCCTTGCATCCAACTTTTGCATATCATCATCAAGATGCCATCCTTTCCTTGCAAAATCTAAGGTTTCTTCTTTTAGCAGAAACATTTGATCCTAAGATTTTTCCCACAAACCCTAGGATTTCTTCTCAAAGCCCTTATTGGATTTCTAGGGTTTACTAACCCTAGATACTCATCCAACACTTTCAAAATTTCAACCCCTTATATTTTCACATTTACATATTTTTGCAAGTTCAATAGTCTGCAAGACTTTCTTTACAAATACCATAAAGTCTCAATCTCCAAAAATATTCAAACTGTGTCAAAACCATAAATATTCGCTTGATAGCCTCATTAGGTATTGTTGCACAATCTCTAGCAACATATTGATTTGGAGACTTTTATATCAATTTCTGCATAATGATTTATTCTTCTTAAGGTGACTTTCAGTCTTTAATCTCAAAGAGGAGCTCAACCTCTTCTTCACTATTAGACAATAAGTCATGTCTCCATCTTTCAAGATTGAGTAAAATAGATATCATTCAACAATATTACTTAGACACAATGCAATATTTTCAAAAGGAAACATATGTTCTTAGAAAGGTTAGTGTATCTTTCACAAGGTATAGAACTTATCAAGCTTATACCACCCTGCTTCAAAAATTTGTCATTTGAAATATCAAGACTATTTTCTCAAGAATTATACCCTTGCTAGAAAAAAATTCAATGCATTGCACATATTCCAGTAGCCATATGAGGATACTTTAGACTGTGATATTAAACACATCATATCTAAAATGTTTTAAAGGCTTAGTTCTTTAACCATTTCAATATTTTTCTACTTTTCCAATTGAGACAAGTAAACAAGATCCTTTGATGGAAATATCTTGAGTCTACTTTTATTTCATGAACAAGATAGGCTTGGACATATAAGGTCCTTAACTATAGTCCTATCTCCTTAATGCATGACTATTTCCACAAGTGAAATATTTGATTTAAATGAGTAATGATACATACCTTTTATGATTGCTTGGGTATCCAAAACTTCATCTTAACTGCTAAAGGTATCAAACCTTCATTCCCTAAGATAATTTTTTATGCTTGGGACTACTATACAAGCTTCAACAGATTTTCCTTTTGAGACATAAACTAAATAGATTTTCCAATATTGTATGAGGAGTCATTCGACCTTTTAAGAAAGCTTGGATGCCTTGAGAAACTTTGGCTAGATATGATATTTTTGGTCTATCTAAATGGGACTAAAGCCTCCTGTTCATACTTCTAATATTTTCAGTTTCTTATTTGTGAGCCCTTCTCTAAGATCATTTTGGTATTTTTAATTCATGAATAGGGGCTTTTCAGCTACAAGCTATGAGACAATTTGATTAAGCATACTAAGATTTATCCTAGCCTATTCAAAGGCCTAAGGCCATTCAACCTACCTTCATTACAAATGAAAAGGAGAATGAAACTTGATCTTGAAGTTGGACTAGGGTAAATTATCGAATAACAAGCTTCATCCATTTGAGAAACTTTGGTCTGTGAAAAAATGAACCCTAATTTGATGTTATCATCCTTCACTAACCTTAGATGATCTTCATATGTTTTAGAAAGATTCCTTGCTGGACTCAAAATGATTTTGCATGCTTCAAAACTTTTCCTTTTCCTCAGATGTTGCTTTCAAAATCTAGATTGTCTTCAAATAGAGGACTAAACATGTCCCCTTTTGAACTATAATTTGAGGCTTTAAATTGATCCTCTTCCAAATCATTTTTAATGGAAACATTGTGAGATTTAAAAGAAGGAAGAATTATGATCATTGGTTTCATTTCTATCAATTAAAGTGTTATGCATATGATTTATTGTCGTTTTGATTTTTGGGTTCACAAAGGTGTTCTATGATGGAGATATTTCCTTTGATACTTGTGTTGTTCCATATTCCATGAACATATATGTATTAAAAGTTCTCCATTTTTCACTAATTGAAGCACCCTTTTGTCTCTCAAGTTGGAAACTTCCCTTTCCGAACACATGTTGAATAAGTATCACTGCACCATTTGAAGTTGAAATGTTCCTGCCAAATTTTTATTATTTCATGAATTATGATTTATTCTACCACCAATTGATATAGTAGGATCCTTTAGAGTAATCAACATGCTTCCTATCTTGTTTGGCATACATGTCTTAATTATTCCTATAACATGAGGTATTCTATCTATGTTTCCACACTTTCTAACAAAATCTGTTGTTGATTTCAAACATAATATTGCCTCTACATTTAAATTAGGTGTGTGAATTTCCTCTGCATTTAAATTAGGTGCATGAATTTCCCTATGTTGGACACTTAGACTTATGTGGTTGCTTAATAAATTATTACTCTATGATGAGATTTTCCCTTGATGATAATTATTGTTGAGTATTTATGTTACTTGATGATGGCATATGATGAGATTTTCCATTTCCATCCATGATGAATGTTGTAGGTTTTAACCCCATATAGAAATTACCTACATACGAATTCTAAAACACATAAAATAAACAATGCGAGAGCATAACACATAAAACACATATACATAGAGATTTTCCCCTGGATCCCAAAACTGGGACTACCAGCTTGATTTTTCATTATATTCCTTTCAATGTTACAATACATATTTATAAATGCCGAAGCATCCAATATCATGGACAGAAAAACCATCGCGTCCAAAACCATGGACCGAAAACCATCGCATCCAAAACCATGTGTGAAAATCATGCACAAAACCATTGGTGGGTCCACCCAACCTATCATAGGGTCCAAAACCAAAATTACCCCATAGAGTGGGGTTACGAGTACCCCTCAAACCCCCTGTGACCTCCTCCCCCTCTAACCCCCGGTTAACTACGTGGGCTAGTCATGGAAAGAATATAACACAACCCAACATTCTCCCATTTGTTGTTTTCTTTCCACAGGGGGCCACAAGAGATCTTATTCATTTATCCAGCCTTGCAATGCCCATTGTTTCTCTACACCAAGAGAACTTCTTAGAGCTCACAGATTTTGTCAATGCATCTGCAGTATTCTTCAAAGTGTCCACCTTTACTAGAAACACCTTTTTGTCTTCTATCATATCCCTCACAAAGTGATACTGAACATCAATGTGCTTTGTCTTTGAATGATATGCAAGGTTCTTTGCCAAGAAATGTCACTTTGGCTGTCACAGTCTATCTTTATAGCTTCCTGTACTAACCCCATACTTGAACACAATATCTACAACCAAACTGCTTCCTTGCTTGCATGAGTGGCTGCCATGTATTTTGCCTCTGTAGTTGACAGTGCCACTACAGATTGTTTCTTACTCATCCAATTGACTGCACCTCCAAATAGGTTAAACACATACCCACTTGTAGTCTCTGATCCAGATCTCCAGCCTAGTCTGCATCAACAAAGCCACGAATATCCAACACTCTGTCCAATCCTGGTCTTCCTTGGTAGCACAAACCATAATCACTAGTGCCACGCAAATACCTGAAATCCCACTTCACTGTTGTCCAATGCTCCTTCCCTGGTTTTGACATAAACCTGCTCAATACTCCCACTGCATGTGCAAAGTCTGGTCTAGTACAGATCATCGCATACATCAGGCTACCGACTACACTTGCATATGGAACACAGGACATGTCCTCTTCCTCTTCGTATGTCTTGGGACACTGTTCAGCAAACAACCTCACACCTACAGGAATAGGAACCTTCACCGGTTTACTATCCTGCATATTAAACCTCTACAATATTGTCTCGACATACTTCCTCTGGTTTAACTAGAGCTTCCTCTTTGCCCGATCTCTTTTAATTTCCATGCCCAAAATATAGTTTGTAGCACCAAGATCTTTCATGTCGAATTTGGAGGAAAATTGGGTCTTCAAATCCTGGATAACTTCTTTGTCATTTCCAACCAGCAACATATCATCCACATACAATACCAGATAAATAACACGGTCACCAATTAATTTAAAATACACACAGTGTCTACTTTGATTCTGGTGAAGCCAAGTCCCCATATAAATGTATCAAATTTCTGATACCACATCCTTGGTGACTGTTTTAACCCATACAAATACTTCTTTAACTTGCATACCAGTTCTTTCTTACCCTTCACCGCAAAGCCTTCAGGTTGCTTCATGTAGATCTCATCTTCCAAATCCCCATGAAGAAATGTTGTCTTCACATCCATCTGTTCTACCTCAAAATCAAAGCAGCAGCAACAGATAAAAGTAATCTAATAGAAGTTACCTTGGCAAATCAATTCCTAGCACCTGGGAATAACCTTTTGCTACCAACCGAGCTTTGTATTTCTCCACCTTTCCTTCTGCATTTATCTTCTTTTTGAATACCCATTGGCTGCCAATGGGTTTCCTTCCAGCCGGAAACTCCACCAGATCCCAAGCCTCATTTTTGTGCAAAGATGTCATTTCATCAACCATGGCCCCTTTCCAGAGTTTTCCATCCTCTGAATCCACTGCTTCCTTTACAGTTCTGGGATCATCATCAGTAATAGACAAAGAAAAATTTGAACAGAAAGCAGATGGACTATACCCTTCAGGTTGCCTTCTTTCTCAAACTGATCTTCTCACGGCCGGAGTTTGTGGCTCTTCATCTTCTGATTCCTCCTTTGTTGTAGAGTCTGATTCTTCCTCCTTTAGCTCAAACTCTATCTTCTCAGGTTCCTTTGGTTGGACTTCATGTTTAATAACATCTTTCACCTCTCTAAACACCACATCTCGGTTGTACATAACCTTCCTTGTTACTGGGTTCCAAAGCTTATAACCCTTTAAACCATCCTTATACCCAATAAAAATGCACTTTTCAGATTTACTATCCAACTTGGTTCGTTTCTCCTTTGTAACATGTACATATGCATCACATCCAAATACCCTTAGATGTGAAAGAGAGGGTTTCTTACCAGTCCATACCTCTTGTGGAGTCTTATCCTCCAATGCTGATGAAGGTGACCTATTGACCAGGTAACATGCAGTATCCACCGCCTCTGCCCAGAATTCCTGTCCTAACCCGACACCACTAAGAATTCTTCTTGCCCTTTCCATCAACGTCTTGTTCATTCTTTCCGCAACTCCATTTTGCTAAGGTGTATATGGAGTAGTCTTCTACCATGCTATACCACACTTCTTACATAATTCTTCAAATTCCTTACTGCAAAACTCTCCACCGTTATCTGTCCTTAGCACCTTTATCTTCTTCTCTCTCTGGTTTTCCACTAGAGCCTTAAATTCTTTAAACCTGTCAAAGACTTCAGATTTCTTCTTAAGGAAATATATCCATGTATTCCTTGAGAAGTCATCTATAAATGATACATAGTACACAAACTTACCTAGTGATGGAACCTTCACAGGTCCAAACACATCATTGTGCACAAGCTCTAATATTTGTTTTGCCCTCTTACCACCAGAGGGGAAACTCACCCAATTCTGCTTCCGATATACACAATTTTCATAGAAATCAAAATCCAGAGAGCTATTACTCATACCTTCTACCATACCTTTACCATGAAGTATTCAAAGGCCCTTCTCTCCAATATGTCCAAGCCTTTGATGCCACATCATGGTATTCTCTCTAGAGACCACTAGATTTTCTGCTCCACTTTCAAGAACCACAAAACTATTGCACCCATCAATAATAGTGCTACCTTGCAGCTTGTACAGAGTTCCAACCTGAACTCCCCACATCAATACCAGTGCTCCCTAAACCATTTTGCAGGTATCCTTCTCGAACACTGTTTTTACACTTGCATCATCCAGCTTGCTTACAAAAATGAGATTTTTGGCTAATGCACGAATATGCAGAACACTCGGAATTGTTCTAACCCTTCCACCTTGCAACTTCAACTTTACTTTTCCACGACCAACGATTCTAGCCTTCCTGTCATCCCCCAAGAAGACATCACCACCATCATATTTCTCATACTCGCAGAACCACTCTCTATGGGGAGTGAAGTGAAAGGATGCACCTGATTCAATCAACCATGCCTCATGATCTACATGTGTACTTGAAGAAGCCAAGTACACATCCCCACCTTCATCTGAGGTAGTTTTCGCTTCTGCAGAAGGAGCATCATCAAATCCCTTTCCTTTATCAGGAGCTTTAGATTTACAGTCCCTTTTGTAGTGCCCTTCCTTTCCACATTTCCAGCACACCACCTTTACAGGTTTTCCTGGAGACTTAGATCTCCCTCTAGATTTAGATCTCCCACTCGATGACTTATTTTTGTTTCTGTTCTGGGACCGTCCTCGTACAGACAAGGCATCACCATTCTGGCTCTCCATATTTTTCCGTCTCATCTCCTCCATCAGCAAGGATGAGACTATTTCATCAAACTGCAAGGTAGTTGAATTGCTACCTATTGCAATAACCAGACTATCCCATGAATCTGGTAGAAAACACAACAAACTGATACACTTATCTTCATCTGAAATTTTAACATCAAAAGATGCTAACTAACTTACCACAGTATTAAATGTGTTTAGATGCTCTGTCACCAAGCCTCCATCTTTCATCCTTAGGTTATACAGCTTTTTCCATAGGAACAGTTTATTCACCAGAGACTTAGATTGGTACAAAGTCCCTAACTTTTCCCACAAAGCCTTCACTGTAGCTTCCCCTGATACATTCAGTAACACTAAATCTGAGACACACAATCATATTGTGCTCTTTGCCTTCGGATCCAACTTCTTCCATTCTTCATCGGACACTCCCGTTGGTTTAGTACCGGGATCTACCGTGATCCACTGATCTTTATCCACCAACAAATCCTCCATATTTAGTTTCCACAACTCAAAACTCTGACCATTAAATTTCTCGATCTCTATCTTTCCACTTCTCGCCATCTTCTTTCACCAACAGAATCGATCTCGCAGATCTCCCATTGAACAGGGTCTACCACAGGCCTGAGCAAAACCCCTTAGCAACAAAGGCGTCCCCTTGGAGCCAAAATAGCTCTAATACCAAATGTGGGTTTTAACCCCGTACAAAAATTACCTGCATACGAATTCTAAAACACATAAAATAAACTTTGCGATAGCATAACACATAAAACACATATACACAGAGATTTTCCCCTGGATCCCAAAACCGGGACTACCAGCTTGATTTTTCATTATATTCCTTTCAATGTTACAATACATATTTATACATGCTAAAGCATCCAATATCATGGACCGAAAAACCATCGCGTCCAAAACCATGGATCGAAAACCATCACGTTCAAAACTATGTGCGAAAATCATGCACAAAACCATAGGTGGGTCCGCCCAACCTAGCATAGGGTCCAAAACCAAAATGACCCCATGGAGTGGGGTTACGAGTACCCCTCAAACCCCCTGTGACCTCCCCCCCCTCTAAGTCGCGGTTAACTACGTGGGCTAGTCATGGAAAGAATATAACACAACCCAACAATTTTGATGATTCATGTTACATATCTACATATAGGTATTATCAAGAAAAAATGACCTTCTACAAGTTGAAGCACTGATGAAGAAATGCTGTTAGAAAACAGAGTAAACATTATCATTTGATATGTGGTTAGAGAACTTGCTCTACATTATTTCAGATATCATTGAACCTTAAGACTTATTTTCAATCATAGCCAACCATATGTTGTTATTTTTTATTTTGTTCCCTAATCATCACTTAGTTCTTTATAATTGAAAATAATGTTTAGTTTGTTCTAACTTCTACCCATCTTTATATTTTCATGCTTATGTCTAGGAGAATGATGTTGATAATGTTTTACAAAGAGATCCCCTTGAGAATAGTTTCATATGAATAAAAATATTATTTAATGTATGTATGTATGATTCAATGTATTTGTTCCTCGTTGTTGTAGAGAAGTGAGGAATAGTTGAAGCTTGAAGGAATGCCAAAATTCTAAGAAAAAGGCTAAAGAAGACTATTGGGGGGATCAGATACTTGTTAATTCCCTTGCATCCTCAATTTTTTCCAAAGGGTTATGCAAATCCATAGATCAAGAAAAGAAAGAAGCAATAGTCAGGATATATGTGAGTCTTGAAGTTGTCATCAAGGAAATGGGATCAAAATTGCAGGGAAAGTGGGTAAGGTCTGATTGCATCAAGTATATTATTTTATTCATCATTTTGATAAATATTCTACTCATCATTTTATTAGAGCGTTTAATTTGAAATCAATAGTTTACTTACTTAGGAGAAGAGCCACAAGTCTTCACAATAAAATCAACAATGATTGTTTACATTCAAACAACTCCATTCCAGAGAATGTTTCAATGTTATGGGTTACAAGCCTTGTTGTCAGTGCTCAGTTATTGACAAACCAACATAATTTTTCAATTGCATTTGATCTGGGTTTGTCCAAAAGAATGAAAAATTAGAATTATATTTTTAATTTTCCTTTTTTGCTGAAATGTTCTTTCAATAAATTTTGTAACATCCAATGTAGAAATTGTGGACCATTTTCCTTAGATATATTTTGTTCCCAAATCTTATATTTGAAAATATTTGACATCTTCTGATATATTTAATGTCACTGCATAATGATGATATACTTTATATATAATATATTTTACTCTAAGTTGCAAATGTTACATTCCCAAGTCACATCTCCTACAACCCCAAGCCATGGTTGTTGCAACTTTAATACACAATTATTGCAACTGGATAAAAGCAACTATTTTATGGAACCACTACTGCAACCTTAAGTTACAGTTGTTGTTCCCTTACTCAAATAAAATAATTCTCGTATAAAGGTTTTTGTTGTGTATCTATGCCTCAGCTTCAATATTGACAAGGACTTGTCAGGTATAATGATCTCTTAATATATAGATATATATTCTTTTATATATAATCTATTTTATTTTGAGTCACGGATGTTGCATCCCCAAGTTATAGATCCTACAACCTCAAGCCACAGTAGTTGCGACTTCAACACAAATTTACTGCAACTGGATGCAAGCAACTATTTTATGGAACCAATGCTACAACTGTAAGTTATAGTATTGTTCTTTTACCCAAATAAAAGAATTCTCATATTGAAAGGTTTCTTCCATGTATTTATGCCTTGGCTTCAATATTGACTAGGACTTGTTAGGTATAATGATCTCTCTCTCTCTCTCTCTCTCTCTCTCTCTCTCTCTCTCTCTCTATATATATATATATATATATATATATTCTTTTTTTCTTTCTTTTTCTTTTATATATAATCAATTTTATTCTAAGTCGCAGATTTTGCACCGCCAAGTCACAATTATTGCAACCTCAAGCTAGATTTGTTGCAACTTTAACACATAGTCACTGCAACTAGATACAAGGGATTATTTTATGGAACTGTTGTTGCAACCTTAAGTTACAATTGTTTTTCCCTTACTCAAATAAAATAATTCTTGTATAAAGGTTGTTACCGTGTATCTATGCCTTAGCTTCAATATTGAAAAGGACTTGTTAGGTATAATGATCTCTTAATTCCCCATTATTTTCAAAGTGACTATGACTGATTGTAAATCCCACCCTTTTCCTCTCACCATACATTCCACTATCTTAGAAATCATTTGGGGGATGGGGTTTTTGTCACTCTTTGAACTTCCAACTTTTATGGGGTAAATTTTCCTATCATGAATCATCTCATTCTAGTTACTCCCTTAAAGTGCATTTTCCAAGAAATTTGTGCAAATCCTTCTAAAAGAAGGCATTAGTGGCAAACTTTCTACAGAGTGTTAGGATCCTATAATAATAGGAGTCATAATTTTGAATGACTAAGGTTAAGCCTTGTAATATTGTACATACCTTTGCTTTCTGCAAACGCTTTCCATATTAAAAAATCAAAAAATGTAAAGAGGGTATGTCCTAAAAGAAAATCAAAGGACAAAAAGACTAAGAGAAGGTCAAAAAATGAAAATATATGAACCCCAAAAAACAAAAAGAGACCATGAAAGTGTGCAAGTCTAAATGCCACTACTATTTACTTTTATGCATAATAATGATTGTGTGTAGCTTGTTATTCATGCCACAACCCATGGTAATCAAACTGTTTAATCTTGGTTATTTCATGCTTTGAATTTTATGTTTTTTAGTTAGAGAATAAAATCTGACCAAACAACTTAATCTTGGCAGATCATTAGATAGGTAGAGAAAATAAAAGGATCTCATCAGTTTAATCTGAGCCCTTGGATGATATAAGGTTAGAATTAGATAGATTACTTTTCAAAAGAAAAATAGATGATAAGGGTTTGCTAGCCTAAATGCACCCAAATAAATGAAGAAAAAATGTTAGGGTAAGTAATGGGTAAGTAGAAGAAAGGTTGCTAAAGTATAAAGTTGATTGGATCAGAACAAATTCATCATTCTTATACATATGTGCTAATATGTAAGATCAATTATGAAGGCAAAATCAAAGGTTTACAAGTTAATTTAATTAACTCCCCCTCAGTCATCTTTTCCCCTATACTTACTAATTTCCTATCCACAAGCATGTTCTAGTACTTTTAATCCTTCAAGTCAAAGAGGCTTAGAGCATTTCTCTGACTTTTGGTGGGACTGAACCCTCCGCTTAATAACTTATGGACATCAAGTGTTAAAATCCCCTTCATAAAAGACATCCCCCTTCATTTCCCTAATAAAACTCTTTTTCCTAAGGTTAATGTTGGGTCCCTATAATACTAGTGATTACCCCATTACTATTGTAGTTGTACCCCTTATTAATACTGTTGTGCCCCTATTATCCCCATATTGTTATTATTGTGCCCCATAGAATCCCCCTATTGTTATTTTTGTGGCTTTATATTATTATTGTTAGGTCAGCTGGGTTATATTGTGACTCCTTAGACTCCTATGTATAGAAAGGAGGTTTTCTCATTTGAATCATCCAAGAATTTTTCATTTATGTAATGTAAAGGAGGTTTCCCCCTCGAAGAGGCTGAATTCTAAGGCGTTGATCTATCTTTTCTATCTTTTTCTTGAGCTGGTTTCATAACATTTGGTATCAGAGCTTTGGATTCTAGGGTTTCGCTGCTCCAAATAGGTCATCGTGGCATTTTCGCTATAATTTTTTTTCTGCGACGTTTCAGAAGTTTCAAAAAAAACTCATTTGAGAAGAAATTGCGCTGAACCTCGGATCCGAATTTCAAAGCTGTTCATGGTATATTTGCGGAGATATGATCTGAGGAAGTTGGTCTTTTTGCAGACTCCTGAATTACATTCCAAACAGATGACCTGGGGAAAAGCATTATAACTTTATCTCTGGGGATCAGATTGAAATTTTGTAAGAAGGTACAGAAAGAGGACGGACTTTAGTTTCTTGTATGCACTTTTTAGATCCAAAGGTCGAAACAGTGACTCGTGGCAAGTCGTACAAGTTCGCTCTACTGAACTAGTCTATAATCAAGTCACTGTGGGAGATTTCGCATAACTCTTTCTTGGAGAATCCAATTTGGGTCAGACTTGTGGCATTGGAAAGAGGACACAGAGGGCTACTACAGATCACAAATTCAGATCTAGATGATTGGAAATTACAGAGATACATCAGAGGCAATATCGAGCTCCTACAAAGTGACAAAAGGTGTGTAGATTTTCTTAAATTTTTGCTTAAGCTTGGTTTGAAAATTTATTTTGAAGGAATTCAAAGGGAATAGTAGAGCATTATTATTGGTAACTGATGCCCCGAGGAAAGAAAATGCAAACACCTAGTAAGGAACCAGAAAGCTCTAGCATGACTCATGAAGAAGAGGAAGAAATGCAACATGATATATCAAAATTACAAGACCAAGTGCAACAACTGTCCCTTGCACAAAAAGGAACAGAATCTAAGATGGATGGTTTAAAGAAAGACGTAGAAGCTAAGATGGATTGTTTAAAGAAAGTTGTATAAGCTAAGATAAATGACGTGGAAGCTAAGATGGATGATTTGAAGATAGATTTGAAAACAGACATGGAAGAATTGAAGATAAATATGAATAAGTTGCTACAGGAAAGGGTCACTAATGGTGAAAGGGTAGTAAAGGAAACTCATGATGAGAACAAAAGAAATGTTAATCATGATTCCATAGACTCTAATGTGGGATCAAAGACCCACCATATTCCAAAAATCGATATGAGGAAGTTTGATGGCAAGGATCCCGCAACATGGATATTACAGATGGAGCAATTTTTCGATCTCAATAATGTGCAAAACACACAAAAGGTACGTATTGCAACTTTATATTTGGAACCAAATCAGTTTGTATGGTATCAATGGCTTTGCTCTCGTAAACAATTTATCACTTGGGCAATTTTTACGGAAGAATTGATAGCACATTATGAGGATACAAAAAGCAACACTTTTTTTAGCCAATTGATAAGTCTCAAACAAAAGGGTTCAATAATGGAGCACATTGAGGAGTTCCAAAAATTGAACATAAGGGTAAAAGATATTCCAGAGGAGCATAGGATTGATGTGTTCATAGGGTATTTAAAGGATAATATCCAACATGATGTTCACCTTTGGGAACCTGATTCATTAGAGAAGGCATTCAGGTTAGCAAGAAAAATGGAAAGCAAAATTATGGCAACCAGGAAGCATACCACTCACAACTATAAAGACGGAAGTGTTGTTGCTGCTAGTCTTCCACAACCTATAAGGTTGACACCACAACAATTGGAAGAAAAAAGAGCAAAAGGGCTTTGTTACAGTTGTGATAGCAAATACACTAAAGGTCATAAGTGTGCTGAGAAGAAATTATTCTACATAGATTGTGAAGAGGAAGAAGAAAAGGAGCAAGAAAGGTCAAAAGAAGAGGATATACTCCAGGAACAAAGCCTAGATAAAGAAGAAATGAATCCGACCATATCTTGTAATGCATTGGCGGGAATTACCACTCCTCAAACCATCAAGATAGAAGGACAAATCAAGAAGAAAAAGGTAATAGTGTTGATTGATTCAGGAAGTACCCACAATTTTATTCATTGTAAGGTAGCAAAAGAATTGAATTGCTTCTTATATCCAGCACCAGAGTGTCAAGTGATGGTTGCAAATGGAGGAACAATAAATTTCTCTGGAAAGTGCCATAATATCAAGCTATCCATGGGAGAATATGTATTGACTAGCCCAATGCTTTCCATTCCAATGGGAGGTGTTGATGTTGTACTAGGAGTCCAATGGCTACAATCCTTGGGTACAATAGCTTTTAATTTTCAAGAACTTTTCATGAAATTTTCTGTGGAAGGAAAGGAAGTTGAATTAAGGGGTATTGCAGGGAAACCGGGAAAGATAATCAGCTCTAACGGTATGACAAAGCTTCTAAAAAAGGAACAAAGAGGTGTAATTGCACAATTATGTTCGCTAGATGTTTCCACATTGGAATCATCTATTTCTCCAGATCTCCAAAAAGTCTTGGACAATCATTCCAAGGTATTTGAGACTCCCAAAGGTCCCCACCTATTCGTGATCATGATCATGCTATTCATCTGATTCCAGGAAGTGTTCCTCCAAACATCAGGCCGTACAGATATCCCTATGCCCAAAAGAGTGAAATTGAACGTATGGTTGCAGAAATGCTAGAGGCTGGTATAATTCAACCAAGTCAAAGTTCTTTCTCTACTCCAGTAGTATTGGTGCACAAGAAGGATGGATCATGGCGCATGTGTCCGGATTATAGGGAGCTCAACAAGCTCACTATTAAAGATAAGTTTCCCATTCCTGTCATTGATGAATTACTGGATGAATTGCATGGATCAATTTACTTCACCAAGTTGGATCTTCGTTCAGGATATCATCAAATCAGAATGAAGATTGAAGACATTCCGAAAACAACATTTAGAACTCATGAGGGTCATTATGAATTTTTGGTCATGCCTTTTGGCCTTACCAATGCACCTTCAACATTTCAAGGTTTGATGAATTCAATTTTCAAACCATTCCTTAGAAAATTTGTGTTAGTATTTTTTGATGATATACTAATCTACAGCAAGTCTTGGAAGGATCATGTTGAACATGTTGACAGGGTGCTACAACTATTGGAGGAGAAACAATTATATGCAAAAAGATCCAAATGTTTCTTTGGAGTACAAGAGGTGGAATATCTGGGTCATATTGTATCTCATGAAGGAGTTAAGGTAGACCCTAGCAAAATTAAAGCCATTAAGGAATGGAAAATCCCCACATCCATAAAGCATCTGCGAGGATTTCTCGGGTTGACAGGGTATTATCGCAAGTTTGTTAAGAATTATGGGAGAATAGCAGCACCTCTAACAACATTATTGAAGAAAGATGCATTTTCATGGACTCCAGAAGCAACAAAGGCCTTCGAACATCTTAAAGAGGCAATGTGCCAAGCACCGGTCTTAGCTACACCGGACTTCACAAAAACCTTTATTGTGGAATGTGATGCTTCAGGAAATGGAATTGGTGTTGTTTTAATGCAAGATGAAAGACCCATTGCTTTTGAAAGTCGTCCAATCAAGGGAAAGTTTTACACAAAGCTATTTATGAGAAGGAAATGTTGGCAATACTCCATGCACTTAAGAAATGGCGACCCTACCTAATGGGAAGACACTTCAAGGTAAAAACGGATCATGATAGCCTTAAATACTTTTTAGAACAAAGATTATCCTCTGAAGAGCAACAAAAGTGGGTCACAAAGATGTTGGGTTATGACTTTGAAATCATCTACAAAAAAGGGAAGCAAAATGTGGTGGCAGATGCACTCTCAAGAAAGGATGAGGATGTGGAAGCATTGTTGTGCGCCATTTCTATTATCCAACCAGATTGGATAAACGAAGCAAGGGAGGAATGGAAGAATGACGAAGAAGTGTGGGCACTTATTCGAAAGTTACAACAAGATTCCAGTATGTCTGATACATTTAGCTGGAAAAATGATTCGTTATGGTACAAAGATCGCTTATACCTCTGTAAGAATTCCCAGCTAAAACAAAAGATTCTTATGGAATTGCACACTTCTCCCTTAGGAGGGCACTCAGGATTTTTAAAAACTTACCACAGGGTTAAGAAGGAATTTTTTTGGGATGGCCTTAAATCAGATATTCAAAAGTTTGTGGCAGAATGTTTGGTTTGCCAACAAAATAAAGTTGAAACAATTAAGACACCGGGTCTATTACAACCTTTATCCATTCCAAGCCAACGTTGGGAGGAGGTTTCAATGGATTTTATCACAGGTTTACCCAAGTCTGAGGGAAAGAGTGTCATCATGGTGGTAGTTGACAGACTTACCAAGTATGCACACTTTTGTGCATTATCACATCCATTTAAAGCCAGTACAGTTTCTACTGCATTTATGGAAACAATTCAAAAGCTACATGGAAACCCAAAGATTATTGTAAGTGACAGAGATCCCATTTTCACTGGAAATTTTTGGACAGAATTATTTTCTTGTCTTGGTACTCAGTTAGCTCATAGCTCATCTTATCATCCTCAATCTGATGGGCAAACTGAGATAGTAAACAAATGTTTGGAAGGATATCTTCGTTGCTTTGTATCTGATAAACAGACACAATGGGTCAAATGGTTGCCTCTGGCTGAATGGTGGTATAACACTTCCTTCCATACAGCAACAAAAATGACCCCATTTATGGCACTTTATGGGTATCAACCACCATCCATCACATCATATTTAAGAGAAAATTCTAAGGTTCAAGCAGTGGAACATCACATCGAACATCAACAACAAGTCCTCCAACTCTTAAAGGATAACCTCGTGTTGGCACAGAATAGAATGAAACAACAGGCAGATCAACATCATAGCAAAAGAAGTTTTGATGTAGGTGATTGGGTATTCCTACGGCTAAAACCATATAAGCAAATGTCCCTCAAGCAAGCTAAGAAGGATAATAAATTATCACCAAAGTATTATGGTCCATACAAGGTGTTGCAAAAGATTGGTACTATGGCATACAAATTGGAGCTTCCTGCAGCTTCTCGATTGCACCCAGTTTTCCATGTTTCATGTTTAAAGAAGGTTATAGGAGACAAGCTCCCAGTTCAAACAATATTGCCAGAACTTGACAAGGAAGGAAAAATTATATTGGAACCGGAAGCAGTCACAGAAACAAGAACTCGACAGCTACAAAATTGATCAATTTCGGAGTATCTTATCAAGTGGAAGAACTTATCCACTGAAGATTTCACATGGGAGGATGAGAATTTTATACAAAAGCATCAATAACTACTCAAGTGTTGAGGACAACACTTTTTTGAAGGAGAGGGGCATGTTGGGTCCCTATAATACTAGTGATTACCCCATTACTATTGTAGTTGTACCCCTTATTAATATTGTTGTGCCCCTATTATCCCCATATTCTTATTATTGTGCCCCATAGAATCCCTCTATTGTTATTTTTATGGCTTTATATTATTATTGTAAGGTCGGCTGGGTTATATTGTGACTCCTTAGACTCCTATATATAGAAAGGAGGTTTTGTCATTTGAATCATCCAAGAATTGTTCATTTATGTAATGTAAAGGAGGTTTCCCCCTCGAAGAGGCTGAATTCTAAGGCGTTGATCTATCTTTTCTATCTTTTTCTTGAGCTGGTTTCATAACACTTAAACTCCATTAGCCTATAAAAAGTGAAAACCCCCATGTAAATCCCATTTCGCTCAAAAAACCCACAAAAGACATCTTATCCTAAGTGTATGTAAATAAAGTGTGCAAATATTACATTAACATTTATACTTAAGGGTATATTCACTCCGCCAACTTCATATTGATTTTTAACTTTATTATATAATTCCCATAATACCTTTTCCCTTATATTAATTAAATCCCCTATGTAATATCCCAACCCTTAGTTTTAATAAAAACTATACAATTCACCCCATATCCTGACAAAACCCTCTTAATACACCCCTATGTAATGAACCTAAACTAACCCCATCATTAAGCCCCGCCTGATCGCTTTAAACCCGTGATTAAATCTTAAATAATCACAATCCATCATGATCAAAGTCCTGCCCCCCCCCCCCCCCCCCCAACACCTCAATTCATATCACCCGCACGCTTCCCTCACCCGATTGTCATTCGATCACCATCCCCCTCATCCGATGGTCCACAGCCATATCGGTCGCGCCCAATGGCCGATCGTTACCCACCCGATAAAGCAGTTTTCCCCCGAATCCCAAATTTTACGTGTCAGGTGCTGGAGTAAATCAGGTGACCCCTCCCAAATACCACCTTCGCCACAAAAGCGTTGCGATGGCTTGGAAAACCGCCTCCCTGCTCAACCCGAGAAACCATCATTGTTCACTTAACTAATCCCGCGCCAAATTTCAAAAGTTGCCCATTAAAACCCTGAAAACCCTAGTTTTCATGTTGTATTTTGCAGGTAATTAGCAGAAGATGAGATCTTGGATAAACAGTTTTGATACTAGTCACAAAACTTGTTTACTCCAAGGCTTGAAAAGAAATGTATTTAAAAACCTTCATTCAGAAGAAGAAAATAGTTATACACAAAACAGAGAAAGAAATCATTCACCCAGAGACATTGACTGTTAAAACAAAGGAACCAGATAGAGCATATAGTCAAAGGACAAACAGATCAAACATACATAAAGTTGATCAATATCCATTACCATATGTTGATACATATAAAAAACTAAATGATTTACTGTTGAAATACACAGTAAAAAGTTAAAATGTACAGTAAAAGTAAAAACATAGAAAAGGATATTGACAAGTCATCAAAGTAAAAGTGTATCAGATGAAATAGTATCAGTAAAAGTGTATCAAATTGAAAAATCAAAGTGAAGATAGACGAAAAACAGAGCAGAAATGGTACATCTTCCAAAAATTCCTGTTTAATTCATAATTTTGCAGAAACTATTGTGGCCAATCCAAGATGCATTTTGAGAAACTAGAGAAGGTTTGTGTTCCTAAAAGGCTAATATACAAAATCCTATCTCACTTTTTACACAAGCATTACAAAAAAGGAGATAAATGCATATCTTCAGAGCCTATTTTTCGAACTGTGCAAAGTCTTGTTTTTGACATCGTTTTGCAGAGAATATTGTGAACCACTGGAGATGAATTTTAGAAACTGGGAGATTTTTATCTCAATAACATACTTATATACAATAACCTCTTTCACTTTTTACATATCTATCTCGGATTGAGATATACAAAGGTATTATTGGACCCTAATTTTGCAGAATTTCTGGGGCAAAATGCACAAAGGAAGGAGGTAGTTTGTGAGTTGGAAGCCTCATCATCAATTAAGAGTTGCTATCAAATTCTAATTTCTCTTCTTTGTCACCATCAATCCATCATTATAGTGCCAAATAGATTCATTAGTTTTGAGTGTCCTTTATTTAAGTTCTATTAATGTAAAACAATTTGAGATATATTTGTAAAACCAACCTTGATATTTTTTCAAGATATTTCAGTTTATAATTTGTATAAGTACTTCTTCATTTGAAGTATTTTGTGGTGAATTCATAGACATTTCTATAGACTTCTTGATCAAAATACTGTAAAGCTATTGTATCACTGACTGGGCCAGCAAGCTGGATTGATGAATAAAGACAAGATATTTCACAGGATTCATGTGTTAAGCGAAGTGCAGACAAGTATTTTCTCATGTTGTTGTTATCTTTCTTAAAGTTTTTCCACAATCTTTAATGTATTTCTGAATCTGAATGCTATAACTAGAATATTATCTCAGAATTTGTTTAATTACACTTTGTTTTAATAGTTAGGCTTATAAATGTTTTCAACTGATATCTAAGTTAAGGAATTCTTAATTGCTCCTTAGTTTAGGTTGTTTCTTTATAATCTATAGCAAAGGATTCTTAATTGCCCTTTGTTTCTGATTACCCTCTATTCCTCATTTTAATCCCGGTCTGATAATTCTTAATTGCTCTCTCACCCTGGTTAAGACCATTTCACCCCTCTGGCCCCAAAGACCTGTAATTTACTCTGCTAGCTTGCCTTTTGAACATTCCCTTTAATGAGTTGATCCAATTATGTTGCCCTTTTGTTGACTCCATAGACCAATGGTCTAAAGACATCATTCTATCCATTTGTTTCAAGGATCCCACCACCCAATCTTAAATACAAATCAAAAACCCCAGAATGTTCATAACTAGCCTAAAATCACATAGCTAAAACAAAGTTAAATTATAAAGAGAGAGCCCTCTCTGAGCATCAGGAAGGCTAGGTCATGATCTCCAAAAGTGGTTTGTAGTTACCTTGGTGATTTCTTTCTTTAACCTTGAGAAAATGCTAAGTGATAACATGGAGGACCACTCTTATAAGTATTTCCATAAATTTTAACAGCAACGATGTCATTAATGACTATATAGGACCTTTGTGTTATTCTCCAAAATGCTCCATTCCACTACACACTAGGTTATGCTTTGACCTAGATTTAGTCTTATATGTGCTTGAGTTAACAAACACTTTTCTTTAGGGCCTCCAAACTTCTAGATGGAATCTCATTCATTTTTTTTTTAAATTCCAATGACGTCGGGCTTACGATGTCAGTTCCTTCTCAATATCATCAACCTTATGATGCCCTTATGTCAGTGTTCCAACGCCTATTCTAATGACACAAATATCACAACTATGGCAGGTTCGTTGCAATAGTTTTTTTTTTTTTTAATTTATGATTCCTTTGGTCTTCTGACCCCTGTTTCGATGACAAAAACGTCACAGCTATGGCAAGCTGGTCATAATATATTTGCAAAATATTTGCCACACCATTGGTCTTTCAACGCATGTTCGAATGGCTCAAACGTCGTAAGGATGGCAAATTTTTTGGAAAATATTTTTTTTTAATTCTCATTGACGTCAAACTTTTGATGGAACCGAAAAAATAACACATCACCACAAGGGGAAAATTGTGGAAGACGTTAACTTTCAACCTGTCATCTAATGATGGTTTGCGACGAATCTATAGGAGCACTCATGAGAATTTCAAAGAAATGTTAACAAGTATATATGACAAACATATGTCAGAGATTTGACGACTACTATCGCCGAAGTTCCGAATTAAAAGAAGATGTTGAAATTACAAATGTATCGAAAATGAACTTTCATGAAATATCCTTTTTTCGTTATAGTGGTTAAACATCGTCGCAAGAATGATGAGCAGCCGTCAAAAATTGGATCAATATTTAGTAGTGATAGGGACTGCTTTGCACAAAATTCATTTGTGTCATGAGTGGGTCTCTTAGGGAACTCGCACCACTTTCCTGTACCTTTCTTAATATTCCCATTACCATTCCTTGTTTGCATCTTCAATGGGTTGTTCTGGGGTGGTTCATCCTAGCTTTGTCCTTTGATCTATATTTTGTGGATGCTCTTTCCCTACTTCTACTATAAAGGATTCGTAGATCGAAAGTCTCACTTCTTCTGTTTAAATTTTTTCTCAATTTTGACGACATGTCAGTATTTTGTGCCAAGTAACTGTATGTAAAGGAACTCAATTTATTTTTTAATGTATCTGTGCAGACAACCAAGATACTTGAGAAACATATGTTGCTCATATTTCTTGATTCCTAACTTGGTTTGCAAGTTATGAAAGATGTTTGTGAGCTCTAGCACTGCTTGGTCCCTTTCTTACCATAGTGCATTCCACCTCATGTACTGGTCTTTGTAGCTTCCAACAGGGTAATATTGTGAAAGAATTCCTAGTGAGTGTGACTACAAATAATGTGGATTCATCCATGGCCCTTTTCTCATAGTAAGTTTCCCACTAGTCCTTAAGATGGGGGCAACCTTAACGAGTGAAAAAATAATCTTTTCTTTATGGAAACAATTTTGGACCAAAAAATATCCTTCTAGCAGATTTAACCATTTTTCTGGAGCATCTTTATCTATCTTCCCTTCAAATATAGGAATATCAAAATTAACTCGTACCTTAAAGGGGGTGTAGCCTCCAAAGTGGCCACTGGATGAATATGTTCACCTATTAGTATCTGCTGAAGGATTTGGGAAAAATTATTCATCTTGTTCCTTTGTCACTCAAGGGCTTATTCGAGCAACAATTTGATAGGATCTCCTACTACCTCATATTTATTTTCTCCACCATGGGATGTCGTCGAAGTCATGAGGATGTTCTTATCAGGGCTCAAGAAATTCGAGTCCCAACTCCTTATACCCCAACCTCATTGGGGACTACACAAAAAGCAGAAAAAAGACAAAACTGTTCTAATACCATTGATCCAAATTTATGAAGGGAATCAAATGAAATAGAGATTTAAATCCAAACATAGAGATACAATGAAACCAAGCTTAAATTAATATATGAATAATGCAAAAACTATTTACATTCATAATGAAAGAAAACTAGCTTAAACAATGGTATCTTATCTCTAAGAAGAGATGTGATGGCTACTTCATGAACTATATGACAATGAGGCTATGAGGCCTTTTTATTATAAATAAGCAATGATAAATTGTAAACATCTAAATAACTTACCCTAGGAGATAAATTGTAAACATCTCATAGTAACATTGTATTATAATTGTACCTTTTGTCTCATGCACACACACAGTAAAGAGACCTAGTCTTTAGAATCATGAAATATTGTCTTCTATATTTTACTCGTTGTAAAAAGAGGTTTCCCCTTTGAAGAGGACTTTAATTATTGGTCTCTTATCATTTTCAAGGTGCAAGTTTCATAACATTATGGCCCCCAAGTATATTGGTTATGTTGAAGGTAGGAAAATCTTGGTCAATATTCTCTTAGCTCATGAACATATTTTCTCACTTTAATCTTCCAAAACCCAAAGAAATTAAACTAGATATGTCCAAAGCCTTTGATAGGCTTGGTTAGAAATTCATTTTTAACATGCTCAAGCCTTTTGGTTTTTCCAATTTTCAAATACATTAGGTTATGGAACTTTTTTCCAAAGCCTTATTTTCTATCCATGTTAATGGATCCCCATTACCCACTTTTCACCCGTCGAGAGGCATAAGGCAAGGTAATCCCTTTTCTCCTTACATGTTTCTCCTCATGTGGAAGGTCTGGGACATGTATAGAATATGGTGTTCATGAAGGTAAACTAAAAGGTACCACTATTGGCATTGTTGATTCCCCTTCCAACAATCAACAATTTGTAGATGACACTCTTCCAATGGGGTGTCATACTATTCAGGAAACTATTTCCTTCAAGTCGATTATTAGCAATTTTTTTAAAGCTTTTGTTACCTCTATTAATATTTCCAAATATCAATTTTTATTTTCAATACACATTTAGCTATATGTATCCATATCTATAAACCAGTATGGATGCAAAGGAGTTCCCTTTTGTCCAAATATGTTGGAGCCCCTTTGGTGGAAAACCCTCGTAGGAAAAAAAATTGGGAATACTTTTTGTAAAAATTCAAAAGGAATATCTCCTGTTGTACATTCATATTTCTTAATCTTGTAGGCAGACTCATTATCCTAAAATCTATCTTATTAATCTATCCCTCTTTATCTTCTCTTATTTTTGGTATCCCCAAAAGTCATCCTTAAAAAAATTGGAAATTTACAAATATCTTTTACGTGGGGGAGACAAACTGGATAGGAAATGGGCCTTGGTTGCATGGGAAAACTTATGGAAACCTAAATTCCTTGGTGATATAGGTTTGACGGACCTTAAAATTATCAACCAAGCTCTAGGAGCGAAAACCTGGTGGAGATGGCTAAAAGATTAAAAGGACTTATGGAGTTGATTATGGAAACTGAAATATGCCCTAAACATAGAGGAAAATCAGCTAATAAGAATGGAGGAAAGCATAAGAGGCTAATATTTGTGGAATGTTGCACGGGGAATAGACATCTTATTCAAAATAATATAATTTGGGAATTTAAAGAAGGAAACACAACACTTTTTTGGGAAGATCATGGAAACAATGGCCTAATCTAGATAGAGAAGAGAAGAGGCAAAGGACGAAAGAGAAAAAAATTTCACAAGGGAAAATTAAATACCTGAATATTGGAGTCACTTTTAGGACTAGAGACATGGTAAAATGGGAGCACTACTCGTAATGTCATGTGAATATTGATACGGATACTCAGGAGGCAATAACCAAGGAGTTAGAAACAACAAGGATCGAAACTCAGACATGATTAGATATTTTACAATGGGGTCATAGTCCTTTTGGGAATTTCACTTGTAAGGAAGCTTATAACATCCTTTTGGGAGCTATGGGGCAGGACACCCAAAGTAAATTTGGGAAGCTATATAATTTGAAATTGTGGCTCAAAGTTACCCTCTTCCTATGGCTAATTATGTTGAAAAATTTGTTAATATGGGATAAACTTCAAAAAACATGATTTCAAGGGCCCTCCATATGTCATCTCTCCTCATCCAACATAGAAATTGTTGATCACCTACTAAACACCTGTGAATTTTCATATGAATTGTGGGACCAAATGGCTATCATCTTCCAACAATAAAATCGAAATAGTGGTAGTCTAATAACAACAATAGAGGAGTGGAGACCCAACCCTTATTCCAACCCAATAGAAAACAGATTTCCTAGATTCATTATGTGAGAAATATGGAAAAAAAAAAAAGAAACCAACAAAATTTTAAAATAAAATTAGCTCCAACAATTTTTTTCTAGTATTCTATCATCGACAAAATTAGAGAAATAGTTATCCTAATCGTATGGACTAATTAGGAATAGGATTGTAACCAACAAGAGAGGCGTATTCTTCATAGTCTTAGCTTACAAAAAAAAAACTTGGTGGCTCAAGCACCCAAGTCCCATCCTAGTTATTCTAGTCATAGCCATTGATCCCCTCCAAATGGTTTCTTAAAGCTTAACTTTGATAGATCCTCAAAGGGAAAGACAAGGTTGGCTAGCATTGGTGGAGTCTTTAAAACTTTTGAATGCCAAATAATTCACATCTATGTAGGATATCTAGGGATTGGAGAAACAACGTTGCTAATTTATTTACATTATAACAAGGCTTTATCGTTGCATGAAGAAGGAATTTTCACAAATTTATAATAGAATATGACTCAAAAACCATTAACTAGATGATTAGAAAACTGCAACATGGCTCCCGCCCTTCCAAAGTCTCAAGTAGTTGGAGGCTCAAATCTAGCCCTAGAAAAGTGTTGAGTCTTTTAGAAGGACTAATAGCTCCCATCCTATCTCACGTAAGAAGAAATTAGAATAAGATAGCAAACAAACTAGCCAACAAAGGATTCAATTTCAAGACTGATCCCTTAGATAGGGATTCGATGCAAAAAATTCTAGACTCTTTAAGAGTTGAGTGCAAAATAAATTCCAATAAACATTATGTCCCCCACAAAGGGTGCTTAGAAGCAAGACATGAACCCCCTTCTTAATACAAGAGCCATAACATTAAATGAAGGGGGTTGTATGATGCCCAGGTGGAGAGACACAAGTAAAGGGAAATGTATTTGGGTGTTTGAATGTGAGGTGAAGGTGTATGAGGTTTGTTTCATGATTGATAAATGTAAGGGTAGGTCATAAAGGACAACTAGACAAGGAAATGGATTTTGATCTTGCTCCTAGTATAATTGCTTTGGATTTTATGGGAGAATGGAGGAACTATGGAAAAGAATAGTGGATGAAGTTTAGGACATGGAAGGATAGTTTAAATTGGTCTTTCGTTTAGTGGAATTTACAGCATGGAAGGTTGTTTGTGAGTAGCTTAGTCTTTTGTGATTTGCTCAAAGATTTTTCTTTCAATGTTTTCTAGCATTGTATTTGGTTTTATGGTCTGGGTGGTCATCATTCTTTGTATGGCTAGCTAGAAGGGTATCGTCTAGAAGTTATGTCCCTATTCTTAATTATAATTCAGGTCTATGGGTTAAAAATGGATCTTTTTATATTTAATGATGAGAGTTCTAGGACTGGATGTGGAGAGACATGATGCTCTAGTTTCAAGGTAATTATTGTTTCTTGTTGGTTTTACATCAAAAATTTTAGTCTTGGTGCCAAGTTTTAGACTCTATTTCATAGTTTTCTGGCTCTCTTGTCAACCTTTGGGTTCTTTTGTGGTATCTAGTTTTATACTAATTTCATTAGCCTATTCTCCCTCCCCTTTATAACTTATGTAACATCCCCATCTCTTCAAATTTTTCTTGCGTAAGAATAGTACATGGATTTTCAAGCCCGAAAAGACAACCCAATTCCTCCCTCAATTATGAATTCAACTCTTTTAAGAGGTTGACTTTTCCTTAGGTTAATTTTGTGCCCTCTAGTTCTATACCATCTATTATATCCTCTCCCTCTATAGTTAGACCCAAATGTAGAGGTAGTAGAAGAGGCAAAGTTGCTCCCTCTGTGGGCTCAAATGCTCATGCTCCATCCTCTTGGAAATTCCATACATAGAATACAGCCAGAGGAGTCATGGCTCGCTATGCAAAAGTCATTCCAGAAGTGGTTTTGTCCACTACAGTAGAGGTGGAAGACGAAGTTCATTAGGATTGTAGGTACATTCCTAACCATCATGTTGAAAGAGAAACAAGGCAATAAATCCCAAATTTTGGTGCTTCAGATCGATCTCCTCAAACCTCCTACATGCAGGTAGTAAACTATTATTGGCATATTAAAACTTTGATATGAAGAGTTCTCATTGAACGATTAGACACATAGTAGAAGACTTTGGTCTACATTATAGAAATGATGGAGAAAATCAAGAATCTAGACATAGAAGTCTCTATCTTAGCCAAGAAACAGGATGATATTACTTTTACCCCTCTAAACAAGAAAGTGACTCTCCTTCCCCAATTTAGGTGGACTCTCTCACAACATGACATCAATAGACAAGCTAGGTTTTTTGTCAACATTTTCTATAATGGCACTATTTTGATTTTGTTAGTTAATCTTTGGAAATATATTTCTATTAGTTATGTTTTTAACTTAAGTGACAAACTGGTTGATTTCATAATAAGCAATGTAAAAAAAAATGAATCTCTACTACTAATTTGGTTTCCCAAGTGACAAACTAGTAGCATTGGAAAAATAATCATCACTCTTTTTTCGAAAATCAATATAAAGTGTTTAACCTTATATTAGACAATTATATTCAAGTTTTGATAATTTTGAAATATGTTGATATGCTAGATATATCTCTAGTATGAATCATGATGAATTGAAGAAAGGAAACTTCTAAAAGGTTGAGAATCAGGGAAAAGAATAAAAGTACAAAAGGTGTGGATTCAAATTTATAAAAAATTACAATATTTGTATATAGAATAATCGAGTTTGAAGTAAGCATTGGAATTTACTTATGGAAGATAATTGTAAATTGATCATTCCATTGAAAAGTTTTCAAAGAGACAAAAGAGGCTTTGGATACCTATAAAGTGTTACATCGCATGATTGAAACTTGAAAATGAATTTAAAGGCTTAAATATCAATACACTTAAGTTTAAAATGTGTTTTAGTGGGTCATGGCAAAGAAAGCTTTGAAATTAAGCTTCTTGTTAGTTTAGATAGGAAAGTCTCGTATAATTAATTTTTTTGTCATTATATTATTGGAAAAGAATATTAAAAAGGAAGTAATAATGAAAATTTCTTCGTAATTTGTGATTATGTGTGGCCTCCAATTATATTATTTTTTTTCATTATATTATTGGAAAAGAATATTAAAAAGGAAGTAATAATGAAAATTTCTTCGTCATTTGTGATTATGTGTAGCCTCCAATTATAATTAATATATGTATCTATAAGCATGGGCTCACATAAAAACAAGTGTTAAATTATATGGATTAAGGTGGACCAATGGTGAGTTCATAGATAAATAAAGTAAAGCCATGTGTGGTATGTTCCCACAAATTGTGTGGATTGAGATGGACCAATGGTGAGTGGATGCAAATTGAGCATAACGTTTGCTTATTTGAAATGATATTGTGATCATATATAAAGTATATCTTGCAATTTTTTGTGTGGTGTGGCAAACATTTTTTTTGAATTTTCTTTCCTCGCATATTTTTGTGTGGTTTGAGTAATATTTTATTTTTTATTTTTTCTATTATAAAATATAAAGGTATTTAATAATTTTGTTTATAATTTTTTTTAAATGGAATGGGTATGTTTTTTCTATTAATTTAATTTGATGCGAAGAGTATAAGCTTTTATATTTGCTACGATATTTTCATTAATTGAGTTTAAGAGTGTCTAAAAAATACTTGACGTTTTAATTCTTTCTCTACATATTGTTGCTTTAATATCACACTCTTATATATCGATTAAAAATCTCTTGAAATAATTATATACTTCCATAACATGGATTAAACTTGTTGTTAATTTTGTCTTCCTGGTGACCCTGTTTAAAATTTTGTCTCAAATGCACAATTATATGCAAATTCTCTTTTAAATAATATCAAAGAAAACCCATTATTTTTTATTAAAGTTTAAAGAAAAATGAATCTTCCAAATCCACTTTTTATTAAGTAAGTGATAGAACAACCAACATGTTCTACAAAATTACAAGGTCAGGGCGGAGCTTTACAAAAAACTGAAGTTTTTGGTTGCAACTCCTAACTAGGGTTGAGGCCAAATTCTCCTTAGTTAGTCGTCAATCAGGCTTTCGTGTGAGGTTGAGGTTCGAGACCGATGGAACAAAGCATTGAAACCGAAAGGTTTCGACTATAGGTTAGGGAAAACTTCTCCCATAAAATTTACAATATGAAATGTTTGTGCCATTCTGATTGGGCCCTACTCTTGGTCAGACTCGAATTCGATAAAAGAATTAGCTTTCATCTCGACCATCGACTGTCGAGTGTTCTCAACTTGTGCCATTGCTTGGACAAATAAAGAAAAACACCTTTTATGAAATTTTACTTGGTTTCATAAGTCACAAAACAAACTTGATGTCATGATGAATATACTATAAAGGAGCTCGACTTGATTAATTTTCCACACCTGGTATCACTTTAACTATGTGCCTAGGGATGTAGAATTACGTCGAGCCTGAAATAAGGACTTAATAGAGATTTGAATCAATTCTGAAACACAACCTTGGAAGAAAATTAAACTAAAACATGGCACAAGTAACTATTACAAAAGGACAAAATCTTTACAATTAGATTAATGTCTTTCTTCATAGAATACTCACAACATCACACTAATCCACACTCTCCACACAACACTATTTGAACCTTCTTGATGAGTTATAAAAGTTTATTTTAATACAAATGAAAATGAGTTCAGATCCACTAATTGTGGTTCTAAATCCTAAATCTAGAAAATATCCAAATAATAAAATGGTTACAATATCTCTCGGAATTGGCTACAATAAATTATATTCTATGCAAATATATAATAATCCTAAGTAAATACTAATACTCCTAATGATTTTAAGTAATTAAAATAAATTCAGGAAACCCACTTCCTATACTAAATGATTTTTTTACCATAATGGTCAAAATGAATTTATTGATAATGATGCTCATACATTAGACTCCTAGGGAAAGAAATTCTTCATAAGAGTTTCCACAGTAGTACCATACTTTGAAATTTATGCTTCTATCATCCAACCAGAATCTTAAACTGGTTGATTCTTCCACTTGACTAAATACTAAGAATATTCCTTGCCTCTAGTTCTTTTCATCAATTTATGGTCCAACACTACTTCAATCTCTTTTGGAACCACTTTTGGCAGTTGGCTTTCCCATTCACTAGTCTGATTTTCATCACTAATAATTGCATCATCTAGAATATTATCTTCCCCTTTGAAAGGATATAAATCAACCACATTATAGATAGGTGAAATGTTAATATCTTGAGGAAGTTCTATTTCATATGCATTTGAGGAAAATTTTCTTAAGATTTTACAAGGACTAATCTTCTTCATCTTTATTGTATTGTATTTTTTTGTTGAAAATATCGCATTTCTTAAGTGTACCATGACTAAGTCACCATTCTCAAATTCTTGTTGTCTCCTCTTTATGTCCACCCACTGTTTATACTTATTGTTATTTTCTTGTAGTTGTCGCTTCACTCTTTCCTACAACTCCTGCATATTAATTGTAAAGTCTTCTCATACTGCACTTCTAAATTCTTGATTACACAAATGTATTAATTCATATACACCTCTAGGATGCATTCCATATAAAATTTGAAATGGGCTTATAACTGTATTTTGGTAAGAAAATTCATCTTGGACGAGCACTTGATCCCATTATTTGGGATGATCACTTATCAAACTCCTTAATATATTTCCTAGACTTCGATTTATTACCTTTGTTTGACCATCAATTTGCAGATGATACGTATAATTTAAATTTAAATTGGTGCCTAGTTTCCTTCATAATGTCCCCCAAAAATGGCCCACAAATTTAGTATCCCTGTTTGACACAATACTATGAGGCAATCCATGTAGTCTCACAATTTATTTGAAAAATAAGTTTTCCACACTAGTTGCATCAATGGTTTTGGTACATGGAATAAAATGTGTCATTTTTAAAAATATATCCACAATAACAAAACATAGTCATTACTTCACTGAGTTCAAGGTAGCCCAAGAACAAAGTCCATACTGATTGAATCCCACGGTCTATTGGGAATGGGCAATGGCTAATATAATCCAGTATTTTGACTTCTTCCTTTCACCTACTGACAAAGTTTTCATTTCTCCACAAATATCTTCACATTTGTTATGCTTTGCCATTAATAAAATGAATTTAACACGAAAAATGTTTTATCAACTCCGAAATGTCAAGCCAATCCTCCGCTATGTTTTTCCTATATTAAGTTATATCTCATGTAGAATTTGGGAATACAGAGTCAACCATATTTAAATAATAAACAATATTGGATCATATAATTGGACCACTTTATTGTATTTGTGCTCATTGAATTTTTACATGCTACATATGCTTCCCTCAAGTCAACATCATTCTCATACATTTTTCTGAGTTCATGAAATCTTGTAACATGAGATTGAAATTCCTATAGAATTAAATTAGTTCTAATTAAGGCATATGCTACCTTATTTCAAGAACCACTAGTGTTCTTAATTACAAAGGTAAAAAGTTTTGTAAAAACTCCACCCACTTAGCATGCCTCTAGCTGAGTTTTGGTTGACTATTTATAAGCTACAATGAATGATTATCAGTGAATAAAATAAACTCTTTTAGCATTAAATAATGTTGCCACTTCTTCAAATCCTGCACAATAGCATAAAATTCCTTATCATGTGGGGAGTATATCTTCTTGGCTTCATTTAATTTCTCATTGAAATAAGCAATTGGATGCCCTTCTTGGCTCAAAACTGCTCCAATAGCACTATCGTTGGCATATGTCTCCACTTGAAATGATTTTTGAAAAACAAGTAGCACCAAAATTGGTTGTTCAGTGATCTTTTACTTCAACAATTCAAAATTTCTTTCTGCTACTACAGTCCACTTAAATGGTTGATTAAATTATTTAATGGTCTCAATAATTGGTGCACACAAACTATTGAAATTTTTTATAAATTTGTCGATAAACCTAGCAAGTCATGAAATCTTCTTACCTCATATGCATTTCATGGAACTAGTCAATTTATAATTGTCTACACTTTATTTGGATCCATCTCTAGTCTGTCTTTGGAAATCATAAAACCTAGATAATTAACTCATCTTTCATAAAACTGCACTTCTTTAAATTTATCAATAATTTTTATTTTTGCAACATACCCAAAACTTATTTTAAATGGTGTAGATGCTCTTCCCTGGTCTTGGTGTACACTAAGATATCATCCAAATAAACAATGACAATTTTTCCTGTAAATTCTTTTAAAACTTCATTTATTAACCTCAAGAAAGTGTTGGGTGCATTGGTTAGACTGAAGGGCATCACAAGCCACTCATACAACCTGTGATTTGTTTTAAATGCAGTTTTACACTCATCTCCCTCTCTTATATGAATTTGATGATATCCAGTATTTATATCAATTTTTGAAAAGAACTTTGCTTCACTTAAACAAATTAAATCATCAATTTGTAGGAGTGGAAATCAATACATAATGGTAATTTTAGTAATTTCCCTGGAGTCTGTACACATTCTCTGGCCTCCATGTTTTTTTGGACTCAATATTGTTGGCACAACACAAGGAATCAAGCTTTATTTTATCAGACCTTTTTCCAACAATTTATGAACCCGTCTTTTTACCTCTTCATTTCCTTGTGGTGTAATTCTATAAGCAACTTTATTTGGAAAAGTAGATCCCATAATTAAATTGATATGATGACCAATACTTCTAACAAGATGTAAACTACTTGTTATCTCATCCACAATAATATCAACAAACCGATCTAACATATTTCTAATTTCCTTTGACAAATCATTTAAGTTCATGTTGGTAAGAATTACATGTGGTTTCCCAACTAAAGCAAAGTGTGGTTTTTCTTTCTTTGCTTCCCATAATAGTTCCTTTCCATTCATAAGTAGCACACTTGGAATTGCCTCATCCTTGATTCCTTCATCTAGTAAAGAGAACAACACACGATTTTCCCCATCATTTTCAAAAGTGTAAGTATTTCTTCTGCTATCATGTATGCACTTCCTGTCATATTTCCATGGCCTCCCCAATAACACATGGAAAATGTCCATCAACATTATATCGCAAAGAACTTCATCCTTTTATTTTCCAATATGAAAATCTACTTTACAGTGCTCATTAACCAACACTTGGTATCCTTTTTGTAGTTAAGATACTTTATAAGGATGAGGATGTGCAATTATTTTTAAATTTAATTTCTCTACCATTTCAATAGAAACTAAATTATCAATAACAAGTTTGCAACATTTACCCTTTGACTTACACATGGTTCAGAATAAACTTCTTCTTTGAGATGGTTCCTTGGCTGTTATCATTAACCGTTATAATTTTTTCTTGCATCTCTACAATATATATAGTATCTTAATTAGATTTAGTTCATTCATCTAAGTCTTAATGATGAAACACATTAAGTGGTTCGAAACGCGCCAACCTAAAGAATTCGAATGTGATTTACCTGAAGAATTCCTCTAACACATACCATTTAACTGAATATTAATAAGAAAAAATATTTTTATCTTAACCATAATAAAATATTAAAAAAAATTATATATATATGGTGTTTGGCCTTACCTCACTGATTTTCATGTATGAACCTCCAGATTTTGGTTACAGAAATTAATTTGAAATATGAGTTTTCTTTCAACTCTACGGAAAAAGGATTTTGCTGTTGACTTTGGTCTTTCTTAATATAGGGATACGATCTTTGTTTCTGATCCCTATTTTTGGGGAAGCTCCTCTCTATGCATAATGCTTTAGACTTTGACATTTGGTCCCTATATTGTGTCTCTTTCTATGGCCCCTATTTGGGTAGGGCTCCCAAATATTCCTTTTTAGTTTTTGGGTTTATCCTCTCTTTATACCATTGAAAATGCTCTAGGAATATATTATTATGGTAGCCCTAAAATAGAGGATTATGGTATTCATACTTATGCATGAATTTGTGTAGAAACGGACTTCAAGAAGGGGATTCCAAAGGAAATAAATTTGACCATGATAGATTACGTGTGGATACAAAAACTAAACCATGGGAAGATATATTTTAAGCTAGATCTTAGTTTGATACATTTAATCTTGCAGCCTAGTGCCTAAAGAATCCAATAAAGCACAACAAACATTGGCATAATTCAACTTGGTGGGTTGGTTCTAGAGTTGTGAATTAGGTTATTGATAAGGAAAGCTCTTGTAAAATGGATTGTCCCAAAAGTTGGCCCATAAAGGCACCATTGAAAGCTAATGATTCACCATCCAAGGAAGTTTTCTCTACTTTGATTCATTAGAGGAAATTTCAACCAAAAATGGTCTCCTAAGAAAAAATAATAAAATAATAAAATAAGAGTTATTAATTTTGGAGGGAAAAGAAGAGAACTACTTTTTTAATTCTATTTTTGGCTTATCTCCTTATAGGTTTACTGAAATTTCAAGTGTAGACAATGGTTGGATGAGGAATTAAATTCTACATCCAACGAGTACCCATTATGCATACTTTTGAGAAGACCCACATTGATAAAAATTAAAGATACATTAAAAAAATGTGTTCAACACGGTTTTTTTATGTATCTTTAATTTTTATCAAATTGGGTCTTCTCAAAAGTATGCATAATGGGTACTCGCTGGATGCAGAATTTAATTCCACATCCAACGAGTGTCTACACTTGAAATTTGAGTAAACCTATAAGGAGATAAACAAAAAAATACAATTAAAAAAAATAGGTTTTCTTCTTTTCCCTCCAAAATATTTAAATGTGCCTCTTTTTAAATTTAAAGGATTTTGATTGGTTTACATATTATGAGATGGAAATTACGTGAAAATTTCATGGGGACATTTAGGCAAAAAATTCCTCTAATGCATGTTTCAAATGACCTAGAGGTGGAAGCAGAGGATATTAGGGACATGGCAATGAATTTGAAACAAGGTAACTCAAAAGTTGAGGATCAAATCCCATATGATTTGGGGCGTGGATCTAAATATTTTCCCATCGACAAGTCAGGTAAATAATTATCTAGTTCAAACTCAAGTGGAAATGGTTTGAGTGGAAAAATCCTCATAACAGAAAGGAAGGATGGACAATAGTATTAAAGAAGAAAAATCACCTAAACTTATGACGGAGCCAATAATGATTAGAAGGCAGGTCTACAATCCAATCTAGTATTTTAGAATTTGATTATTGAAAATAATGTTTTTGGGTTGAAATGTGACATTTCATCTAGTTGGAAGAAAAATATTTTGTTTTATCTCCCCTCAAGGGTGGGTGATAGATTGTATCTATCACTATAATTCTCCATGTCAACTTTTCCAATTGTAAAATAATTAAAAATGTGTGTGTGTGTGTGTGTGTAGAGAGAGAGAGAGAAACTTGTTACAATCTACTATGAGGGATATTTATAATTCATTTTGTGTCCAACATGAAGTTGACACACACACATGCTTGGGTGTGAAAATAAATATATCAATGTCAATTATAAACCTTTTAAGTAAATAATATTATAATATAGAAAATCTCTTATTTCATCATCAAGTGTTTTCTATGTTCCAGTATGAACAAGATTTGTAACTCATATAAATACTTATTATGGAGTTGACACATGGAATTTAAGAAAACTATTAATAACAAAAAAATATTGCAATTTCAATTATAAATAAAATATTTCAAGAGGAAGATGAGCTCGACAATAGCTAGCTCAGATTTGATATGCAGAAGACTGTAGCGTCCAATCTTGGACTCCATTTTGTGATTTGGTAGTTGAAGAATAATTTTGGCTGAAAGAGATCTTAGATCTGATCTTGTAGATCAATATTCCTCTGCTCCTTATGGAGGAGATAGTTGCATTCAGATCCTTGCTATAGGCGCAAAACCGTGGGGGCCTTCTTCTCCACCCCAAAAATTTGTGAAGCAATTAGTTGAGATTTCGAATGTGGATCTCTCTCCATCAGGTCCATGCAAGAGAGCCTTAGCCCCCTCTCAGAAAAATCATTGGTCGACAAGTTTATGGGCTTATGGACGAATCCAAAAGTTGTTGAATCCTAGATCATGGAACAATAGACCCTGAAGCTTCAAGGTCATGTAACTTTATTTGCAGTAGGAAGGGGTTTCTATGTTTTTCTATTTGTGAACAAAATGGAAAGAGATTTGGTTTTCATATCAGGGTCCTATTTTATGGGGACTAGATGCCTCTTTATCTCCCCATGGACTTTAGATTTCAATCCAAATTCTGAAATGACTTTTGTGCCAGTGTGGATTCGGTTGCCTCACCTCTCTCTCCATCTCTGGGGACTTGACACACTAAAAGAGATTGGAAATAAGTTGGGCTGCTATCTGGACAAAGAAGAACCAAAAGGAGGCCAATTTTCTTGTGCTTGAATTTGTGTCAAATTAAATCTCTTTGAAGGTTTATCGGTAGCCCTAAAAATAAATTTAGGGGAATGGAACCATATTTAGGAATTGGATTTTGAGCATATTCCCTTCAAATGCATCATCTGTCATTCTCATGGGCGCGTTTCCACAAAATTCCCTCAACAAAAAAAGGATAAGCAAGCTCAAGCCCTTGTCTCTAAAGAAGGGCAAACCCATACCCCCATATATAATGAGGGAAATTTTCAACCAGTTCAAAAGCAAAGGAAGAATCAACAGAACAAGATTGCAACTCCAAAGAAATCCACTAAAGAAGTTCTTGAACAAAAAAAAATCCAAAACAAAATGAAATTTCTCCTTTGAATGAAACCCTAAAGGAGGATCAAGGAAACTTAGCAGTGTCGAGAGAGAATGAAGAGAAAGCTCCTTCGATGGTTGTCTCTTCAGATACATAATCTCACTTTGCGGCAAAAGTATTAACAATGTTAGATTCTGAGCTTGCAGAGATGAGTAGATCCACTCCAACGTTTTACAAACAAGCTATGACGATCAAAATAGCTCATGCTAAGTCAAGTACAAGAGTCAATGCTGGAAAATCACTCAGCTCAAATGCAACAAAACCACCTCTCACAAGAGGCCAGAAATCCCATAAGGAAAAAAGGGAACATGAAGCAGAGGTCAATTTAGCTTCAGAATTCGAGCTTCGTGTAGACTCTTTGTTGCAAAAGTCTCCCAAATAAGTCAATGTATTGTTTCTGCATATTATTATGTTTGTAATTTGTAAGAATTTACTCTTGTAATCACAAGGAAATTCTTAGTTGTAGAAATTGTGGAAGATACTGGGATTTGTATCCTAGAATCTTAGTCAGTTTCTCAGTAGAAGATCCTATGAAGATGGTGCAAATGTAAGGAATTTCCCCTTTTTTTCGCTGCTTCCGGGCACAATTTTAATAAAATCATCTACTCATTCCTCTTATATATGAATAGATAGATAAATAAATTTGACATTGAAGTGTGTATATATATATATATATATATATATATATACATATACACTTCAATGTCAAATTTATTTATCTATCTATTCATCTATTTATATATAACCAACATATAGCTTCTTTTCTATCATGTGCCAAAAGGGATATACTTCCTCCAAGGGAAAAAATTTTATATTAACAAAATTCAAGAAATGTTTACAACCACAAGGTATTTGATCCCTCTTGGCATATGATAGATAAAAAGTTCATATAAATTTACACTAGTAGTAAAATTATTTCAATAACTTGTTGGTTAGTATGAAGGAGATGTTTAATTCCTTACATTCTCAACAAAAAATTATACATGACTCTTTCTTTCTCACATGCACACACATACAAATGTACATCCATGTTAACCCTAAATCTCTCACATATTGAAAAAAAATCAAATCCTTCTCAGCCTACAAACCTTTTTTTTAAATACAAGACTTCACTAAAATTTATAACTCCAAAAATTTATCAATACATAAGAATTTAATCTTTTCATTATATAATAAATTTGAAATTAAAATAAATAATAAATTTATTATAATATTTAATTAAACTAAAATATATAATAAATTTATTATAATATTTAATTAAACTAAAATATATAATAAATGTAATAATAATAATAATATTTTTAAAATTAATTTTAATTTTGAAACAAAAATCAGTTTACATTTAAAAAAAATTAACCAACAAAAAATAACAATTTTAAATTAAAAATATAACCTTACCAAATTCCATCACAGCTCTACTACAAATACATTAAAACAAGAAATACCGTTTTAATAATTTTCGTGCGGTAGTTTACATTACTCATAAAAGGCAATAGATGTGTGTTCAAGATAATCATTGCATTTTGGCAATATTCCTTATTCTGTGGTTTTATTTCTTATGGTATATTTTTAAATAATATTTAAAGATAATATATTTTAAATAAATTTAATTATTTTAAATATTTATTTCTTTTATAAATTAATTAATTAATTAGCATAGATTTATTCTATGTATATATTTAATAGGAGAGGTATCAATTTTTTTTACGTGTTGATTTCTTTAGAGTGCAAAATATAATGTGTTTTTTTTATTGTTTAAATTGTATTTTTGAATGCTATATAGAATATATATAAAATCAATTAAACTTTTTAATCATAAAATTTATTTTTTTATTAAAATGATTTTTTATTAATATATTTTTAAGTATATCAATATTCATGGGTATTAAAATATTTTATTCATAACCCACATTGAATATTTTTTTATATGCAATATTAAAATATTTTATTTTAACAAAAGAATTCTATATATAAATATATATGAAGTTGATATCAACATAAATTAGTTAACATAGATCTTTAAATAGTTTATTTAAATTTTTTGTTGAAATGTTTTTTAATATTATAAGGTTTAAACATCTTATTCAAACAATTTTATTTTTTACTTCTAATTACTTTAGAATTTTTCTTTTCTTCTCTTCTTTCTTTCTTTCTTCTTTTTTTTTTTTTTTTATCATAGCCCACATTATCTTTCTATTTAAAGCGCCCCCGCGCACGCACACACACACACATATATATAGAAAGCGCCCCCCGCACGCACACACACACACACACACACACATATATATATTTAAGGGGCATCTGTGAACTCGACAGACAGAAAAACTTACACACCCCCCTCATACTAGCTTGTAGAACTAGTATAGATTCATCTTTAGTATGGATCTAATATGAGCTAAGAGGGATCAAATTTCTTCAAGTGCAAACTTTTTTAGAGTGCAAAATACAATGTGTAATTTTTCATTGTTTAAATTGTATTTTTAAATGCTACTCAGAGTATATATAAAACCAAATAAATATTTTAACCATAAAACTTTTTTTTTCATGATATATACATTTTTGTTTTAAATGATATATAATATATACATAATTGACATTAAACTATTTTAAATAACATCTACAAAGAGACATTTTATTAGTGAATTAGTTAACATAGATCTTAAATAGTTTATTTAAATCTCCTATTGAAATATTTTTGAAATGTATAAGTCTTAAACATCTTACTCACACATTTTTTTTACTTCTAATTACTTTACAACATATTCATTTTTTTACTGTAGCCACATTATTTTTCTATTTAGAGCACCCGTCAACTCGATGGATATACAGGTGGATGGACAAACTTACACATCCCGTCACACTGAGTTCTAGGCTCAATAAATTTAAAAGTACTATATTTTCATTCCATTAAATTAAATAATCAATTTATTATAGGTTTTTGTTAAGAGCGTGTGTTTCCTCTTAAAAGGTCATAGGTTCAAAACCAAAGGGGGTAGAGTATGTATGCCTTCGTAAACTTAGCAGTCAAATCACGTGTGGAGGTGGATCCCTTGTCCCACAAACAAGGAGGTCTCATACACCAATTTGGTGTCGAGTATGTATGCCTTCGTAAACTTAGCAGTCAAATCAACACGAAAGTGAATCCCTTGTCCCACAAACAAGAAAGTCCCATACACCAATTTGGTGTCTAGCTTAACCATGACTTTAAAATTAGATTATATATATACGTTACACTCATTTTTTATATTGCTTTAATATTTAAATATTAGTATTTAAAATATTTAACCATATTTTAAGTTAAATTATTAATTATTAATATATAATATTAGAAAATTATTTCATATTCAAATTATCATTATATAAATTGAGATTTATAAAGTCAACTATAATTATTATATATTGAATTATAAAAAGAGTTATAATTATTCAAATTTTTACTCATTAAATATTACATTTAATTGTACACTTTTAATTATGATTTTAAATAATGTTATAATTATTAAAAAGAAATTGAAGTATAAAATATGCTTTTTATAATAATATATAAAAAAACGCTCTACAAAATTGAGAACAAAATAGTTCCAAATACATGAGAACAAAATAGTTCCAAATACATGAGATAAATAACAAATTATTAGCAATATGATAGAAAAACTTTTTTCAAGAAAAAAAGAAAAGAAAAGAAAAAACTTAACACTTTAAAACATACTTAATGTATTTTTTAAATGCTAAATGGTTACAATACATTATAGATGTATCACGTTCACAACAACAAGAGTGTTCAAGAGTGAGCTTGAGGTACACACTATGCACTTTGAGACCACACTCCCACCAAACCCTATATGGTTTAATAGGCCAAACCCTTCGGAACCTGCGTAGACCTCAGAAATCGTCTGAAAGGCCATTTGCGGGTGTTTTATGGCTACTTGAAACGCCTTAAGGTCATTGTTTGTATCATTGCTAGGACCTCTAGTCATAGTCAGTCTCATAACCAATAACCAGTCTCATAGCCAGGACCTTCGGCAGAAATACATGGATTGCTTATCTTATCTTGTTGGCTTGCTAACCAGTGAAGTGGGAAGGGAATAGGGAGAGGGAGGAGTTTTCAACTCAACATTCCACCTTCAAACAATAAATTGAGACATGAATTCTTGGTCCTATATCACGAGACATTTATAACGGAGTATCCCAATCCATTAAATAGGTTTCATCATATGAAATACCATGAACAAATATCATGGGTCATTTAATGGCGTGGGATCATAAGAAATACCATGAGAAAATATCATGGACCTATAAACCATCAATGGTAAACCCATTATTGACTATATCAAGGTTATCTTAAATACTCATGATTAACCCAACATTTTCCCCTTTAGACCAACTTTGAATAAATCCCTACCCCGCCAAAAGTTTATTAACAAAGCATCTAAGAACACAATATGCCCCACATCAATTAAACTTAAATCTAAACTTTACAATATTGAAAATTGTGGTACACATGCCTAAATTGTTGTTACTATTATATATTTATTTAAATATGTGATAAAATCCAACTCCATAAAAATGCTTGCAAATGTATGTTTATGCATTTGATGTTATGAAACATCAACTTGTTTCATTACGAGCATCTCATGTGCCCCAAATACAATTACATAGACCAAGTACTTATCTTATCATTGTATACTTGACCAAATGATGTAAGAAACATCTACCTATTTGTTTACTTACATCCTTCTTTGCTCCAAATATAATGAAACAAATCAATCATTTAGCAGGTATAAGCATCCAAATGGTAGCTCTATCCATCTGCTCACAAATCCATTCTTCTCTATGCATGATCTAGGCCAAAGCCACATGCTTCAAGCTCACTCACCATTTCAAGAGATGTCATGCTTAGTTAGCATTTTCTTGCAACAAGTTTTCATTTTGTGCAAGCTCGCACTCAAACCAAGGTTAGATAAAAAAGCCTTATCCCTAACACCTTAGATCCTAAGATATTGAGCTCTAAAGCTAAAGGAAGGGAAGTGAAGGTGTGGAATACACTTCCTACACTAATCCATGAGAGAAGAATATGTGAAAACCTGCTCAATGTGATGGATCCAAAATAACTACATCAAAATATGTAAAACATAGAATAAAATAGTTGCAAACAAATAAAATAAATAACAAACCATCAACAACACAATTTACTAAGAAAATTGTTTTCGGGAGAAAAACCTAGAGTCTTGAGTGGGTGAAATGCATTATTCAACAACTAAATGGTTACAATCCATTATGGAGTTTAACTGCTTTCAACAAAAGTGTTCAAGAGGCATTTAGGCCCATACTATGCATTCCAGGACTACATTTTCCACTAAGCCTATACAAGCCAATATGCCAACTCCCAATACCTGTACTTGGAATTAATGCTTCCATGTGATTTACAGGTTGTTATTGTGAGTCACGAGAAATTATTCTAGAATTAGTTGTTTTCCTATGTCTAAATTGTATTAGATATTTCTAGAAATCTTAAACCACTATTCTAGGATCTAGAAGAGTCATTTATTCTTATATATATGTAACTATTTTGATTAATAAAAAATAGTGTGTAATTTGTGTTGTGTGTAATCACTCTCTCTTTATTTCTGTCTTATACCATGAGACTTCTTAAAATAGCATATATTAAGACATTAAATAAACTTCATCATAAAAAGATACCATAAAGAATAATAAACTCATCATTAATGATATGAAAATTAACATAACTACATTATAGTCAAATCAAAATTAACTGAATAATTATACAACTATGGAGTTTAGATATTAAATATTTTAGTTTACTTAATAATAACCTGTCTAATCAGTGAAAACCAAACGTTGGTGTCCTCACTACGGCATACTTACATTATAATCGAATCAAAATTAACTCAGTAACTATATAGTTATAGAGTTTAGATATTACATATTTTAGTTGACTTAATAATAACCTGTCTAATCAGTGAAAACCAAACGTTGGTGTCCTTACTCCTGCATACTTACTATGTACAACCATTAACACCCAATAGAAATCTCGTGCAAAATACATTTTCAAAACTTACATATTTAAATGCCAATAAGGAGGATCTCTTTTAAGTGTCACCCTCAACTTTCGGTGGCAATAAAGAAATATATGAAGTGCGTGCCAGTGTTTGGGTAAGCAAGTAAGGGAGTACTAAAGTTCATAAAGTGGAAGAATGTTTTTCAATGGTTTAGACTAAGGAATATATATGTTGTAGGTGCTTAGTTACGTTGAAGCATCAATTTTAAACTACAATGTCATTATTTGTTTCCACTTATATAAATAAGAATATATAATTTTATAATTTGTATAATTAATTTATAATATTTTTATATGATATTTTGTATATAGATATTTTTTTTATAACTAAGTTGAACTTGAATCGGGATTAGCTTGTTTATTAGATGGAAAAGTGATCTACCTATAATGGGATGTCGTCTCCAAGATTGTGCAAAGTTTCATTAAGCTTAGATGTCTCTCAGGAGAGTTCAATCCCCCAAAGTGGCTTCCATCCTCAACTCTTCCCCATGAGTTTTGAACCTAATATCTGATGGAGACTAAACTCCACTTGAATCAACTGGTCTACACCTCATGGATCTTATTTTTTAAAGGTTAACTAGTGAGGAGTGATAAAGTGTACATGTAAGCAAATATACATACATCTTTATCTCATACATAATTTTATTCTATAATACCTTGTATATTAGGGAGTTCTTCACTTTTAGAAGGGTAGATGGTGGGGGGAGTGAGTGTGTATATGTGTATGCACATGTATGTCTTTATTTTTTTCCACCCACTCTCCTAGAGTACACACATACACAATCACCCCCCACAACCCACCCTCCCTCTTTAGTGGTTAAAGGTGCACATGTGTGCTCCAATCAAACCCCTGGATTAGTACCATGATGTAAGGATTTTTCCCAATAGTTAATTTTTTTGCTTCCTTAACATCCATGTGGCATTCCCTTCAATTGGTACCCTTTAGTTTGCCTTATTATAGATTCAAAACCCAATTTTATAAAATGTTGAAACTCTATTGGATTTATGTTTTGAATCTCTTTAATTTCCTCTACAAACCCTTGGGTTTCTAGGATCAGCGAATTCTCCAATCCTTCACCAATTGGAGGCTTTGCCTCACAAGCATACTCTCACCATTGGTCTGGTTTCAATATCTTGTTGCATTTATTGGTTTGGATCTAGGAATTTTTAGCCCTATCCCTATAGTCTACTTGTGTTTTCCTCAACCATATGTTAATATAGGTTACATGAACACTGACTTAAGAGAGTACCTCACAATTAAGGGCACACATAATTTCGCATATTTAGTAACATTGTTTGGTTATTTATATGGATGATTTGGCAATGTAGATATTAATTTGTTTTCAAAAATTATTTACAAAATATTTGCATGAAGATATAACACTTTGGAGCACTAACTCTTATCTTCTAAACTCTACTAAGATCTTTTCATCTTTCTCTATTATTATTCTTTGATTTTCTTTCATTTCAATAAGTGAAATGCATACTTGACTACGAGGAAACCCAAAATTACTTTATAATTACATGTCTTTTTAATTAATGAAATCATTCAAAACTTAATTAAAATAAGTTTAAAAACAATTACAATTCTAAATTAACATAACTTGTATCTAATTTAACTAATCTAATAACTTATTATCTCTATTATCTATTCAATACTTTAATTTTTTCAATATTAATAACTGAGTTAATATTTTAATATCTAGTTATCTCACTTCAACTATTACACTATATGCTACTTAAGAGTTATCATTTTATTTTTTATATTTTTTCATTTTAATTTAATTAATATATTGGAACCACCCATATCTCTTATTTTTCTAATTTAAAACATCTAAATCAATATCTTTCAATATTAAATAATAAATTCAAATTCTTAATATCTTTCAATAATTTTTAAATCAATATTTACTACCCCTCAATAATAAATTTGCTCCCACGCACCCTTTGAGGAGGCTTCTTAATATCTAAAGATAAAGCGACACATAATAAATTTGCAACCCAGGCTTCGACTAAGTGGGCCTAAGTAATCTTGTCTTTACTTGGTTGCTCATGTCAGATTTAAATTCCCTTTAATTCTATTTGGTTTCCTTTTCCATCAGTGGTTGAAAATGGAAACAATAAACACTCATCAATTACTTGTCACGTTACTTTCCTTTTTATAATATAATTGTGTTTTTCCCTAATTTGAGAATATAACTATACTTGGTTTATAATATTTAATTATAAATATTTTATATAAATTATTTAAAATATATATTTAAATTCAATTGCAATAAGTAATTTAAATAAATAATTTATATGAAATAAAATATATTATTAAAAAAATCAAAATTTGGTAAAGAATAATACTATCTTTAAAAAATAATTAAATTAAATATGTTTATAAATTGTCAAATCAAAACAGATTTATAAATTGTCATAAATTGTCCAACTTGTTTGAATAGTTGTTTTTTTTTAAATATATTTGTTGTAATTATTATAATTTTTTTCTTTCTTATATATATATATATATATATTGTGCGGATTAGATCTCAACAATATATTAGTTTTAACCAATCATTACGTTTGTTTTAATACTCAACAATATATTAGTTTTAACCAATCATTACGTTTGTTTTAATAGAAGTATTTATATAGATAGTAGTCTTTTTATTAACAAAATGATTGATTGGTTATTGGTTAATTATGTTTTCTCATTGTACTTTCAGTTTCCCTCTTTGTTTGTTCTATATGGATGAATGTGTAAATAATATATATACAAGAAGTTAAATACATCTATTTTGTGGTAGATAAGACTTGGTGTTATATTTATCTTTCATATATCAAGTTGGAGATTAAGATTGTTTCATAACAACATTTAAGTCCCAATATAACATGCTTCATATGACAATGAGTATATCTTCCTTTTCTTCCTTTATATGTACAATTTTCAAGTCATTGACATTATTTTAGATGCATCAAGTAAGATAACTTTTCCCATGTTATTAAGTTTGAGGAAAAATGATGACTACTTTTCCTACTTAATATGAACGAACATATCAATGAGAAAAATACCAATCACTCCTTCCAACAAGTCAAAATAAATGCAATTAATATCATCAAATAAAATAATATGAAATAAAAATTACATTATAAAATTTTGAAAAACAAATATCTCTTTTCTTATTTTTTCTTTACCCTACAAATATCTCTTTTCTTATTTTTTCTTTACCCTACTTCTCCTCTTTTCACATTATCAAAACTCCTCCTAACTCCTTTTTATTTGCACTCCAACCTGGTCTTTATCTATCCAGACCTACTCCTAACTACTCTCCTCTCCTTTGTTAGATAAGGTGTGGATGTCTAGATAAATCCAAAATAACAATGAATAGTTCCAATATAACATCCAGTTGCAACATTTCCCCTCCCTCTCCTTACCTACTGGTAGCTTATGTCCTCTCCTTTGTCAGAAGGGACCCTTCTGGATGTCTTCACATGGAGAGGACCACATTAAAATAAAACAAAACAATGCAAGGAGTTATGGTTGAATATCAACTTCCAATGAAAACTAGAATTACTATGGGGCGTTAGGTGGTATGTCATGAGTTGATGGTAACATCTCATTAAGATGAGAACGTGAGTGCATAATTTAATCCATGGGCCCTCATCATTGAAAACTGAACATGAAATCAAAAACATTTTCAAAGGTATATGTAATATGGAAGACAGCCCATGCATATATAATATGTAACATAAAAAACAAAATTAGATGTCTTGTTCAAGAAACGTGTTGGCCTTTCGGCTTGAGAAAAGACATTTAATTTTATCGGTTGGGAAGAGGGCGGAGATAGGACACGTTACGAGGTGAAATCTCCACGTGAACTTCGGGCCCTGACACCCACATTATTTGTCAAATGATTTACAGATTGTTAATTAAGCACGTTCTGGAATTTTATCGCACAGTTTGTTGTAACTTGTGTTCATCATTCCCACGTGGGGTTTACCGACTGGATCCGTCTACCCACGCGGTGGGTTACAGCCTGTCCCCGGTCATGGCTGCGGGGACTACAGAAAGAGGCTGCTTCCTGAGGTATTTCCGCATTCTCGTGTGAGCCACATATTCCAGTTTTGGCATCCTCGTTGTTTTTTCTTCCTGTGTCGGGTGCCAGTTTTGGAAGCTGTGCTCGTATTGCTTCGGAGACTGTGTTTTATGCATTGATTTTGTTTCGAGATTGGTCCTCCTGCGACTTTTTCTCCCGTTGTGGTGCTCTGCAGAATCTGTGTGAAATACCCACATGGTTTTAATGGGCAATGAAGAGGGCGTTAGCTGCAGGAATTGATTTTAATTCAGAGAAGCACAATACCTTATTCAGTACACCCTAGGATTTTGAGTATCAGAGCTCATTGAAGTCGATAGATCATTTTTGGGGATCCATGGATAGCATAATAGAAAGGGATTTTATGGGATTGAGTAGACGCAATGGTAATGAAACAGAGGCTGAGAGGATGAGTACCAATGAACAGCCACATGGTGAAAGAGAGAAAATTGTGAGCCTGAATCTCTTTCAGGAAGCTGATAAAAGTACTGAACCACAACTTTCTTCAGGCAGTTTTTGTGGGTTAAGTGAGGCTATTGCTAAAGCTGGGAATGCAAATGGACCTGTTAAAGGTAAATACTGATTCAGACCCTTCCTAGAGTTACTTCATTGGTTTTTATTTTATTCATATAATTGGTTTACACAAAGGACTCTGTTCATCGAGGTTTATGGAATGGATCAACTCAGAATACCTGGATAGGGAAGTTTACCCATATGAAGATTCTGTCCGAGTCAAAAGAGACTATGAATTTGCACTTTTCAAATGAATGGTAGCCATATTCAATTTTTGAAGGGAGATTGCTTTTTTCTGAGTTGTGTTAAGGTTGCCTTATTAGCTATTATTAGAGATATATTTTTGGTATGAAGATAATATCGAAGCTCTTATGAATAACCATTATTTGTGGGAATAATTATAGATAATAATACATAACAGTAAGGTGTTGATATATAGTTTGCTTGGGAGGATGCCTTGAATCGAGTTGGGAATTTATAGAAGAGGCTGTCTCAACTTTTTGGAGTTTTTCTTTTTTAGAATCTACTTTGGGAAGGTGGAGAGTTGCACTGTACAATACAGAGTTCCTTTAGGAGCCAGGTGTGAGGGGTTACTGTCCTTTGGCTTAGGTGCCAGGTGTGAGGGGTAACTGTTCTGTCAAAATTGCTGGACTTGGACCTGACCTCATCTCTTTATCCGGACATGCCATTTGGTGGGGCAGAGCACACCAAGAATAGAACCTCAGTGGATGGCTTAACACTCCAAGACTACACCAGTGCACTGAGGCCCCATTTACCTTTGTAATATTTTGGGTTGCCATCTTTGTGGTTTTTCCTTGCATTAGTATGTCCATCAGATTCAATCATTGCTTCTTAGGACTATCGAAGACTATGGAGTTAAAAATAGTGATTGCTTGTTCGGAAAATGATTTCTTTGTGGAAAAGATAGAACTGTGTTTGGGGAGTTTCCTATCTGTTTTAACTTTTCAGGCAGGAAGGTGGGTAGAATCTGACAGGAAGAACCGTTTTTTTGGGTGAAGGGCTACTTGTACTGCAGCTCATCATTTTGCGAAATAGACTTCAAATGTCATCTCGAGTTCCTAGTAACAGGTTTAGTGGGCACTCTGTTGTCTTACCTGTCATAGGTCACATATTTTTCAATTTATCTATCAATTGAAATCCTCGATGGCCATAAATTCTTGCCCATCATTTCACTATAGGACAACTTCTTGACCACAATATCATTGGCCACAGAAATCGGTGCTTGGATCTTCTTTAAAATGTTGGTATAACTGGTTTTTCCCTAGGATTGCATTGAACAATATTTTGATCAAAACGATTTATAATATGTTGTGAAGACCACAAAATCTTGATTGATGTGCAAAAGAACTGATTGATCTCACTGTATGGCCTTGCATTGTGCTTGGGATTCCATGTTAACATCATTCAGCACACAACTTCAACTTGAAACAGATACACTTTGAAATGATGTAGATGATATAAGGAATAATATGCTCTTAAGGTAGCTTGCAGTTGCCTTATTGAATCAAACCAAGTTAATTTGAATTGATGTTTGTACTAAAAAAAATCACATAAATGATAAATGTGATCTTCCTCTTGCAGTATGCATGCCAAACACAAATATGCAATGGACTTATTGGACCAAAGCTGCTGCGTTGCAGCAGTTCATGTCTTTAAAAAATTATCAGGATGAGAGACCTGAGAAAAGGAAGTTCAACCAGCTTGTTGCCTCGGGTCTTCAGCCAGTGGCAACTGTTGATACTTTCAAATCAAATCATAGAAGTACATCTGCGTCTCAGGTAATTATTTTTGACTAAAGTTAATTGCAATTTGCAACTATGCTGATCCTTACTGTTCACTATTAATTTTGTGTTAGGTGTATAGTAACATGCATATTTTGAAAGATATGCACAATAGTACCATGCCATATGGAACATATTTGCTTGGAACTAACTTATGCATATACTCTGACTTTGCATTTCAAACTTTAAAAGATATGTACAATAATACCATGGCATATGGAACATGTTTGCTTGGAACTAACCTATACATTTACTCTGAATTTGCATTTCCAGCTTTAGATCTATCATTTCCCTGTAATCATGGTGCTCCTTCTAGCATTGTGTTTGAGTGTTTCCTACATTGTCTTTAATGCCATGCTTGTCTCCAAAGAGCAAATGTGGGGGATCAACCTGTTTTCGGTAGGTCTGGCCTCTTCAACATCTCTAGATCATGAGAAGTTTGACTTATGGTTTGTTAGTCTGTTTAACATTGACAATTTACAATTTTTCCAGAACGACATTTCCACCATTCGATTTATTGTCTTCAGAAAATTCTTTCCCAATTTTCTCGTTATTAACAAGTTACTCCAACAGTGTTAATATTATTGTTAGAAGGACACAAATATTTCGCATTGCTATTTTCAGAAGATGTGGATCAGTATAATTTTGTATTGGAATTGGATGTCAGAGTCAATGCATGTTGGGATTTATAGTTGTATTCCCCTGAAATCATTATCATTTTGTGAATTAGTTCTTTTAACTAATTGGCCGGTATGCGTTTCACATTTACATACAAATCCCTAGCAATATAAACTTCTATATTCTAAGACAATTAGCTTTTGATTTCCCATTGTGAGAATTGGCATCTTGATTGTTTTTCATTTATTATGACAGAAATCCTACAATTTCAGTCCCATATCGAAGGACAATGCAGAGTTCAGAAACAGTTATTCTGGAGCAAATTGTGTTCCACATCAACATTTTGAAGTGCCTCCTTCATCCTTTTCAGTAAAAGCGTTTGATGATCAAAGCTTTACTAATCCTTCTATTGAACAAGCTGGAGCTTTTCTTAGAGAAAAGGCTTCCCACTCTCCAACTAATTTCAGGGAGCATTTCAGCTCTCCTGCTTCTTTCAAGGGACAAGATCCAACAGTTGCTTTGGGTGGAAAACTTATTTCAAGTATTCCCTTTACGAGACAACCTTCTGTCTTGTGCGGTGCTGCTGCCTCTTCAATTGGTACCACACCGATGAGGTAATACTACTTTTCCATGCAAAGACAGGTTCAACGTAATGTTATGCTTGAGTGGGTTTGCAAAAACATTATCATAAATGAACAGACTTCAGGTTAGTTTGGCTTTGTTTCTGATTTCTGTTTTCTGGGTTTTCCTTTATTCTAAAATATGAGATATTCTTCTTAACTTGTACTTGCAGGGCCGATTCTAATTTACCTGGCAAACTGGCTAATGCTCAGCTGACAATATTCTATGCTGGCACAGTAAATGTGTATGATAACATTCCTCCAGACAAGGTATGTCTTCCTTGCGGCCTAGAAGCCATAAGAGGATTAGTAAAGTTAATAAAATTAAACTGGTTCAAATTTGAATATTAAAATAGATTTGGTCTAGTGCTTTGTGTGGGGCAATTGCCAATTAGTGATAACATTCTCAGGTCCCTAATATTCATTTACTCATAGTCTCTTACACACAATATAGGTCTTTTAATTAAGATGGATATAACGTTTGAATCAAAAAATAACCAGGACAAATATCAAGCCTGTTCAGTGTTGAGGTATGTTTGTTGTTCGATTAATATATTTCATGGAATCTGATAAAAAGGTACTGACTGTTGGAGCTTACCATGAATATAGAGATAAGTGAATCATTTTCAGCATGTTTCCCTTCCATTGTTCGCTGTAGTGTACCATTTGGGAGAACGATGGAAAAGCATAACATTCTATAAAAGTCCTGTAAAATATTTGATCTTGGCGGAGGTGTAGAGGTCTTTGTTGAATTCCCACTGGTTGAATCTGCAGCAAACAAGGGGTATCCATCACAGTATAGCATAAGTGCACTGAAATACACTTAGCATGAATTAAAACACTTGGTGTTTTAAAACATTTCTATTGCCAGAAATCACATCCTGTTGGCATACCCAACTCTTTGGCTGTGTTATATGCTAATAATAAAGTAGGGACCTGGAACTCTATGTATAAGTCTTTGAGATGTTTGTTCATCTTTCTGAGTATTTTCTATTGACATAGATTCTGCCTTCTGGTCACTTGGATTTTCTACTCTTTGGTTGTATTATATGATAATAATAAAGAATAGGGACCTTTAGCTCTATTTGTGGATATTTTAGATACTTGTTCATCTTTCTGGGTATTTACTATTTAGATAGTTTCTGTCATCTGGTCACTTGGACTCTCTAATTAGGCCTCTACTGAATTTAATATAAAATTCATGGTTTTCATTGCAGGCACAAACAATCATGCTAGCGGCTGAAAATGGAAGTTCAATGCCTACAAAGATGACAGATTTATCACCTCAAAATTTTGTAATGTCAACAGCGGTGCCAACAAATAGTCACAGTAGACCAGCCACACCTAATATTTGCTCTAGCCGGCCAAATGCACTGACTGCAATGACTCCACAAGGTCCACCTCAGAAGCCACTTATCCCTATTCCACAAGTTCATTCCCAAAAGACCCAATTATGTTCCAAGCCTGGCCAGTGTATTGGAGTATCCTCAAGTAATGGGGAATTAGAGTCAAATCAAAACAATGGGGCTGGTAGCAACCAACAAGAATGTGCAAAAAAAATTGTCCCAGCATCAACACCTAATGCTGCCGTACCAAGAGGTAACAACGATACAGAAGGCTAATTACTTAGCTCTATATTCCTAGGATATCGTACTTAGCTCTGGGTATCAGAATTTGTTATAACTATGATGGGGGATTATAGTATATGTGAACCAATGTAGATATAAATAATACGTTGGCCTGCCTCTTGGCAGTAGCCCTTAAGTGGGCAATGAGTGAGAATATGTATATATAGAGGTTAATAGAATTGCATTCATTTATTGCTATCTTATTTGATATTTGTTTTATGCCAGCACTACCACTAGCACGTAAAGCATCGTTGACAAGATTTCTGGAAAAGCGCAATGGAAGGTATTGATTAAGCTCTGTAATCTGAATACCAAGTTTAATTAGTTTAGTTTACCTTTCTTCTGGATACACCCCTTAATCCATGTTACTTTACTTCTTTGTCCATAATATTTAAGACAAAACCCTTCTTTTTTTTGTTGATTCCAGGGCTCCTGCAAATTTGTCCTGTCCAACTGAGAAGTCTTCCCATCATTCTTCTCTCCAGCAAGAGAAGTCATTCAGTTCTATGTCATCTTTTGATTCTTCTCTCCAGCAAGAGAAATCATTCAGCTCTATGTCATCTTTTGATGGATGCTCGTCACCACAACATGACCTGACTAGTGATGCACTCCATATGAAAAAGATGAGCAGGTCGGATAGCATGGAGCATTCCAACTACTTGTCATTGCACCGGGATCATGCTTGAAGAAGGAAAAATTGCTTTTGGTACAAGGAACTGTTGATCAAACTGTTTCTCATCGCAATTGTTTTTTTCATTATTTCTAACCTTGCAGGTTCTTTCACAGTGCCCCCTGCAACATGAGTTCAGAAGTAACTCAATTAGCGGGTATCTTATTTTGAGACACAGTTTTTGTTCCTCTGAAATTGCAATATTGATGTTCAATAAAACAATTATTTGTATGTACAGTAACTTTTCTTTCACTATATATGAATTCAACTCGGAAAGAACTCCTTCTTTAGCTGCATTTAATTGAAGCAGCTGGAAATAAATATCAAAGCTATATTAGATTTAGGTAAATACCATTTATTGTGTTAAAATTACGACCTTTTTCTGTTATTGTGGATGGGATTCTGTAATTTTTTTTTTTCTATCTCGGAACTAGTTGGGGTAAAATAAGGCCATTGCGGAGCTCACAAGCTACGGTTTGTGAAAATGTGCCTGCCTAATAAACACACGGAGTTACTCATGATCCCTGAGCTTTGCCATACTAAAAGAAAATGTTATATCCAACTTATTTGACGATAAGGAAAAACTATTAAATAAATTCTCAGATTTTTAATTTATTTAGAGGATTTGGATTGCTCAACTGATGTTATTTTTCATGAACTCATCAAAACAAAACTGTAACAGTATCATGGCAATAAGAGCTCCAAACTGGGTCAGTCTGTTACAGTTGTTGATTCCCAATAAGTTGAAGTTTGACATATAATTCTAATCTAGCTCGTCCAAGTTAGTACAGAAGTAACTCAGGGAAGTTAGAACAGGAGGAGATTCCAATGAACACACCTCAATTGTGAAACTTTTATCCACACTTATATTTCCTCTGGTCCAAAATTCCTTGAGCTCATGATTTAGCTCCCAATTACCGCTATTAGGAATGGTTTGGTATAAGGTATGTTTTCCATTTTACTTTGGACATTATCCATCTTAACTCTAAATTTAACGAGAGATTAGTTTTTATCCATTTTAATCAGAGTTTTATTAAGTAACTGATGCAGAAGCATCCAGCTCAGGGAAGGACATGGCTGGGAGTTTGTCTCTTTCAAAACAGTTTGAGTTTCATTAGTTTTCATTTTCTAGTAATGGCTGTCTCAGCCGATGTTAATGTTTGCTTACGTATTTCTTTTTACATTTTTAGTTTTATTTAAAATTTGTTTTAATTTATAAAGCAAGAAAAGACAATTATTCAGAAACCATTTAATGTAACCACATATTGTAACTACTGGCAGTTTTGCTAACTGTCCAGTGTTCTCTATAAAACGAAAAGAGAAAACAACTAATGTAATTTTTTGCCATCATAGAATTGAATGAAGAGAAAGCACAGAAATATTTTCTGAAGACAAACATCTGAATCCATTCATGTTACAGCTCTAGAATTATTCCTACAGAATACTGTTAAATTATTTCCTTTTCCATAAGCAAAGCAATTACACACAGGTGAACAGTAAGCACCAAAGCGAGGAGAGCTCCCGGACAAGCTATAGTGCAAACAGAACAAATATATGAAGGGACGAGCAAGCCATTATCCACAGAGACAAGTTTTCAGGTACAGAAATGACCACATTCCCATTTTCATTTGCAAAATTTAAACAATCGAATTTACAGCATAAATACCTATGTATATTTGTCAAAAGCCGAGCACTACAGTGCATAGTTCAAACAGCCAATAAATCAAATAGAGCCGACCGAACTACAAACCCCCGCGAGGTCATTGCAGGACCGTTTAAATACATATGTGACCATAAACAACAGAGTCGAAATGGAGCTACAGGCACAGTGACAAGAGACCGCAGAACCCTATGAACAGTGAACCCTCAGTCAAACAACAAAAAGACACCAAGGAACGACCCTACCTGGTTCAGGTGTAGGAGACCCGGTGTGAGGACCACGAGCAGACTATCGCTCACTTGCGTTGGCCAACAACCAGACCATCAACAACGAAGCACAAGAAAACTACAACTACGTTAATAGATTGTAACTAGAATAGAGGGTCGAGTTGTGAGAACTTACCAGGGAAAGAGCCGAGCTTGTGTAAGCCAACATAGAAGCCATGGGGTTGAGGTCGTAGCCACAAAGTTGCTTGCTGCCATGAGGAGCAGAGGTTGTCAGTGCCTGATAAAAACAAAGTAAAAGTGACTAGCATAGAAAGAGGGAACCTTCGGGTGGTTGCCGAGTGGAAGCCGGAAGCCGAGTGACTCCATGGCTGCAACCTGAGACAAAACCAAACAAATAATCAACCTGTGAAGCTAGCGCATGGAGGGGAGACAAATAAACAAAAGCTGCAACTGAGAATACAAGTATAGCCGAGAAAAAGTTGACCACAGAGATCGATACCGAGGGTTTCACACCCAGGTCTTGAAACTGAGCACAGAACAGGCCGAGACATCGTCCATAGGTGAAAATCCACACCACATTGCAAACGAGGCACAATAAAAGCGAAATCTCAAACAAGTGACAGAGAAAACCCTCGTATAGCAGAACCAGAGACCTCACCAGCAGCATAGTGGCACATCAAAACGAACAATGCAAATGAAATGAATAGTCAGGGTTTCGGGGCATAGAAGGAGTGGGAAGGAACAAAGCCCGAGACCTGGACACATGTCCTCGTCTCCATAAACCAACAGTACCACCGCATTAAAGTCAACCAACCACCGTTTAATAAAAAATCCAATCAACGTATTTATCATTAATCCGAAAGTCGTAAGGGTTGGACCCATCAAATTTTGGTATTAGAGCAGGAACAGTTAACTGATTTTCTTATAAAATGGAAGCTGGAAGAAGAGGTCGTGGCAGAGCTATTCGAAGAGTAGTAGATGAGGGATTGAGGGAAGAGATTAGGATCCTGAATGCCCGCTTGGCGGCAGTAGAAGTAGGAAGGAGAAGGGATCCGGAAGTAGGGATGACAGTGAAGAAGAAGTTGTAGTTACAACAGATGGATCAGATGAAGAAGGACCTGAAATCAAATTGTTAAGGTCAGTCTTGTTGGCTAGCAGTAAGCCAAAGCCTGAAATTCTGAATTATGATGGCAGTTTGTCCACAGAAGTGTTGTTGGACTGGATTAGTGAGCTGGACAAATATTTTGAATGTGAGGAGGTCAACGAAGATAGGAGAGTTAAATTCGCTGCTACCAAGCTGAAAGGACATGCGGCCTTATGGTGGGACAGTGTCCAAGCAGAGAGGAGAAGATTGAATAAGTTACCAATTAAAAAGTGGACCAGAATGGTCGCCAAGATGAAGGGCAGGTTTTTGCCCAAAGATTACCAGATTGCTCTGCATCGACAGGTACAAAATTTGAAGCAGAGAGGAATGACGGTGAAAGAATATACTGAAGAATTCTATCAGGTGAATTTGAGAGCTGGTTATACTGAAGACACCCCAGAAAAGACAACAAGGTTTGTGAATGGCCTAAGGCTAGAGATATTGGACGAGATAAGTATTCTTTCTCCGAAAACCATAGAGGAAGCATACCAGAGTGCCTTAAAGGTAGAAGAAAAGATCACAAGAAAGCAAAATGCCAAGAGAGGACGAGGAACTGGTAGAGGGAAAGGACAATCCTTTGGCAGAGGAAGAATTGCCAACAACAGTGAAGAGGGCAGCAGTTCAAAGACCTCAGGGACAACAGAAAAGGAAGGTAGCACTAGGGGAGGAAGGCCATACCAGAGAGGAAGGGGAAATGGCAGAGGCAGAGGAGCTGCCTACCAGTGCTACAAGTGCCACAAGTGGGGGCACAGATCCTTTGAGTGTCTTGAAGGAGAACAGGCTGGTCAAAGAGGAGCATATGTTGCCCAGACAGAGGAAGCAGAGGCATCGCTTCAAGAGGTAGAGAATGTACCGGAGGCAGGGGAGGCTTTAGTCTTGAACAAGGTACTGTTGAAACTGGCAAAGGAAACAGTTGAACAAACCCAAAGAAAGGCATTATTCCGGATTGTGTGCAAGTCACATGGCAAATGCTGCAAACTGATTATAGACAGTGGAAGCACTGATAATTTGGCTGCAACAGAGATGGTGGAGAAATTGGGTTTAAAACGACTGAAGCACCCAACTCCCTACAAGGTGTCATGGTTACAGAAGGGTCACCAACTGCTAGTTGATGAGCAGTGTGAGGTGGAATTCCATATTGGCAAGTATAGGGACAAAGTGATTTGTGACATCATGCCCATGAACGTGTGTCGTATTTTGCTAGGTAGACCGTGGCAGTATGACCGAAAAGTTGTTCATGATGGGAAAAAAAACTATTACAAGTTTGTTAAGGATGGGATTAAGCATATGTTAGTACCCATCAAGGAGGAAGAAACAACGGAGACTAGTGGAACAAAAGTATTATTGGTGGGTGGAAAAGAATTTATGAAACAAATTGAAGATGACAAGGTGAAGTATGCTGTTGTAAGGAGACCAAGAACAGTGCTGTTGCACACTGAAATTTCTGATTTATCTGAAGAAATCCAGGAAATGTTGCAGGAATTCAACAACATTGTGGTGGATGATCTACCAGATAAATTGCCACCAAAGCGGAGTATCAGTCATCACATAGATTTCATCCCTGGAGCTAGTTTACCAAATAAAGCTGCTTATCAGATGAGCCCCAAAGACAATGAGGAGATTAGGAAACAGGTACAGGAGTTGTTGGATAAGGGACTGATTCGAGAAAGCTTAAGCTCGTGTGCAGTTCCGATAGTTCTTACTCCCAAGAAAGGAGGCGAGTGGCAGATGTGCATAGATTCACGAGCAATAAACAAAATTACGATCAGGTACAGGTTTCCATTGCCACGAATGGATGACATGATGCACTGTTTGAGCGGGGTAGCATATTTTTCAAAGATAGATCTGAAGAGTGGATACCACCATATTAGAATTTGAGAAGGGGACGAATGGAAAACAACTTTCAAAACTAATGAAGGGCTGTATGAATCGTTGGTGATGCCATTTGGGTTGAGTAATGCCCCTAGTACTTTTATGCGCCTGATGAACGAGATGTTGAAGGAGTTCATTGGGAAATTTGTGATTGTGTATCTTGACGATATACTGATTTTCAACAAGACCAAGGAGGAACATTTTCGACATGTTCGATATGTTCTAGAGAAGTTGCAGCAAAACAAGTTGTTGATAAATCTAAAAAAATGTACTTTCTTTCAGAAGGAGTTAGTCTATTTGGGTTTTGTGATTGCAGAAAATGAGCTGAAAATGGACCCAGAAAAAGTTGTAGCTATACTTAGTTGGCCATCCCCTAAGAGTCTGTTTGAAGTTCGAAGTTTTCATGGGTTGGCAAGTTTCTATCGCAAGTTTATAAAGGATTTTAGTGGAATTTGTGCACCTATGTTGGATACAATCAAGAAGGCAAGTCAACCTTTTCAGTGGACTGAAGCTGTAGAGAAGAGCTTCCAGATATTGAAGAAGAAGATCACTAAGAGGCCAATTTTGAGGCTACCTAACTTCAACAAATTTTTTCAAGTTCGTTGTGATGCCAGTGGTACAGCCATTGGAGTTGTACTCAACCAGGAAGACAAACCAGTAGCCTATTTCACGAAAAATTAAATGAAAGCAGGCAAAAGTATACGTCTTATGACATGGAGTTTTATGCCGTAGTCCAAGCTTTGAAGCATTGGAGACATTATCTGTTGGGTAATGAGTTTGTTTTGTTTTCTAATAATTATGCATTACAGTATGTTATGCAGCAACATAAGCTGAATCACAAACTTGCAAAATGGGTGGAGTACTTACAGAGCTTTACGTTCGTATTGAAGCATATTAGTGGTCAAGCGAACAAGGTAGCAGATGCACTAAGCAGAAGAGTTCTACTCTTGCAGGAAAGCATGATACAAGTGTTGAGATTTGAACACTTGAAAGAGTTGTATCAAACAGATGTAGATTTTAAGGAGGCTTATGAAGCCTGCCAGAATCCATTGTTGAGGAACAATTGTTCGTGGCTGGAGTATAACTTGCAGGAGGAGCTGTTATTCAAGGGAGGACAGCTGTGTGTCCCAGAATGCTCGATGAGGGAGAACATTATCTAGGAAAAACATAGTGGAGGTCTAGCTGGACATTTTGGCATTGATAAGACTTTGGATCAGCTCAGTCATTTCTATTATTGGCCAAAAATGCGAAGAGACGTACAGTGGTATGTGACTAGGTGTAAGATATGTCAGTTGGCGAAAGGGCACAGTCAGAACACGGGGTTGTACACACCCTTGCCTATTCCAGATAGATCGTGGGATTTAGTCAGTTGGACTTTGTCTTGGGTTTTCCCAAGACACAGCGAAGTTTTGATTACATCATGGTGGTGGTGGACCGATTCTCAAAGATGGCACACTTTATCCCTTGCAGAAAGACCAATGACACTACCCATGTAGCACACTTGTTTTTCACTGAAGTCGTTAGACTACATGGCTTACCTAAGTCCATAATTTCCGACAGGGACGTGAAATTCACAGGGCATTTCTGGCACACCTTGTGGAAAAAGCTAGACAGGAAGTTAAATTTCAACTCCTCTTATCACCCATAGACTGATGGGCAAACAGAGGTGGTGAACAGAAGTTTAGGAAACCCGTTGCGGATTCTAGTTGGAGAAATTTCACGAATGTGGGATCATGTACTTGCTCAAGCAGAATTCGCTTATAACGATTCACCAAATCGAAGCACAATAAGTAGTCCTTTTCAGATCTTGTATGGAATGCATCCCCGAGGAGTGCATGAGCTGAGGGATTTGGGACAGTTGGAGAAAAGAAGTGCTGGCGGGGAAGACTTTACAAGAGCAATTAACGACCTACATGAGTAGGTGAAGATGAAATTACAGGACAGCAGTCAGAGGTACAAACAGAAAGCAGATCTAAAACGATGTGAGGTACAATTTAATGTAGGAGATCAGGTTCTAGCGCATCTACGCAAGGAAAGATTTCCTAAGGGCAAATACAATAAGCTGAAATTCAAAAAAATTGGACCTTGTAAAATTCTGCGTAAGTTTTTTGCAAATACCTATGAACTGCAATTGCCTGCAGGTATAGGAATATCGCCCATTTTTAATGTAGCAGATTTATTCCCATACACTGCCAATATGGAAGAGGACAATTCGGCATAGTGAAAGCAGGACACCGAGGAAAAGAGCAGTTCGTGGACAAGACAAATGCCTACGGCTCAACCACTTGAAATCAAAGGAATCCTCGACACACAAGTGGTCAGGTGGACTTGGAGGAAAAAGTACCTAGAGTACCTGGTCAAGTGGAAGAACGACCCTATCGAGGACAGTTTGTGGCTTGATGCAGGACAGATACAACATGCAAGGTATTCTATCGAGGAGCTCATGGACCGGAGCCATGAATTTTCACATACCCTGGAACCCTGATGCAGGAGCATCCAGCTCAGGGAAGGACATGGCTAGGAGTTTGTTTCTTTCAAAACAGTTTGAGTTTCATTAGTTTTCATTTTCTAGGAATGGCTGTCTCAGCCAATGTTAATGTTTGCTTACGTATTTCTTTTTACTTTTTTAGTTTTATTTAAAATTTGTTTTAATTTACAAAACAAGAAAAGACAGTTATTCAGAAACCATTTAATGTAACCACATATTGTAACTACTAGTAGTTTTGCTAATTGTCCAGTGTTCTCTACAAAACGAAAAGAGAAAACAACTAATGTAATCTTTGCCATCATAGAATTGAATGAAGAGAAAGCACAGAAATATTTTCTGAAGACAAACATCTGAATCCATTCCTGTTACAGCGCTAGAATTATTCCTACAAAATATTGTTAAATTATTTCCTTTTCCATAAGCAAAGCAATTACACACAAGTGAACAGTAAGCACCAAAGCAAGGAGAGCTCTCAGACAAGCTATAGTGCAAACAGAACAAATATACGAAGGGACGAGCAAGCCATTATCCACAGAGACAAGTTTTCAGGTACAGAAACGACAACATTCCTATTTTCATTTGCAAAATTTAAACAATCGAATTTACAGCATAAATACATATGTATATTTGTCAAAAGCCGAGCACTACAATGCATAGTTCAAACAACCAATAAATCGAACAGAGTCGACCAAACTACAAACCCTCGCGAGGTCATTGCAGGAGCGTTTAAATACATATGTGACCACAAACAACAGAGTCGAAATGCAGCCATAGGCACAGTGACAAGAGACCGCAGAGCCCAGCCAAACTACAACTAAGACTCATAAAACCCTATGAATAGTGAACCCTCAGTCAAACAACAAAAAGACACCAAGGAGCGACCCTACCCAGTTCAGGTGTAGGAGACCCGACGTGAGGACCACGAGCAAACTGTCGCTCACCTGCGTTGGCCAACAACCAGGCCATCAACAACGAAGCACAAGAAAATTACAACTACGTTAATAGACTGTAACCAGAACAGAGGGTCGAGTTGTGAGAACTTACCAGGGAAAGAGCCGAGCCTGTGTAAGCCGATAGAGAAGCCACGAGGTCAAGGTCGCAGCCACAAAGTTGCTCGCTGCCACGAGGAGTAGAGGCTGTCAGTGCTTGATAAAAACAAAGTAAAAGTGACTAGCATAGAAAGAGGGAACCTTCGGGTGATTGTTGAGTGGAAGCCGGAAGCCGAGTGACTCCATGGCTGCAACCTGAGACAAAACCAAACAAATAATCAAACTGTGAAGCTAGCGCATGGAGGGGAGACAAATAAACAAAAGCTACAACTGAGAATACAAGTATAGCCAAGCAAAAGTTGACCACAGAGATCGATACCGAGGGTTTCACACCTAGGTCTTGAAACCGAGCACAGAACAGGTCGAGACATCGTCCATAGGTGAAAATCCACACCACATTGCAAACGAGGCACAATAAAAGCGAAATCTCAAACAAGTGACAGAGAAAACCCTCGTATAGCAGAACCAGAGACCTCACCAGCAACATAGTGGCACAACAAAACGAACAATGCAAATGAAATAAACATTCGGGGTTTTGGGGCATAGAAGGAGTGGGAAGGAACAAAGCCCGAGACCTGGACACGTGTCCTCATCACCATAAACCAACAGTACCACCGCATTAAAGTCAACCAACCATTGTTTAATAAAAAATCCAATCAATGTATTTATCATTAAACCAAAAGTCGTAAGGGCTGGACCCATCAGTAACAAGAGGGACCAAATCCCTTAAAGGTGCAAAAACTTCAAAGTTTGCGAAGTTTGCATTAAGGAAGTTGATTCTTTTGGGAACTTGAAAAGTAAATGATTAAGATGGATTTAAGCTAATTGTAGTGGATGATGGCATGAAATCATTGTCTTTGATGATGACATGAAATCATTGTATTTCAAATTTTATCCATCTTAACTTCAAATCTATTTAATATTAAGAGAGTTTAGCTTTTGTCCATTTTAAGCGCAATTTTTTAAAGTAACAAGATATATAAAATCCTTTCAAGGTGCAAAAGCTTGAAGTTTGTGAAGTTTGCACCAAGGAAATTGATTCCCTATTCCTCTAGGGGTTTACAAGTACATGGTTAAGATGGATCTATAAACTATTTGGAGTAGAGGATATTGGCCTTGAAATGATGTTTTATATTAAATAATTAAAGAACTCTACCATATATGTTGAGGTAAGGGGTTTTTAATAGAGCAAAATAGTGATATAAAACCAAATATTATCACCACTAAATTTTGATGAAAAATCTCCATAAGCATAATGCAATACGCTAAACTCAATAAATTAGAAAGAAATCAATATGTTTAAGAAAGTGAATAGTAAGAAAGTAATAGGATAAAGATATTGAATAGAACATACACACAATATTCTATATCACTCTTTGTTATTTAGCTTTTATTTTAGCTACCCTTTCTCCTTTTCCCATCTTTTCATATTTATAATATGAAAAACTTTTAATTTGAAATATTTGAAAAAATATGAGACCTTATCTCTTTTTTGCTAGTGTCCGTAGTGGCTTAGTCTAGTGTGAATCCTTTTATACTTTTGTCCAAACAAGTTCTTTGTGACTTTCCCCAAACATGTCCTAAAGCAAGTTATAGTCTAATTTTACCCCTTTTAGCAGGTGTAATAGTAATAGTTTGAGAGAAAACTTTACTCCATTTAATGTTCCACATATAAAATCAAAGTTTACTAAAGCATATAAAATCAAAGTTTACTAAAGCATATGCAAGAGAATTTGGAGGTAAGTTTCTTATATTGTATGCAATTTTTTTATCAATTCCATGATAACCATTAACAAGCCTTGTGTCAATTCATAAATTTGAAAGTAGGCGTCACTCTCTCCGACTACATTAAGAAAATTAAATTTTAGTTCATCCTCATACTTCAAACAATAATAGCTTCTTACATCAACTTGGACACTGCATGCAACTACTCTTTTCACGCATAATATAAATCAAGCCAACATGATTTAGAAAGATGCACACGAACCATACAAAATGCATGACCATGGAAATATAAATGTACGAGACTATATTATTTCACGTAGTCAAAAACTCCTCATATCAACATTTCCTCAATTTTCTTAACATGTAAGATATAAGTGTCAAAACCCCATATTTTAATTATCTGCATTACTTTTAACAATGTTAAAGAAATTTGTGCGATAATTTGAATATAAACCCAATTCGATATGTATTTTTTAAAGTATTGTTTAGTACTTTTTTGAAAATTTCATCTATAGCAGCAACGGGAAATTATTCTCCTAATTGTAAATTAAATTGTGTAGTTTATTTGCTACGACAAACAATGAATAAAATCATAACTGTAATTTTCACCATAAAAATAATGTGAAAAATAAAATATTGGAAACTAAAAAATTTTTGGACACATAAAATTTTTGACACAGTTATTTGTGCACAATTGTCCCCGGAAAAAACCAATGTGGGAAAACCGGTGTAACAGATGAGGGTTTTATTATTATTCTCCAGCAACAATTCTGAGTACAATGATTTAGATGCTCTACTAGCAATTTAATCTGGGGAAAACACTGGCAAAATTATTGTGAGAATTTTCTCTCACCCCACAACTATTTTTTGTCACTGAAATTTCCTCCATTTCCTTACGTTGAGCCTTTTGAGTCACCCTCTGTGTAGTGCTTGCGCAGATCCTCTGAGGAATTCAACCCTCCCCTCACTACCTCTTCCTGGGACTAGAATACTTCCTTCTAGAATGTTGCTACTCCCTCTGCCACCTACTACTCACCCTTTGACTCTGTCTTCCTGCTGAATCTCTGCCTCTGAGAAAATCAAACTGCTTGGGCAACTGAGTATCTGCACTGGTGCGTTCTCCATCACGACATCAATCTCTTCTTATATCTTCCTATTGCGACTCCAATGGCAAAAATTAAATCTTAATCAATGACTCAAATCATTTCTAGATCGATCCGTATGAGTTTTTAGATGATTCTCACCTTATCTCAATTAATACTGATTAATTAGCCATATTCCCTAAGTTTAGAATTAGGAAATATTTAAAAATCGGATAATAATCTAATTTAGACACTTCTAAGTGGAATTTCCAGAAATGGTTTGTGAGTTTTGGAGATCTCATGTATTCTAGCCTCTCCACCAAATTTCGTGGCTAGAACACATTTGATGCTACAAAAACTAACATTCCCTCTTAGCGAGGAATGGGTTCTAGTGTTGCACAACCTAACACAACACTCTGTCTCTGTATCATCACCTGTCACGTTGCTAATGTCTAGTTGTTGTTGCCCAACAACTACTACTCAACTCTGATGATGCATCTGTGCTGCTGTTGACCTTGCCATACTATTGCCAACACTACATCTGCACTACAACTCCCTCACATCTGTTTCTGCTGTAATTGCAACATCTACTACTGAAAATCTCTCCCTGCCACTGGAACTGGTTCTCCACCATACCCATTTACTCTTTGAAATAGACGAACTTAGCTCTTCCTAGAGCTTTTGTGAGTATGTCTGCAACTTTCTCTTCCGTGGGAACATAGTGTAGCTCGACCACCCCATGTTGTACACAATCTCTGATGAAATGACATTGAATATCTATGTGTTTCAACCTGTCATGAAACATTGAATTCTCAGAGAGCTTGATGCAACTCTGATTATCACAATAGACTCTGGTCACCTCCATCCTCTGCATGAACAAGCTTACTAACAACTTCTGAAGCAATATAACTTCGCACGTAGTTGTGCTTGCTGCCATTTACTATGCTTCTGTAGAGCTCAGATCTATCGACTTCTACTTCTTGTTGGACCATGAAACATTAGGGAAATTTTGAGGTCTAAAATGGGCCTCCTAAGAAAAATGTACAACCAAAATAAACTTTATAAAAACCAATAGGATTCAAGGTGATGATGTTAACCATGGGGATGTTTCACCATTTTGGAGTAAAAAAGTAAAAATATTAAAAAATAATAAAATAATAAAACTACTTTTTCAACTCGTATTTTCAACTTATCTCCCTGAGTTTTTACTCAAATTTTGAGCGAGAGTACTCGTTGGATGCAAAATTTAATTCATCATCCAAAGAGTACCTATGTTGCATACTTTCGATGGACCCTACTACACAAAAAATGAGAAATACATGAAAAACGTGATTGTAATCACATTTTTTCATGTATTCCTCATTTTTCTTGTAGTAAGGTCCATCAAAAGTATGAAACATGGGTACTCCTTGGATGAGGAATCAAATTATGCATCCAACAAGTGTTTCCACTCGAAATTTGAGTAAACCCATAGGGAGATTAGTTGGAAATACGAGTTGAAAAAATAGCTTTTTCTTTTTTCCCTTTAAAATTTGATGATGTAATTTAATCTTATTTTATTATTTTCACTATTATTTTATAATTTCCTTAGGAGGCCCATTTTAGACCTCAAAATTACCCTAATGTCATCCTTGATCCAAAGCTAAAGCAATACCTTAAGGTACTTTTCGTGTCTATTGAAATGTCTACCCAATCTGCATCTATGAACCCACATAGTATAAAGTCATCCCCTCGGGTATATCTCAACCCATACTCGACTCTGTCGTGCACATACCTCAAAATATGCCTTGCTAGTGCCCAATGCACCCTCTTCGGCTTTACCATGAACTAACTAAGAGTATTTACTGCAAAGAAAATATCTGGCCTAGTGTTGACTAGATACATGAGAGACCCAATAAGCTGTCTATACAAGGTGGGGTTGACATCCTTGTCATCTAATGCATCTATCTTCCTCCAATTGGTGATCATGGGCATAGACATGGGTCTACAATCCTGCATTTCAAACCTCTTCAGAATATCTGTAGCGTATCTTCCTTGCCCAAGGAAGATCTCCCCATCCTTTTGCCACACTTCCAATCCTAGGAAATTTTGCATCAACCCCAAGTTCTTCATATCAAACTCTACTTCCAGGTTCATCTTGCAATCCTTTATGAGCCTTGATGATCCTATCAGAAGGAGATCATCCACATACAAAACTAGGATGAGTGGCTTACCCTCTACCATTAAATAGTAAAGGTTGGGATCTGCATCACTCTTGACAAATCCCATTTGTTGCAAATAGCTGTCAGTCCGACCATACCATGCCCTGAGAGCATGCTTGAGTCTGTATAGATCTTCCATCAGTGTGCACACATGAGTGCACTTCTCATGAGCCTCAAAGTCCTCTAGTTGTTCTATGTATACCTCTTCCTCTATCACCCCGTTTTAGAAAGTTGTCTTGACATCCATCTGGTGAATCTCCCATCACATCTGAGCTGCTAGGGATATAACTGACCGGATAGAGGTGTATCTAGAAACTATGGCGAAGGTCTCTTCATAACTTATTCCTTCTTTCTGTGCATACCCCTTTTCTATGAACCTAGCCTTGTACTTTTCCACACTGTCTTCTGCAACATACTTAATCTTGTAGATCCATCTAGAACCTACAACTAACTTGTTTTTACGCCTCGGCACCACCTCCCAAACGTCATTCACCATGATAGGGCTATAATCTTCTACCATGGCATTTTTCCACCCCTAATGTTGTGCAGCCTCCAAAAAGTTGGAAGGTTATGCAACTTGAGCCACCGATGCTTGGTACCTGTCAGGTTGTCCACGTTGTCTTTTGTTCGTCCTAGGAGTTCCAATAAACTCATTTGCATCTCTTAATGTCTGATGAACCTCTATGTTGGCTCAACCACTAGTGGTGGAAGGTTCAACCAACTCCTCCTCATCCTGCCTCTTCTACTCCATCTACTAATAACTCCCCATATCTTCTGCACCTGAGGAAATACTAGTACTAGTCACTATACTCGATCCCTGTGACTGCCCTCCTGCTGGTCCCACTAGCTGCCCTTACTACTGGAACAAAGGAGCTTCTTCTCACTGATTCTGATCACCTGCAAGTATCTCACAGTTGAAAAGTGTAACTAGGTTCGGTCTTCATAATGACATGTAATTGTGATTTTATGTAAAAGATGTAAAAAAGAAAAACAAAATATTGTAATGCTTGCATCATGGGTTTCATGAGCAAGAGATTTTATTTTTGAGTCAAGGCTCCCATTGAGAGACTTTAGGAATTTTTTCCATTTAGTCATAAAGGAATAAAAGTGTCATTATCATATAATGAAGTCATGATACACATTATAAAGAGTCACACTTGTCTATGTAAAGTATTCCTCAAAGACCTTGTCACTAGACCTCTCCAAGTCGGCCTACAAAGAATGAAGAACCTAGACGGTGATGTGAGATCTCCTCTTTGTGATCATGTCGGCCTAAAATACATGAGTCGGCATATATATACAACCACACTCGACCTCACTCGGAGGCAAGCAATTCGGTGAAGAAGATAAGTAGAAGTGCGAAGAAGAACTAGAGAAAAGAGCGAAGATCAAGAGAAAGATAGCGAAGGAAAGGGATACTTCTGGAAGATCTAATTTGGGCATATATACTCTCCCATGTGTGAAGAAAGGAGGTCTGAAAGCATAGAGAGAAGGTCGAAATTACTATTGCATTGAGGTGACATTGTTTGGGTATAAGATCTCACAGAACGAAGATGAGAAGAGCAGTGTGGAAGAATAGATACTGAGATTCTCTAGGGTAGCCAAGAAGAAGAGTAGAGACCAAGATTCTCTAAGGTAGCCGAGAGAGTAGAGACCGAGATTCTTTAGAAGGAAGCCAAGGAGAGAAGAAGAAGTTGAGAAAGGGAAGATGTAGAACATCAAGGCTAGTGACAAGGGTCTTAGGAGGACACTAAAGTCAAGGTTCTTTGTTATGGTCTTGATATTTGTCAATTGAAGATCTATAAGAAGAATTTCTGATTGGGTTTTGCTTTCAAAGAGAGAGATTTTGGCCCTGGCTGACAAGCCTACATACTGTGTCTTTTGTCTTCTATTCTTTATTTGGTAATTGTCTTGATGAAAAGAACACATTGATAACATAACAAAGAGAAGATCATAATACAAGAAGTAAAAGCATATCACAAACAATTATGTAGAAGGGAATATCCTAATCATTCATGACCTAGATTAACAACATAAACTTTGAAACGAAAACTGTAAACTCAAAACAAGAACTATAGCCAAAAAACAAAACAAAAAGCATAAAAAAGACATAAAAAAACAATCAAGAAACGAAAAAATGTTGATGCTAAAACACTGAAATGCTAGAAAACCTTAAAATTTTGATAATTTTTCAAGCATGACATTATGGAAAATTTTCGTGACTAAAAACACTTTAAAAATGAACACCTGAATAAAAGTGTCATTATACAAAGAGTAATTTCTTTTTTAAAGCAGTTGTCTATAACGCGACTTTTTGAAAGCCTTTCCGACGGGTTTTTTCGGTCGAAATCCGGCAAGAATTTATTGGAATCGCAAGTTTGATAGCTAGTTTCTGCACAATGAAAGCGTCCCAGGGGTTTTGAGGGTGCTGAATCCAAATATGCAGTTAAAAAACCATTTTAACTGCAACAAATCAAGATTTAACCTCAATTTCTTCCGCCAAATTCCGTCACCGGAATCTCCAAAAAGTCGCATTATAGACAACTCCTTTTTTAAATGTCAAAAATATGATGACTTTAAAAACTTGGCTTCAGACAACTTCACACATTGCAAAAAAAAGTTCAAAAGTTAACAATTTTTTAAGTTGTCTTATTTTTCTTCTTGTTTTTCGTCCTAGGATGTTAGTTTTTTCAGAGTTTTCCAAAGATGTGTTTTTTAGTTTTTTTTTTTATTTTTTTTTTAATAATGGAATTTCTAATTTTCTTTTGCAAAAAAATAAATATATATATATAAACACAAAAAATCTGATTAAAAAACATAATTATCATGTAAAAGATAACAAATTAAAATAAAAAAACAAAAATTTTAGAAAACTCCTAAAAAAAAATAATAGAAATACATAATTAAAAAAATAAAATAAAAAATTAACAAAAAAAAAAAAAATGACCAATTTTAAATAATTAAAAAAAAACATTTAAAAATAAAAATAAACCTAAAAAAATAACAAACATTAAAATAACGAACAAACATTATAATAATAATAAAAAAATTAAACATAACTAAAAAACTTTAAAAAGTATATAATAAAAAAACATTAAAAAAACAATTTTTTTTAAACATAATTAAGAAACTTAAACAAAAATATATATTAAAAAAAATAAAAATAAAAATAAATTATTAAAAAAAACATAATTAAAAAACATATATATATATATTAAAAAATAAAAAAACATTGTTGGGGCCCTGGCCTTGCCCAACCAATTCTCGGAATCGGTCGGGCAAGGCCCAGTGCCCTCGGCTGATTCTGAGAATCGGTTAGGGAAGGCCCAAGGCCCCCGACTGATTCTGAGAATCAACTACACAAGACCCAGGGCCCACGACTAATTCCAAGAATTGATCACGCAAGGTTCAGGGCCCTTGACCACTAGGCTAGCCGGTCATGGAGGCTGCGCACAACTCCACAACCAGGTAGCCCAACGGCCATCGAGGTTGCACACAGCTCCCCAGTCGACCAACCCAACGGTTTTGGACGTTGAGTGCAGCTCCACAACCGGGGGCCATGGGCCTTGCCCGACCGATTCAAAAAATTGGTCGGGCAATGCTGAGAGCCCCCAACGCTTTTTTTTAAATATTTTTTATTATAAATATATTTTTATGTTTTTTAATTATGTTTAATATATATATATATATATATATATATATATATATAATGTTTGTTTGTTATCTTTAAATGTTTTTAATATATTTTTATGTTATTATTATTATTTTAATTTATTTTTTTAATTATTTAAAATTGTTTATTTTTTTAGTTTTTTTTTTGGGTTAATTTTTTATTTTTTTTTAAATTATGTTTGTTTCTATTTTTTATAAGTATTTTAAAATTTTGTTTTTGTTTTTTCTAAATTGTTAGGATTATGTTTATTTTTTCAATTTTTGTGTTTTTTTTTATGTGTCTCTTATATATATATATATATACACTAAGTCACCAGATTCGGCGAATTTCAAAGAACAAGTTCGAAATTCGGCAAATTTTAATCGAAAACGAATTTATTCGTTCGAGTTCGCCGAATTTTATGGCAAACTCGAATTTCATCGCGAATTCGAATTTTTTGCCGAACAGATTCGTTTAGGGTTCGATGAAATTCGTTTCCGATTCGAAAACGTTTGTTTAAGTTCGTTTTTTTCGCGCGTTTTAAGAAATTGCCTGTAACCTGCGGGTTTCATTGTTCGTCGGGTTTCATTGTTCATTGTTCGAACTTCGAAGGGTTTCATTGTGGTCCAAACTCTGTTGCAAACTTGCAAGTTGCAGTCCAGTCTACAGCTGCTAGAGGGTTTCATTTCAGAAGATGTCTTCAGTGACCAGTCTACAGCTGTTGACGCGTCTCTTGATCGAGGTCCGACTCTCTGAGGACTCTTGTTGCGCAGCCGTCAGGCTCTCATTCTCACTGCTTAGGGACCAGGGTTCAGCGTTCAGGTAGGACTCGCAACAAATAAAGCATTGCTCAGTTCTTTATAAATTTATAAGAATGACAGACTACAAAATCTCAAAGAAATAGAAGATTACTATGCATGAGACCTCACCGCAATAACAAAATACTTCCCTTTGTCCATCACTGATCTTCTGTTGAAAAAAGAGATAGCCATCAGACTCCAGACCAACTTCATATCCTCTCTTCTGCTTGAAATCTTCTTTGAGAATGAATATTAGCAATCAGACTCAAAACTAGCTTCAATCCTCTTTGAATGTCTGTCTCTAGCCTTGATTTTAAGAACAAATTCGATCACTTACCAGAACTCCAGTGAACCAACCATTCTAAATATTTGAACCAAGCCTACTTAGTGGTGCCTCTATTGTTTGGTGGGAGAAGTATCTTTAGTCTAGTTTGTCATTATCTGACAAATTTTCTTATTGTGGTCTATGACCAGCAAGGCTATAAACTCCTCGGGAATTTGTAGCTCTCTGGGATATCTTCTGGCAACTTCTCACTGTGGAATGTTTGAACCAAGTCCACTCCCTTCTTTAGAGCAACAAGACCTCTTCTACTCTAGCAGCTATGAAGACACCTACAGTTCATTTTCTAGCTTTCTATATAGGCATGGTAATTTGCTAGGAGACCATTCATTCCCTAGTCTAGATCCGGTTATTGTACGTTTAATTATTTCTGCAGCATCAACTCAAAATGCTGGACCAATTATTCTGCTGCCTTTTGATTCCTTCATGAAAAACCAATTCCTTCTATGAGACAATTTGAATCAACCCTGCTTCTTGTTGTTCACAATTGCCACTTCTAATGGCTAGTTGATCAAATTAAGCATGGGAAAGACTAAATTTCTTCAAGAACGAAAGAATTGATATCTTCCAATGCAAATCAACCTCTGTCAAACAAGTCTATTCCTTTAAACAAGAAATCAATGGCGTCTAAGAAACCTAAATCGCCCCTTCCATGCGTCGAATAAGAGATTTACAGAAATCAAGGATAGAGTCTTTTGTCTTATATTCTTTATTTGGTAATTGTCTTGATGAAAAGAACACATTGATAACATAACAAAGAGAAGATCATAATACAAGAAGTAAAAGCATATCACAAACAATTATGTAGAAGGGAATATCCTAATCATTCATGCCCTAGATTAACAACATAAACTTTGAAACGAAAACTGTAAACTCAAAACAAGAACTATAGCCAAAAAACAAAACAAAAAGCATAAAAAAGACATAAAAAACAATCAAGAAACGAAAAATGTTGATGCTAAAACACTGAAATGCTAGAAAACCTTAAAATTTTGATAATTTTTCAAGCATGACATTATGGAAAATTTTCGTGACTAAAAACACTTTAAAAATGAACACCTGAATAAAAGTGTCATTATACAAAGAGTAATTTCTTTTTTAAAGCAGTTGTCTATAACGCGACTTTTTGAAAGCCTTCCGGCGGGTTTTTCCGGTCGAAATCCGGCAGGAATTTATTGGAATCGCAAGTTTGATAGCTAGTTTCTGCACAATGAAAGCGTCCCAGGGGTTTTCAAGGGTGCTGAATCCAAATATGCAGTTAAAAAACCATTTTAACTGCAACAAATCAAGATTTAACCTCAATTTCTTCCGCCAGATTCCGTCACCGGAATCTCCAAAAAGTCGCATTATAGACAACTTTTTTAAATGTCAAAAATATGATGACTTTAAAAACTTAGCTTAAGACAACTTCACACATTGCAAAAAAAAGTTCAAAAGTTAACAATTTTTTAAGTTGTCTTATTTTTCTTCTTGTTTTTCGTCCTAGGATGTTAGTTTTTTCGGAGTTTTCCAAAGATGTGTTTTTTAGTTTTTCTTTGAATTTTTTTTTTTTTTTTTTTTTAATGGAATTTCTAATTTTCTTTTGAAAAAAATAAAAATAAATAATATATATATATAAACACAAAAAATCTGATTAAAAAACATAATTATCATGTAAAATATAACAAATTAAAAACAAAAATCAAAAAACAAAAATTTTAGAAAACTCTTAAAAATAAATAATAGAAATACATAATTAAAAAAAATAAAATAAAAAATTAACAAAAAAAAAAATGACCAATTTTAACTAATTAAAAAAAACATTTAAAAATAAAAATAAACATAAAAAAATATCAAACATTAAAATAACGAACAAACATTATAATAATAATAAAAAAATTAAACATAACTAAAAAACTTTAAAAAGTATATAATAAAAAAACATTAAAAAAACAATTTTTTTTTAAACATAATTAAGAAACTTAAGCAAAAATATATATTAAAAAAAATAAAAATAAAAATAAATTATTAAAAAAAAACATAATTAAAAAACATATATATATAATAAAAAATAAAAAAACATTGTTGGGGGCCCTGGCCTTGCCCAACCAATTCTCGGAATCGGTCGGGCAAGGCCCAGTGCTCTCAGCTGATTCTGAGAATCGGTTAGGGAAGGCCCAAGGCCCTCGACTGATTCTGAGAATCAGCTACACAAGACCCAGGGCCCACGACTAATTCCAAGAATCGATCACGCAAGGCTCAGGGCCCTTGAACACTAGGCTAGCCGGTCATGGAGGCTACGCACAACTCCACAACCAGGTAGCCCAATGACCATCGAGGTTGCGCACAGCTCCCCAGTCGACCAACCCAACTATTGTGGAGGTTGAGTGCAGCTCCACGACCGGGGGCCATGGGCCTTGCCCGACCGATTCAAAAAATTGGTCGGGCAATGCTGAGAGCCCCCAACGCTTTTTTTTAATTATTTTTTATTATAAATATATTTTTATGTTTTTTAATTATGTTTACTATATATATATTTATTATAATGTTTGTTTGTTATCTTTAAATGTTTTTAATTTATTTTTATGTTATTATTATTATTTTAATTATTTAAAATTGTTTATTTTTTTAGTTTTTTTTTGGGTTAATTTTCTATTTTTTTTTAAATTATGTTTGTTTCTATTTTTTATAAGTATTTTAAAATTTTGTTTTTGTTTTTTCTAAATTGTTAGGATTATGTTTATTTTTTCAATTTTTGTGTTTTTTTTATGTCTCTCTTATATATATATATATATATATATATATATATATATATATATATACACACACACTAAGTTACCAGATTCGGCGAATTTCAAAGAACAAGTTCGAAATTCGGCAAATTTTAATCGAAAACGAATTTATTCATTCGAGTTCGCCGAATTTTATGGCGAACTCGAATTTCATCGCGAATTCGAATTTTTTGCCAAACAGATTCGTTTAGAGTTCGATGAAATTCGTTTCCGATTCGAAAACGTTTGTTTAAGTTCGTTTTTTTCGCGCGTTTTAACAAATTGCCTGTAACCCGCGGGTTTCATTGTTCGCCGGGTTTCATTGTTCATTGTTCGAACTTCGAAGGGTTTCATTGTGGTCCAAACTCTGTTGCAAACTTGCAAGTTGCAGTCCAGTCTACAGCTGCTGGAGGGTTTCATTTCAGAAGATGTCTTCAGTGACCAGTCTACAGCTGCTGACGCGTCTCTTGATCGAGGTCCGACTCTCTGAGGACTCTTGCTGCGCAGCCATCAGGCTCTCACTCTCACTGCTTAGGGACCAGGGTTCAGCGTTTAGGTAGGACTCGCAACAAATAAAGCATTGCTCAGTTCTTTATAAATTTATAAGAATGACAGACTACAAAATCTCAAAGAAACAGAAGATTACTATGCATGAGACCTCACCGCAATAACAAAATACTTCCCTTTGTCCATCACTGATCTTCTGTTGAAAAAAGAGATAGCCATCAGACTCCAGACCAACTTCATATCCTCTCTTCTGCTTGAAATCTTCTTTGAGAATGAATATTAGCAATCAGACTCAAAACTACCTTCAATCCTCTTTGAATGTTTGTCTCTATCCTTGATTTTAAGAACAAATTCGATCACTTACCAGAACTCCAGTGAACCAACCATTCTAAATATTTGAACCAAGCCTACTTAGTGGTGCCTCTATTGTTTGGTGGGAGAAGTATCTTTAGTCTAGTTTGTCATTATCTGACAAATTTTCTTATTGTGGTCTATGACTAGCAAGGCTATAAACTCCTCGGGAATTTGTAGCTCTCTGGGATATCTTCTGGCAACTTCTCATTGTGGAATGTTTGAACCAAGTCCACTCCCTTCTTCAGAGCAACAAGACCTCTTCTACTCTAGCAGCTATGAAGACACCTACAGTTCATTTTCTAGCTTTCTATATAGGCCTGGTAATTTGCTAGGAGACCATTCATTCCCTAGTCTAGATCTGTTTATTGTACGTTTAATTATTTCTGCAGCATCAACTCAAAATGCTGGACCAATTATTCTGCTGCCTTTTGATTCCTTCATGAAAAACCAATTCCTTCTATGAGACAATTTGAATCAACCCTGCTTCTTGTTGTTCACAATTGCCACTTCTAATGGCCAGTTGATCAGATTAAGCATGGGAAAGACTAAATTTCTTCAAGAATGAAAGAATTGATATCTTCCAATGCAAATCAACCTCTGTCAAGCAAGTCTATTCCTTTAAACAAGAAATCAATGGCGTCTAAGAAACCTAAATCGCCCCTTCCATGCGTCGAATAAGAGATTTACAGAAATCAAGGATAGAGTCAGCATTTGTCTTAATTGTCATGGAATTAAGACACCTGTTTTTACCTACCCTTAATTAAAACAGATATAAATCCTAGCAGTAAACCATGAAGTGAGCCAATAATGGGAGCAATTAATTGTCATGGAAGTTGAACTGTTTGTTTTGTGTCTTTTCTTGCCTTCAGCAACATTTATATTTACATAAATCTTGTAACTTATTTCCACTTGCTTGGAACTGGAAGTCACGTAACACAAAACTGTGATGCAGTGTTTCTGAAAAGACAGTCCAATTTGAAAAACACTTTCATTAAGCTTCAATTGAACTTCCAAGTTCCAGGTTTCTGTGCAAGAAGGTAGAAAGTTCACTTACACAGAAATGTGATATGATTCCTGCTCAGCGCTGTATTCAACTCCACATTGAAATTTGATACATGCTAAAATTTAAAAACAGTTAGATCTGAACAGTGAAGTGTATGGCCTCAGGCCTGTTATGAAAATTCTGAACTATTTTTAGTTAATTTATTGAACTTTTCTAAATTGTTTTTAGTTAATTGACTGAATTTTAACTAAAAACAGTTAGGGTCATTAAATCTTTTAGATCTGAAGTGTATGGCCTGTGTAAGAAAATAAAAAGCTACAACAGTACACTGTTTTGAATCACTTTTGTATGGCCTGTGTAAGAAAACTGTTTTGAATCACTTTTCCTTTTTCCAACTAATGAAAATGTAAATTAAAAAAAAATTGCAGACATTTCAGACTTCAAGTCTTCACCAGTTTTCAACAATCATAGGTTCAGAACCTTCAAATTTCAATGGCACCCCCAAAATCAACTGTTGTAGCTTGGAATTTTGTCCAAAAAGATGGTTTTAATCTTTCATGTCAGCTGTGTGGACATAATTTCACTGGCACTTTAACTAGAGCAGTGGATCACCTTCTCGGTATTAGCAATGGAAGTGGAGGTGGTGTTGAAGCCTGCACTAAGATCACCGATGAACAAAAAGCCACGGTGCAAAAAGACCATTCCAATTCACAGATGCAAAAGCAGAAAAGGGTAAATAAGAGGCAACGAATTGAGAGGGAGATTGTCATGTCTTCCTCCAACACCATTAATTCAGTTTCAAACATTGGTGGATCAAGTTCTATTCAAGCAAAAACAGGTGGAACGAAAACATTAAATCAATTCTGGAAACTTGTTGAGAAACAGGAAGTTGATGATGCTGTTGCTGAATATTTTTATGCATGTGCAATTCCCTTTAATGTGACGAGGAGTCCATATTTTAAAAATGCAATTAAAAAGGCCATTGATTTTGGGAAGGGCTATGTTCCTCCTAGATCTGAAGCTTTAAGGACAACTTTGCTAAAGAGAGCAAAAGACAGAGTGACAGGAAAGTTGGTTGATATTAAAGAGTGTTGGAAGCTTACAGGATGCACAATTTTGAGTGATGGTTGGTCAGATTTGTGTCATCGCCCATTGATCAATGTGCTTGTTTATTGTCCTCAAGGGGTAATTTTCTTGAAGGCAATAAATGCAATGGATCGAGTGAAGACATCAGAATCTATTTTTGGAAATTTGGATGAAGCGATTCAAGAGGTTGGGGTGGAAAATGTTGTCCATGTTGTTACAGATAATGCATCAAATTGTGTTGGTGCAGGGAAGCTGATTATCGAAAAATATAATCAGATTTATTGGACCCCTTGTGTAGCTCACTGCTTGGATTTAATGTTGCATGACTTAGCTAAATTTCCTTGGGTCAATGAAACAATCTGAAGAGCCAAAACAATTTCAAACTTCATCATCAACCATCATCTCACTTTGAGCATATACAAGAAGAATGCATCAAAAGAGTTGTTGAGGCCTTGTGATACAAGGTTTGCCACTTTTTATATTACTCTGAAAAGAGTTGTTGAGGAAAAAGCGAGCCTAAGAGCTGTTTTTTGCCCTATTGAGTGGGAGAGATCTACCCTCTCAAAAGAAACTAAGGGGAAAAATGTTGAACAAATAGTGCTCAATAATGTCTTTTGGGAAAATGCAAACAAGGTTTTAAAAATTTGTGGCCTAATTGTTAATGTGCTTCGCATGGTTGATGGTGACAAACCTTGTATGGGTTTTGTTTATGAAAGCATTGATCATTGCAAAGAGACCATTGCAATTGCTTTTGATAATGTGGAAGCTGATTACAAGGAGATATGGGATTTAATTGATCATAGGTGGAAGATGATGCATAGTCCATTACATGCAGCAGCATGCTATTTGGACCCTAGATTGTTTGGGTTACCAAGACATAGGGATGAAGAAATCATGAATGGACTTATCCAATCTATTGAGAAGCTAAATCCAGATCCAGGTATTGTAGGTTTGATCAGAAGTCAGTTGAGGGCATACAGGTTAGAATAAGGGTTATTTGGAACATAATCAGCAAAGTATGATAGGATCAGAAGTGATCCAGCAATATGGTGGGAATTTTATGGTTCAAGGGCACCAAAATTGAAAAATTTTGCAATTCGTATCTTAAGCCAGGGAGCAAGTGCATCAACATGTGAAAGGAATTGGAGTTCCTTTGACCACATTCATTCCAAAAAATGAAATAGATTTTTATCTGGAAGATTAGAAGATCTTGTTTATGTTCGTAGTAACTTGCAGTTGTTATTGAAGAATGTGGCTAAAGAGTCATCCAATTCTTCTACTCTGTGGATCGATCCTGTTCCAAATGCAACAATGGATGATGCTAATTTGTACATTGATAATGACATAAACACTGACATGGAATTCACTGATGAATCTGATGCTGAAGCATCTAGTGGATTCACAACTCATACTGCTCTTGATGACATAGAACTTTTTGATATAAAAAGTGGGCAACTGGAACATCAAGAATAAAACTTGTGTTCCTGTTTTAGATTTCTAGTTTACTTTTTGCATGAACAATTTTCTAAAACTGCCAAGCTACTTTAAAGTTTAAACTTTTGAGTTTATATATAATTATATTTTGATATATTGAAGAACTAATTGCTCCCATTATTAGCTCACTTCATGGTTTACTGCTCACTGTCATAAACGAAAAGAGGTTTGAAAACATATTAGTGGCTTAAGTTTATTTCCACTATTTGCTTGCTTCAATCTAACCTAAAAAGGAGTGGTGATTTTAGGACTATTTTCAGCACTTGGTATTAAAGTTGACTGCTATCATAAAGAATAAAGGTTCTTGGCATCCTTTTGAAGGTTATTTACTATTATTTACTATTATCTCAATCCTTTTGAAAATGCTCAACTTTTTAACAAAATGAAACAGTCTTTTGCATGTGAAATAGAGATACCTTTATGGCAACTATTTGGTTTTTTCTGCTTCTGATTTTGCTGCTATTCCCCATTTACCATAGGAGGCTTTTTCAGATCATAGATGTGCTAAATTCCTCTTGGCACAAGTCATACTCTTTCTTCATTAGCAAATAAAAACCTCTTCTCATCTTTCTCACTTTCCCAATTAATTTCAAAAGGGTTTTGAAGGGTTTATAAGACGATGGTAAGGCTCTTAGTGTTAAAGTTACGGACTCCTTATCTTTTATGTGAACACCAACCACTTCAAATTCATTACTGAACATTCTAGTCATGGTTAATTATTTTACTTTAGTGTCCATTTTATGTGGCATAAACTACATGTTTTAAAGTTTAAATACATTATAGAAGCCTCATCAACAATATCAAAAATAATTTTCAGCTTATTCCATTTGATTTTGCATCATGTACATTTGTAAATTGTTTTATCATAAATTCAGTGATTGACAAAGCTAAAAATCAACAGAGCTCCTCTTTTTTGTTTTCCAATTTAGTGATGGCGAGAGAGATCTTGGTTTTACATGAGTAGAAACCTATTAAAATAGCCTCTCTATATTCAACCACTCTATGAGTGGTGGGATATTAAAGGCAGTATCCCTGAAAAGTTTCGTTTTCACCAATTAAAGTGTACTAGGAGTCTAGAGATGCTGATGGGTTTTGTCTATAATTAGGAGCATAAGCCCATGCAGCAGATCCAGAAATTTTGAAATGTGAAATAGGATGTTTGCTGCCATACCATTTCTCATATGGAGTCATATTTGTGAGAGGACGAATAGATTTTCTATTGATGACATGGATTGTGGAAACACCAATCTATTCCCAAAATGGAAGTTTCATTTTCTTGGAGTGAAGCAAGCCACCAACCTTCTCCATGATAGCCCTATTCTTCTGTGTTGTTACTACATTTTACTGTGGAGTGTAAGGAATAGTTCTTTAGCAAGATATGCCTTGAGATATGAAAAATTATTGGAAAGCATTGCCAATATATTTACCTGTAGATTCTAACGCATATAATTTGGAGGATAATTACAATAAACATTAACATTAAAAGGCTTGAAAATGACCAAAATTGATCACACAAAATTTATAAAATTTAATAAATTTTCTAGCCTTTGTTCTCTTGCTAAGCCAAAAATTTATTTGAATTTGACTTTAAATTGATTATATATATATATATATATATATACATTTTTTTTTCGAATTTCTATATGTCAAATTTTATGTCGAACTTTATCAACAAAATTTTAGTTGCCAAACTTTATTCGAATTTCATGGTCGCCGAACTCAAACTCAAACACGAACATGGTGACTTAGTATATATATAGATATATATTAAAAAAAAATTATAATTGTTTTTTTTTAATTATAATGTTTTTTTTGTTATTTTTTAATTTAATTCTCTTGTTTTTATTTTGTTATTTGTTTTTTATTTTCTAATTATTTAAAATTATTTCATTTTCTTGTATTTTTGGGTTAATCTTATATATATATATATATAATTATGTTTGTTTCTATTTTGTTTTTGTATTTTATAGTTTTTAAAATTTTGTTATATATATATATATATATTATTTTTCATGATAATTATGTTTTTTTACATTTTTTTTGTCTTTTTGTGTTATATATATATATATATATATATTGTGTTATTATTATTTATTTTTTTGCAAAAAAATTGAAAATTCAATTATAAAAAAAAACATGTTTGGAAAACCATTAAAAACTAACGTCCTAGGACTAAAAACCATAAGAGAAATAAGACAACTTGAATTTTTTTTAAATAATTGACATTTAAGAAACAATTGTGCATACTTAGGACATAAGATATTTTAAAGTGTTAAAAATGTCCTTAAAAAAATGTTGATGCTTTTCAAAATCTACATGAAAATCACCAACATTTAAAAAAAAATATCCACACTTAATACATTAGAAAATTTAAAGTGTTGAAAATAAACCTTCTAAAAAAAGTGATCCACACTTAATACATTAGAAAATTTGAAGTGTCAAAAATAAGCCCTCTAAAAAAAGAGATTGATGTTGCACCAACATATTTCAAAATCAACATGAAAATCACTAACATTTAAAAAAATAAAATTATACTTGATACATAAGAAAATTTAAAGTGTCATAAATATACTCCCAAAAACAAAAGTGTATTATGGATCAATGCTTTTCAAAATCGGATGATTTTTTTGTTACCTAAAAAAAAACGGGTAACCGTATCAGTTCCCGTTTCAAAGTTTACATTTTTTATTTCTCAACATGATATCAAAGCTAAGGTGCTGAAGTCTAGGAGGGGCATTCAAGAAAGAAGAGACACGAGAATCGAACTTCAAAGAAGGAGCAAAGAAAGTCAAGGAACACCAAGCAAGAGATCAAGATCTTCATCATACCAAAGCCTTAGAAGCATGTCCAAGATCTTCAACAAAAGAAGTCTGGAACATTCAAGAAGGATCGTGAAGCAAACCCTCTCTGATCAAATCTTCAATGAGTAATCTTCAATCAACATCAAAGATTAAGGAGAAATCAAGCATCAATCACTCAAGTAAGTTTATGACTTCATCTAATACTATCAAAATGTCTTTCTACAAGGAAAGCAACAAATTGGTTGGGGCTTCAAACTTCCTTGCATGGAAGAAAAGAATTGATCTAAATCTCATTGAAAATGAGGTCATGGATCACATCAAGGGATCAATAACCCAACCTACCAAAGAGGATACTCAAGCACATGCTAGATTCATGAAGGGGGAAGTGAGGGCCTAGAGGATTCTCATAGAATCCATCAAAGACTCTCTTATCCCATATGTATCTAAACTCGAAACTTCAAAAGAAATATATGACAAATTGGTAGAGTTTTTTTTTGTAAGCACTGTAGGAGAAGTAATCTCATTGAGGCAGGAACTCTACAAGCTAAAGATGACAAAGGAAGATGGAATAACCTCATATTTTATGAGGATTTCAGAAATAAGAGATCAACTGCAAGATCTGGGAGAAGTCATGTCTGATAGAGAAATGACAACAGTGGTATTAAATGCACTACCGGAAGAATGGGGTAACTTTACTTCAAGTATTTATGGGAAGAAAGAAGCTACTCCATTTCAAGATCTATGGTCACTATGTAAGATCGAAGAAACTAGACTGAAAGAAAAGACTGATGTAGGATCAAATGAGCATAATCAAGCCTATGCTGCTATGACAAGAAGAAAAGGAAAGTTTGGAAAATTTGGTCCTCAAAAGAAGAAGAAGAACATGGATAAGGTACAATGCTATGGATGTCAAGAATATGGGCACTATTGAAGAAATTGTCCTAAAATTATAAGGGACAATAACAAGAGAAATAAGGAATCTTGAAGCCCATATTACCGAAAAAGTAGAGGAGCCTAAAACAAATAAGACTAAGAAGGAGGAAGTGAAAGATCTCTACTATGACTAAGAGAACCTCCATCACTAAAAAGGTACTCTTCTATTGTATATAGAAAGCATTGTAAATAAGATAAGATGCATGGTATAACCATTAGAAGTAAGAGCTCGGGCAATATGATGCATGTCTGGAACAAAACCTATGAAGGTCAAATATGTAAGATATATCTCTTAGAAACCTCATTTGATAATTATAGAAGTCATCCAGTAAAAGGGTTATCATACAAAAGATAACATTGGTAGGATGAGGATATACAAGATCCGGAAAGATTCTCTGATGTAATCTTCAATGAAATGATTCACTGATCAAGAGGAAATGTAAATGTTTCTTCAAGAATTCCAATCTTGTGGAATTCATAAAATGATGATATGATAACATGATAGTGAAGCAGATCAAGAGAATGAAATTCCTTCATTCAAAGGAATTTTTCCTTTTCTGCAGGAAGTATGTATGGCCCAGAAAAATGAGGTATGTATGCTCAAATTCAATATTGTGGAAGTCATGTCATATGGTTACATATAACATGGATCATTTCTCTTAAGAGGCATGATCGAAGAAAGGATCTCCTCCCTCAAAAAGATGTTATAATGCATGAGTCAAATATTTATTAGATCATGGAAGTTGAGATGTTCTAATTACAATTAAGGAACTATGACGCTCCTGAGAATGAAATGTGTAAAGAAAGGAAGGAAGAGATCATGAAGTTGTGAAACTATGATAAAGGAAGTCAACATACAAGAATATTTGACTATGAAATCTCCCAGAAAGATATGAAGACTCGAATAAAAGTCTGGAAAAAGATGGAGACCCTTGACAATACATATCTTTAAGGAGATGTGTCAACATATATGCAGGATGTTGATGCTTACAAGAATATGTCATGATGAAAAACCATCACAAGGTAATTATGATTTAAGTATTCATTATTTACAAACTAGTATCTGGATGAGCTTATGAAGGACTACCGAAGGGATGAATTACAAATCTCTTCCATGAAGAACTTTGTAGAAGGATGTAAGAACCTTCAGGAAAAGAAAGCCCGATGAAGGTAGCCGAACATGAAGCAATTCCGGATGAAAACTGATGGACCACTTTCCGATGAAATGAATGAAACAATGTCAACTTTGAAATGGGAACTCTGGCCAAAAAACCCCGAAAAAACATCAAAAACAATGCTAAAAACGAAAAGTGTGTATATTGGAACGATGATTTTATTTTTAGGGGTCAATTTTGAACATGTTTTAAAAATGGCAGTGACTACAAAATTTACTACGAAATTTTTGTGCAAAATATAGCTTCAAAACGAAAAAGTGATGATACTGGAACGATGTTTTTGTTTGTTTGTTTTTTTTTTTTTTTATGGTCAATTTTCAAACTTTAAAAAAAATGCTAATAAAACCAAATTTTTATGTGCCAAACAAAGTTGTTTATGAGGAAAAAAACACATTAATGTTTTTGGTAGAATATCAATTTTCTTTTCTAAGTATAAATTCAACATGTTCTCAACCATAACATCAACATCAATGGTGCTATGTTTTTTTTTATTTCAATCCCACCATCTACTTCATGAGTAACATATTTCAATCTCTTCATCTCAAACACCATCCATTGAATTAATGGTCGGATCAATAATCCAAATCTATTGCACGTGACAAGATCCTACAATCTCTTATATAGAATCTACTTTATATATCAATGTTGTGTCATGAGCTTTCAATTTGGCTATCCATTTCACGTTTACTGGTCTCTAAGTGAATTTACCAATTATTAACAAGTGATATAAAGGTAATTATATACTATAATTGGCTCAATTAAAATAGTCAACATTTAATACTAATATGTACAATAGTTTAAAATCAATTTAACAATTAAAAATTCTTACAATGATAAAACTAGTTTTTTATGTCTGCAAAAATTCAATTCAACAAATATACTATTTGTAGAAAATAAATCTATTACTAGGGCTACAATGTTGCTATATAAATTTACTACAACTACTTTTTATGAAATAATTGCAAGGGCTATTGAAAGAAACAAGGTATAACCACTGGGAAGAAAATAAGGTATACTTATGAGCCTAACTTTTAAAATATAACATATGTATACTTATGAGCCTAACTTTTAAAAGATATTCACATATTTAACTCTTACATATCTAACATTTAACCATGTATACTTATGAGCCTAACTTTTAAAAGATATTCACATCCCTTACATATCTAACATTTAACCATCTAACACTTATACATTGACCCCGTACTACATTCTCAAACTAAATTGTAGAGAGGCTCATACTTTAGGGACATAACAACATTTTACAACATACTTTAGAGATGTACAACATTTTGCCGAATTCCTCGGGGCCTTTGACCTCTAGGAGTATAACAACATTTTTCCTAATTCCGTAAACCAAATCCAACTATTAGATATAATAATTATTCATATAATCACCATAACAATTATGAGCCTTATACAACTAATACTTCTCTTCATGTTTACTAAATTATACTATTTTTTAAAATATAATTAGAATTCAATCTAAAAAAACATGAAAAAAAATGAACATGGAAAAAAAGGTATTAATAAAATTTTCCATATCCATAGGACTTCACTTTTCTTTAAAATGAAAAAACCTTTGATATAACCATAAAATATGGTATAAATAAAAACTCAATTCTTATTTAAAATGGATCAGGCCTTATGTTGAAACATAAAGAGAGGGTATAAATAAAATTGGCATCTCCATGTGTAACCACAATCTAATTTAAAGCCTTAAATGGAACCATATGGAAAGGGTAACGATAAAACTTTTCACCATGGTCAAACCCTTATGGAACCATGAATAAAGAGGAAAATAAAACTTGCTATTGCTCTTATTTTTTTTTTCAACCCCACCATCTACTTCATGAGTAACATATTTCAATCTCTTCATCTCAAACACCATCCATTGAATTAATGGTCGGATCAATAATCCAAATCTATTGCACGTGACAAGCTTCTACAATCTCTTATATAGAATCACTTTATATATCAATGTTGTGTCATGAGCTTTTAGTTTGGCTATCCATTTCACGTTTACTGGTCTCTAAGTGAATTTACCAATTATTAACAAGTGATATAAAGGTAATTACACACTATAATTGGCTCAATTAAACTAGTCAACAGTTAATACTAATATGTACAATAGTTTAAAATCAATTTAACAATTAAAAATTCTTACAATGACAAAACTAGTTTTTTATGTCTGCAAAAATTCAATTCAACAAATATACTATTTGTAGAAAATAAATCTATTACTAGGGATACAATGTTGCTATATAAATTTACTACAACTACTTTTTATGAAATAATTGCAAGGGCTATTGAAAGAAACAAGGTATAACCACTGGGAAGAAAATAAGGTATACTTATGAGCCTAACTTTTAAAAGATAACATGTGTATACTAATGAGCCTAACTTTTAAAAAATATTCACATATTTAACTCTTACATATCTAACATTTAACCATGTATACTTATGAGCCTAACTTTTAAGAGATATTCACATCTCTTACATATCTAACATTTAGCCATCTAACACTTATACCTTGACCCCATACTAAGTTCTCAAACTAAATTGTAGAGAGGCTCATACTTTAGGGACATAACAACATTTTACAACATACTTTAGAGATGTACAACATTTTGCCGAATTCCTTGGGGCCTCTGACCTCTAGGAGTATAACAACATTTTTCCTAATTCCGTAAACCAAATCCAACTATTAGATATAATAATTATTCATATAATCACCATAACAATTATGAGTCTTATAAAACTAATACTCCTCTTCATGTTTACTAAATTATACTATTTTTTAAAATATAATTAGAATTCAATCTAAAAAAACATGAAAAAAAAAATGAACATGGAAAAAAAAAGGTATTAATAAAATTTGCCATATCCATAGGACTTCACTTTTCTTTAAAATGAAAAAACCTTTGATATAACTATAAAATATGGTATGAATAAAAACTCAATTCTTATTTAAAATGGATCAGGCATTATGTTGAAACATAAAGAGAGGGTATAAATAAAACTGGCATCTCCATGTGTAACCACAATCTAATTTAAAGCCTTAAATGGAACCATATGGAAAGGGTAATGATAAAACTTTTCACCATGGTCAAACCCTTATGGAACCATGAATAAAGAGGAAAATAAAACTTGCTATTGCTCTTATGTTTTTTTTTTCCAATCCCACCATCTACTTCATGAGTAACATATTTCAATCTCTTCATGTCAAACACCATCCATTGAATTAGTGGTCGGATCAATAATCCAAATCTATTGCACGTGACAAGCTCCTACAATCTCTTATATAGAATCTACTTTATATGTCAATGTTGTGTCATGAGCTTTCAATTTGGCTATTCATTTCATGTTTACTGGTCTCTAAGTGAATTTACCAATTATTAACAATTACCAATTATTAACAAGTGATATAGAGGTAATTACATACTATAATTGGCTCAATTAAACTAGTCAACAGTTAATACTAATATGTACAATAGTTTAAAATCAATTTAACAATTAAAAATTCTTACAATGATAAAACTAGTTTTTTATTTCTGCAAAAATTCAATTCAACAAATATACTATTTGTAGAAAATAAATCTATTACTAGAGCTACAATGTTGCTATATAAATTTACTACAACTACTTTTTATGAAATAATTGCAAGGGTTATTGAAAGAAACAAGGTATAACCACTAGGAAGAAAATAAGGTACATCTAATAAAATACAGTGTGAATATGTTTTATAAAATACAATATAGTGGTTAAACAAGGTATAACCCTTAGATTTATGCATGTAAAATGTTATATGATGGCAAAACAAGAGTTTTGGAGAATGTAATTTTCTTGGAGATATAGTATTTTGTTTAAACACCATCATATTGCTAACCTCCCTCTCGGCAGAAGCTTCACTAAAATCTGCAATGGAAATCTGACTGAGACACACTGCTAGGTTGCTCTTCCGATTTCCCTTTTGGAGTTATCCCATGAAAAAGCTAATTAACCCCCATATATATGTAAAAAAATTATAATTTTTTTATAAAATATTTAACCTATTTTAAATGATATTTTAGAAGACGGAAAAGTATTAGAAAAAGAAAAACGCAGTCACACTTCACGGGTTTACAATGGTATCAATCTTAACATCTCAGGTTTGAATGCAACTTTTGTCTTCAACGCAAAATGCAGAGCATGTCACTTCTTTTCTTTTCCTATCTGCCGCCCTGACTAAGTATTCTCTGTCCATTGTTAAAAAGCAAGCTGCTATTTTCATCTATAAATTCAACACAGAAATCAGAGATAACCACCCAAATTACATATATCCTCCATCCAGATGGACGGTGATGGTGAGAAGAAGAAGCTTCATTTTCTGCTCTTCCCATGGTTGGCGCAGGAACAGACGCTTTACAAGCCAATTGACATATCTATAGACTATCCATAGAAGTAACTCATTCCAAGATATAGAGTATACGCCTACAGAAAAGAATACACATAAATAATAATAACAGTCTCAACATATAACATTATCGGCATTTAAAATGGTGATAATAGTGATTCTCAGAATCGCCGGGTGGTGGCCAACCACCTCCCCGCCACCACCCGGGTGGTGGCGGGGCGGTGCTGGGGCGATTCTGAGAATCACTATTATCACCGAAAATAGACTTTGCAAGCATTTCTTTCTCTTGGATACTTTGGTGAATTACCATCCAAGAGTCGTTAATTTTATATGGAGATTTGACCGAGTAAACCCTTTCTAACGTGTTAAGCTAATTAGCTTCAATGCATCTGACCGCATCTCTCATTTAACAATGGAAGGAATAAGGATCTAACAACAAGTTCTTGAAACTTTTTGCCAGTTAAAAGGGTCAATACGAAGTTGTGATGTTCATAGCACCAAAACTTGACCAGAGGTAGGATGTTTACAAAACCTGAAAACCTTTGGGCTCTTGAATTTCAATGGCATTAATTTAATTTGTTCGTTTTTTGGTGATTTACACTTAGAACAATGCGACAGAACCTGAAGAATTATTATAATGATATTCAATATATATTGTTTCAAGGTTTGTGTTTCACTCCTTGTGCACACATAAAGCACAAACTCACTGTCTTCTCAACATTTAGATTAACAATAATCATCACTGTAATAATATTAGGAATCGAAGCCGACCCTCTTATCATCTTAAGAGGGACAATTATCATTACAATAATATTTTTGTTTATTATATTGTGATTTTTCCATATGCTGGTGAAAGTTTACTTCAATTAGTCTAGGGTTAATTCTCAGGGCACGTTGGTTGGGCTCTTCCTAAAAATCCCTGAAATGACATGCCCTAAGAATGATATTTCTGTTAATTCTAGCTTCGATCGGCCCAACAAACCCAATAAATAACTAACACCAAGGTGGAAGCCCTTGCCCCACTAATAAAATGATTCTGAATTGCACCCAGTATTTCTTAAAAAACCCAGGGCATTGGAGGCTCTACATATATTCACATAAACCACTGATCACCGAGAATCATGTTGAGTATACTCAAATAAGTTCTTGCTTCCAGCTCGCATGGTCCATGATCCCTTTGATTCGTATGAAATGTCAAAGAAATGATCACTTCGTTTGGTCCATATTTTCAAAGGCGTCCACTGATTTTGGTGAGGAGTCGCCGCCAAATTATCAAAACGCAAGCGCAATCCTCAAACTTTCAGCCGCTTCAAGCTCATTTTTTTCTTTTCTTCATAGATTTGTCCACACACAGTAGACGAACCTCTGCACCTTTTCGTCACCACATCTCATGAGCAATCGAATCCCTCACAGACACAACATCTGCCAGACTGCAAGGAGGTGCTAATAAAGGCAAATGTTGTATACTGGACAAGCCAATATTTACTTATTAATTAATTTAATTAAAACAACGTACTGTACAGCCCACTCTTCGCTCTGTATACTGTACAGCCCACCATCCACTCTGTACTCTGCAGTCCGACACGGCAACAAATAACCCCAAGGCTTATATCATGTGGCGTTGTTTTTCCGACGCAACAAAAAATATCCTGGAAGTCAGTTTTTTGGGCAGGAATCCAGTGAAAAAAATTCAAAAAGTCAGATACTTGGAGTATTTGAATTGTTTTTTTAAATAGATTTCTCACATAAAAAAATGTTGAGATACTCAAAATGTTGAAATTTAAAAAATGTAATAAAAAATTTCAAAAATTGCTACCTAATCTTTAATAATCTTACAAGAATTTCTACATTATTTTGGGCTTTTAATCTCGTGTATATCCCGCTAATAACTGAAGCACTATATGACATTTATTAAATTATGGCAAATGTATATTCTAACATGTGATATTCACTCATTATTATTAATGAGTCAATGACCCAGAAAATATAAATGGCCACTTACTTGAAATAATTAATATATCAGATTATATATATTCACCATTAAATTATTTATTTATTTAAATTTAACTATTTTTATTGTTCAGTTAAGGACTAATTTTGATCAACTAGGTTGTGAAACAGGGCGCTAGAAAATGTCAAAGGAAATGTGGGAGGAACAAGTATGCATTTTTTGTTTTTCTGGAAAAGTGGAAAAGTCAAAGAAATTGCACTGCACACATGCATGCACAGGGCAACAAAACTAGTAATGAGTAGAAATACTTATTTTCAGTGTTTTTATGTATTGGAAGGTTTGACTTATACAATTCATGTGATTGAGTATGATTCTCTCATCATTAAACTTTTTGGGGTTATCTCATAGCTTACTCACAAAGCAAACCATTAGATTTTTTAATTGAAAGTATCAATAACACAAATTTACAACTAAATTACAATGAAGGGCATAAAACACTACTTACCATATGATTCGGTTGTCCTGTACGAATCCGAGACCATGCGAAGGGCCTTGTTATATTTATCCTTGACACTTGCATCCCCTTCCAGAGCATAATGCAGTTGAATTGAAGTTAACCAATTATTTCCATTTGTGGTGGTGATAATCCTTCTGATTCCTGAATATGTCCCATCATTCTAATAAGACCCCCCACGGCTGTCGTGTCGTTGAGAGCAGTGAAATTTCTGCGATATAGAAAACGTTGGATTTGATTTAATAACAAAACAAAATTCCCAGAAAGAGAAATGGATAGTTTCAACCACAAATACTAAAATCAAAGCCCTCGCCCCCTTAATAACATGATTCTGAATTGCACCCAGTATTTCTTAAAAAACCCAGGGCATCGGAGGCTCTACATATATTCATATAAACCACTGATCACTGAGAATCATGTTGAATATACTCAAATAATAGAGTCCATTGTTTATGATTGAAAGCAATGTTGATGTGCTGAGGTTTCAAATGCTTTATAGTAATATTCATGAACAGACGCTTTACAAGCCAATTGACATATCTATAGACTATCTATAGAAGTAACTCAATTCAAGATATAGAGTATACGCCTACAGACAAGAATACATATAAATAATAATAACAGTCTCAACATATAACATTATCGGCATTTAAAATGGTGATAATAGTGATTCTCAGAATCGCCGGGTGGTGGGGCGATTCTGAGAATCGCGTGGTGGTTGGGTGGTGGCTGGGCGATTATGAGAATCGCCCCACCACCCGGTGATTCTGAGAATCGCCCCAAACAATTATATTAAAAATTGTTATCTTTGGTACTAAATTTATCTTTATTTTTTTCTTTTAAAACAAATATATTAACAAATCAAAACAGAAAGCATCATAGTCTATATAGACTAACAACTACATTAAATAAGGTTTGTCAAAATCTTACCCAGTGGTGTCCTCTTTGATGCAAAGATCTTGCTACCATTTTTAACTAGTGATCATAATGGGTAAGTCTTGGTTTTCACAATTTATCTTCACCAATTTCTAGTTTCATTTATGAAGTTATTAATCACAAAAGTATGGATAAATGCAACAATAAGAGGAGAGGATATTTAATATCAATAAATGGAATTACACACACACACACACACACACACATATATATATATATCTATATATATAAAAGATTGTGATAATGAAATATTTAGTTAATTTAAATAAAAATGAAAAACAAGATTAAATTAGATGAGATTTTTAAATAAAAATTAAAAATTGAGTTTAATTGTATTAAAAATGTTATCTTTGGTACTAAATTTATTTTTATTTTTTTCTTTTAAAACAAATATATTAACAAATCAAAACTAAAAGCATCATAGTCTATATAGACTAACAACTACATTAAATAAGGTTTGTCAAAATCTTACCCGATGGTGTCCTCTTTGACGCAAAGATCTTGCTACCATTTTTAACTAGTGATCATAATGGGTAAGTCTTGGTTTTCACAATTTATCTTCACCAATTTCTAGTTTGATTTATGAAGTTATTAATCACTAAAGTATGGATAAATGCAACAATAAGAGGAGAGGATATTAACAACCTTTCAATTTTTTTTTTTTATAAAAACATCCCAAAAGATAATATCAATAAATGGAATTACATATTAAATTGTATTGTTTGAATGACTGGCACTCTAAATCCCTGTATAAGGGATATGTGTAGGTATTATGACTGTTTATGTCTCTGTCTCAAACATTTTTTGTCTAGCCTTTAGCTACATATGATATGATTTCACTCCAAGAGATGACAATTTTGGGTGGAAAAAATGATTGCTCAATTGAGCCCTTTTTAAGCACTCGATCAAGTCGTTTGAGCACATAAACAATGTAACCCAATGTTATTTAGGAGCTCGATTTAGCCATGTCTTTGTGGCAGTCAAATGAAGGAGATTTGGTTCTGGATTTATTTTCTGGCTCAGGTAAGTTTTATTATATGGAATTGAATTTCAATATGTTATTTTTTAATTAATATGTCATTGTACTAATTTAGTTCGTTATTTCTTTTGTGCTTGATAATTAAGTACAACACTAGCATGTTGCCTTCAAAAAGGAAGAAATTGCATTGCAATTGAAAAAGATCCAGTACAGTGAAATTTCATTCAGCAAAGAATTAATGCTCTTCAATTTCTTCCAGATGCAATGCAAGAAATTGGGTAGAAGAAAGGAGACTTTAGTGAATCATGTGTGGCAAAAAAGGCAAAGGAACACCAACCACCATTACATAGAATGTTTGGAAAGACATACATTGGGAGATTCGCAGACATCAAAGACCCATTAGAAGAGGAAAATGTGCAAAAGGAAACAGAAAATATTTTGGAAGAAGACAATGATGAAAATCTAGAGGACGAAGAGTTTGGATTACGTGACATTGTTGATTAAATTTAAGTTATGCTTGTAAATCAAGCTTTGCAATGTTTTGACTTTGACATTTTATGAGAAGAATAAACACTCTATTAGGGTTGTTATACGTTCAATATTTGTAATATGTGATTTTCGCATTGATTTTTAAGTTAATCATTATTTTTTGAAAAAAAAAGTGATTATTATTATTTTTTTGACATGAAATTCATAAAAAAAGCTATTATTTAACCATTTTTAGTTAAAATTATCGTATAAAAATTGTGATTTTGACATGTCAATTTTAGCAAAAAATTATCAAAATGTGGAGTTTTTTAGTTATATTTATGTTAAAAATGGTTATTTTTATGTCCATTGTTAAAAAATATTGTTTTTTAGAAACAATTATTTCATGTGGATTGAAAAATTAATTAAGGATGTATAAATATGTAGAATATCGAAAATTCTAAATATTGACCTCCTAATTAAAAATGCAAAAGAATAAAAACCTTATTAAAAAAAAAGAGTTAAAATTAAAATAAAAAACAAGAAAATGTGAAGAAAACGACCACTTCAAAAATGATCAAATTTACAAAATAATTATTTACCTTTTATACATTAGAAAATTTAAAGCCAAAAAACAGGTCTTTTAAAAAAGGGGGTGATGCAGAATACTCACTTTTTAAAATCAGCATGAAAGTCACTACCATTCTAAAATGTAATGTACACAAAACTATCCCTCCCATGACATTCCTTCCAAAAACTATGCTCTAAAAAAAACATGTTCGTTCTGCATCACCCCTTTTCAAAATCAGGTCGCTTTTTTGCTATCTCTATGAAACGGGTAACAATATCAGTTCTCATTTCAAAGTTTACATTGTTATGATGAAATGACTGATGGATGAGAGTGATAGATGGTATGTTCCCTATGAAGAAGTCTCCAAAAGATGAAGACTCAACAACAAAGAAGAAACTCATGACATCGAAGAAAGGAGTTCTTTAAACAACTGGTTGCCCTAAGGTCCCTATTTTGAGAGGGAGCTTGGAAAGTTTCTTACTTGGAAGAAACTTATAAATTCCTGAGCTGGGAGGGACCTTAGGTACATTCCTTGTGTAGGGATGAGTAAATTCCTTTATGGAATAGATATGTCCTCCCTAATTGAGAGGGATAAATAGACACATCATTTTGGTCTTCACCTGGGAAGAAAAAATGAGAGGATTGGGTAATCATTTGGCATTTGACACTCTTTAAAGATAAGATAGGGCATCAAATAGAAGAGTAGTCATGGAGGATCGATATTCCTTAAGGGCTGGGCATTCCAAGATAAGAATAGTCCTCACGGGACATATCTTGAGTACCCAGGTAGGGTATGTTCCAAGAGAGACTATGATGAGAGTGTCTATAAATCATTCGTCACGCCATCATTGTGCTTTGATAATGTGGATAGAGTTGTTAGTCGAGGCTTTGAAATATAAAATGCTGGTTGATATGATGCTAAAAAAATGGGCTACCAATCTGATTCTTGTTATGATAATGTTGGAGTGGTTGCAACACCCTCCAAAATTTTGGCCTACATCCAATTTCGAATCCTTCCTTGGGTTTTTCCTTGATGTTTGCAAGCACTCGGGCTCATCCCGTGAGCTCATGTTGAGTCTTTGCACCCTCCTCACTTGACCGTTCAATGGACATCCTTTTCACATGTTGGTCACAATGTCATGCTTGTAGTCATGTTCTGGCCATGCACAAGGTCCGCCTTCATGTGTACAAGTTGTGTCCGTTATGGAAACATCTATCACACTCACACATGAAGTTGTATGCACTATCGTGCAAGCATCGTCATGGTCATTCAACGATCTATCACAAGTCTCACTTGCACCATTGGTTAATCACATTGAATGTATGTTGTCTTGTTGGTTCGAAGTGTCTTGTTGTCAAGTTAAGTTGAGTGTGTGTTCGCAAGGTCATGCATGTAAGAATTCATTCATTCACACACTTGGTCACTTTGTTGAAGCTTTGTTGACTGGACCATCTTCCAACAGCCGAACATCCACTGAGCTGCATTGCACAGTTTCAGCTCTCAGTGATTTTGTACTGCTACCCATAATTGTGCAGAGCTTGAGGTTTCCTCCTAGGCAGTCTGCACTATGCAACCATTGAATCGACTCAATCGACTGTCACCTAGAACATCACAGATGTTTCCCAACAAACCATTTCAATCTCCATTTCCCACAACCACATCAATCAGGCCTCCAGCTGGTCAACCGGAGAGTTTGACCGGGCAGTGACCCTAGGACTCACTCCCCTAAAAAATTGTGCAAAATCTACAAAGCATGCCTGCTCTGCTGACTGAAGAAATTGTGTAAACATGTCGAATAGACACCCTATGTTTGTCATTGTCTCCGATAAAAAATTGTGCATGTTTTCCAACCAGTCACCCAATCAACCTACCTGTTGCTCGCCCGAAAAACTGCACAATTTTCATGAGAACTCAAGTTGCCTAGCATCCTGCTCAACTCAAAAACTCTGTAGGGATGTTTAGCAAGCCAGCCCCTAGCAATTGCATAGTTTTTTCCAGCAGCACTCCCGCATCCCATTGCCAGCTCCTTGAAAAATTTGTGCATTTTTTCTAGCAAGCCTCCTGCAGCTCGCTGCTATCTCCCTGGAGAAATTGTGCATTTTTTGCTGCCAACCCCCTCTGCTGCCTGCATTTCCCCTCTTAAAAAATTACACAAATCTGCCCTCCAGCCAAGCCAGATCCCGCAGATAGTCACTACTGATCGGAATTGTCCATCTCAGCCTCCCAGTGATTTCGGCGCAATTTTCACCAGTAGTGCCCCAAACCCGCATCCCGGCTTCGTTGGGTTGTGTTATATGCTTTCTTCTACTAGACCACGTAGTTAACCAGGGGGTTAGAAGGGGGGCAAAGCCCCCCCCTTCATTGTGCTGATTGCGTAGCGGGGGGAGTCACAGGGGGTTTGAGGGGTGAAGGTAACCCCACTCTATGGGGTCCAGGGCAGCGCCTCAGAATTTTTTTTTTTTGGACCCTATATTAGGTTGGGCGGACCTACCTATGGTTTTGTGCATGACTTTTCGCACATGGTTTTGGACGCGATGGTTTTCGGTCCATGGTTTTGGATGCGATGGTTTTCGGTCCATGGTATTGGATGCTTCGGCATGTATAAATATGTATTGTAACATTGAAAGGAACATAATGAAAAATCAAGCTGTGATCTAAATGGATCCAAAAACCCTCTAAAGTCTTCAAAATCTTCTAAAAAGATCAAAACTATCGCATAAGGAAAACCTATGGAAAAGTCAGATTACACGACCGGGAGGCAAAAACATGAAGAAAACATTGGAAAAGAGGCTTATCGGCAGTCAAAGGAATAATGCACAGGAGCCGTTGGACCTGGCTGATCAATGGTCCAGATTTGATCGATAAATTGCAATCGGAAAAGGCTATCAGAGGATGCTATATGGGAAGCGTGATCAAATGAGAGCCGTTGATCTATGTGCGCAGATCAACAGTCCAGAGTCAATCGTGCTATTACATCGCTGATATATATATATATATATATATGGACTTAACCACGGCCAGGGAGGATCAACGACATGCGATTGCAATATCGCATTGGAGCTATGCATAGGAGCGAGGCCGTTTATGACTAAGACTACAATAGACTGGACCCAATAAAAATATAAACGCTATTTCATAAGATTTGAGATCTGTCAAATGGCATTTTTAATGTATTTTCATGTATTTTGTTTATTAAACGAAATACAAGGGGAGTGTCGTTGCAATGAAAAGTGGACCTGAAAGGGTTAGGGAATGAAAATGAATAATATTTCAAATCTACCCAAAGCTATTTTTACGGGATTTTTCAGTGTTTTAACGTATCTTCCAAATGCAAAGGAAATCTACAAAACAAGTGGTATTTCGGGAGGAACAAAGTGGTAAGTGGTTTGGGCCGAGCTCCGCCCAAGCCCATACATTGGATTCCATGTGTCCAGGCTGAGGAGAGAGAAAACCACCCTCATCGGGCAGTTAACCTCCGTATGGAAGGGATGCCCGAAAAGGACCACAACTGTTGGATCTGGATCTCCCAAATCAATGGTGGAGATTTGATATTGCTACAAAGGCGGACCCGATAGGAGTTATAAAGCGGATTCCTAATATTTCAAATCTGATGAACAGTGTTTTGGAGGATTTTCTTTGTTTTTGCAACGTTCCTATGTGTTAACAGAAAATGACCAATTTTGGGATTTCAAAGGCCCGATGACCCATTCCGTTACAGTACAAGTGGCCACCATCCCTAAAAGCATTTAGCAATGATTGCTAACTCTCATAGGGGAATCTGGGCAGACAGAGGTCGGGAAGCCAGAGAGCCCGAGAAGGAGAATGAACAGACAGCGCAGATTGGCTTTAAAAGCCATAGACCGACAGAAAAAGAAGGCAAGCAGTAGTGCAGGAAGTGCTGAGACAGAGTAACAGAGACAGAGAGTCAGTAAGGAGAGTCTGTGTACTCAGAAGAGACTTGGGGGTTCCAAGTAAAACCTTATTATTTTGTATCTGTTGTGTGAGGCTCAAATTGAGCTCACTGTTGTAAAACTCTGTTTTGAAGACATAATAGAGAGGTCACCACTGAAGGCTAGACAAGGAGATGTAGCCTAGGAGTGTTGGTTGAACTCCTTATTAAACTTGTTGTGTTTATGTGTGTTGTCTATTATGTTTCTTTTATTGCTTCATTGTCTATGTATTTCACAATCTTATCGATCCATTGCACAGAGTAACATAGGCAAATCCATGCACATGAGTTTGTAATACCTTAATAATTGTTTAAGATCTCTCTTATAGATCAAGTGGTATTAGATCTTTAGGTTGCTAAGGTTAGACAAGCTTGTGCTGGATTGTTGAATGGTAACTAGGTCAAAGCTCAAATTAGGAGAAGGAGAATTGGTTGAGACTAACCCAGAAATAGGAAGAGTCTATCCTAGGAGGAAAATGGCAGAAGAAACTCCCTTGGAATCATACTCTCAGTTCATGGATAGTTTCATGACCATGAGAGCCATGGTAGAAGAGATGTATCGACAATGCAAGAAAGGTCAAGCTGAAGATACTTCAACCTCCAATCAAGACAAAGGAATGGAGGAACTCTTCTAGATGTCCATTCGAAAGGTAGAGGGAAAGGAAAATAGCCTCCTCTATCAACCCCTCCTACTAGCCCTGAAAATAAAAAGAAGAAAAGATCTTTTATTAAATTAGATGTAAAATTTGATTTGCCAATATATGATGGAGAATTAAATGCAAAAAAGCTAGATAACTGGATTAGACAGATTGATGTGTATTACAGGGTGCAGAACATTGATTCAGAGAAGAGTAAAATTCAGCTGGCTAGCCTTCACCCTGGAGGAACCGCCCTAGTGTGGTGGGAAGGAAAGACACAAGCTGATTTGAGGAAGCATGGTAAAATTCTTTCTACTTGGAGTGAATTTGTTTCTGCCATTAAAAAACAATTCTATCCACTAGCTTATATGTAACAAGCCATGATGAGTTGGAAAACTCTTCGCCAATTAAAGGGGAAAAGTGTACAAAGATATACCCAAGAATTTAGAAAAAGAGATTTAATTCTAGGCATTTCTCTAGACTCACCTGAAACTTTGTTGAAGTATGTAGGTGGTCTACACAGCTATTTGAGGCACACCATTCTCATGTTTAACCCTACTAGCATAGATGAGATATCTGTTCAAGCTACACATCTAGAGGCTAGAGGCAAGAATGTGAACCCAAAGATTGCGGGATCATCAAAACTCACTGCAAGCAAGAACAAGGAAAAGAGGAGGCAGAAATGGAAAGAGAGGAAGGAAAACACTATACAGAAAGACAAACCTTCATGCACTCACTGCAAGAAGGGTGGACATGATGATGAACACTGCTGGTCTTTGCATCCGGAGTTGAAACCCAAGAAGTTCGATGGCAAGAAGAAGAAGACTGTTGTTGCTATTCAGAAAGATTTGGGGTTAGACTTAGGTGATCAAACAACAATTACAACCACAGGTAAAAATTCTGAAGCATCTACTAGTAATTCTACACAAACTATTGATAATGAAGAAAATGAGAGGAAAATACATGAGCTTTTTCATATTATAGTTATTTCCAAGCATCAAAAGGTTGATATTTTATTTGATAGTGGTTCACAAGTAAACTTGATTTCTGAAGCAATTGTAAAGAAGTTGGGACTGCTAACCACACCTCACAAGAAGCCATATCCATTAGGTTGGGTATGTGATAAAGCAAAGCTACAAGTGACTAGACAATGTAAACTTAGGTTTGCATTTGGGTCAACACTTGTAGATGAGGTTGAGTTAGATATAGTTCCCTTGGATATATGTGGTATTGTTTTAGGAAGTCCTTACCTATACGATAGAAAAGCCATTTTCTACAGAGCTGAAAATAAATATCAACTCACAAAAGATGGAATAGAATATATTGTAAGAGCTCATCAGCTCAAAAATATCTACACTCTCATTAACTCAGGGCAGATGAAAAGAATTGTAAATTCATGCAAGCAATTTTTACTAATGGTTGTAAAGGAAAAGACCCCTGATAAAACCAATGTATTTGAGGGCTGTGATGCTAAATAGAAAGATGATTTAGAAAAAGTTGTTTCATAATATGATATCTTATTTCAAGAACCTAAAGGTTTGCCACCCAAAAGGGAAATTGTACGTGATATTCATTTGTAGCGATATGCTTCATTGCCTAACATCAGAATGTACAGGTTATACGCTTTAGAGAATGCAGAAATCAAGAAGCAAGTACAGGAGCTGCTCGAGGAAGGTTTCATAAGACCAAGCACATCACCATGTGGATCTCCAATTGTGTTGGTGAGAAAGATAGATGGTTCGTGGAGGATGTGCATTGATTATAGAGCACTAAATAAAATAACGATCAAGAATCACTATCCTCTTCCTCGCGTAGATGATCTATTAGATCAGTTGAAAGAAGTTGTTTACTTTTCCAAGTTAGACTTGCATAGTGGCTACCATCAGGTCAAAGTAGCAGAACAAGATACATGGAAGACTACTTTAAAAACAAAGCAAGGGCTATATGAATGGCTGGTTATAACTAATGCTCCTGCCACTTTCATGAGAGTAATGAATGATGTACTCAGGCCTTTTATTGATGATTTTGTAATTGTATATTTAGATGACATTCTTGTTTTTAGTAAAACATGGGAAGAACATTTGAAGCATGTAAAGCAGACTCTACATGTTTTGAAAAAAGAAAATATCTATGTGAAGTTATCTAAATGTGAATTTGGAAAAACATCTTTGAATGATTTGGGTCATATTGTAGGGGGCGGTGAATTGAAGATAGATCCATCTAAGGTCGAAGTCATTGTGAACTGGCCTAAACCCAAATCTGCTACAGAAGTTAGAAGATTCCTAGGAGCAGCACAATATTGGAGAAATTTTATTGCTAACTTTTCCTTGATTGCAGCTCCCTTACATGCTTTGACAGGATTGAACAAGGTGTTTCAGTGGGGAGGCAAACAACAGAAAGCCTTCGACACCTTGAAAGAAAAAATTAGTACAACACCAGTACTAGCATTTCTAGACCTTCAAAGACCATTTGAGATTGAAATAGATGCCAGTGACTATGCCATGGGAGCAGTGTTGATGCAACACAGAAAACCCATATGTTATCATTCTGAGACATTTAATTCTGCAGTAGTTAATTATCTCACATATGATAAAGAATTGTATGCATTAGTAGAAAGTGTGAAAAAGTGGAAACATTACCTATTGGACAAAGAAATAGTTATACATACTGATCATCAACCACTTCAATATTTTCACTCACAAACTAAATTGCAGCAATCAAGACACTATAGGTGGATGGGGTTTCTACAACAGTTTCATCTTGTCATCAGATATAAGAAAGGCATACACAATAAGGTTGCAGATATGTTGTCCATACCAATCATAAATGCATCTACTATACTTAAGCATAATTCAGTATTGCATGAAAGCTACATTGAACAATATGCTCAAGATGTAGATTTTAAAGATGCATATGCAACTTTAAGTCATGGCAAACAAGTAGAAGAATTAGATTATCATGTTAAGGACCAACTCTTGTATCATTTGGGAAAGTTATGCATTCCTCAAACTGAAAGAGTTAACGTAATCCGAGAAGCACACACTTCCCTAATATCAGGTCATTTTGGGGTAAGTAAAACAGTTGCACAACTGCAAAGATTTTTCTATTGGCAACAAATGCATGAAATAGTTTCTAGATATATTAAAGGGTGTAACATGTGTGCTAAAAGCAAGCCCAGCAATAGAAAACTAGGCTTGTAAACTCCACTTCCAATTCCTTCTCATTGTTGGGAAAGTGTTTCCATGGATTTTGTTGGGGGATTGCCAAAATCTAGAAAAGGTCATGACTATTTATATGTTATTGTGGACAGGTTCAGCAAAATGTGTATTTTAGTACCTTGTAACAAGTAGATTACAGCTAAACAAACAACAAAATTGTTCTTTCAGCATGTATGGGGTCATTTTAGGTTACCCAATTCCATTGTATCTGATCGAGATTCCCGATTTGTTGGGAAGTTTTGGTCAAGTCTGTAGGAATTAATGGACACCAGACTGAAGAAGAGCACATCCTTTCATCCACAAACAGATGGCCAAATGGAGGTGGTCAACAGGACAGTGATCCAGTTGCTTAGGGGATATTGCAGCAAGCATCCCAAGCTTTGGGATGAACATTTGTGTTATGTGCAACATTCTTACAATCGTGCTAAACATTCTTCTACACAAAGATATCCTTTTGAGACTTGCTTTGGTTTTACACCAAGGCCTCCCTTGGATTTTGTCTTTGGAAAAGACATAGCAATTGATGGACATATTGATGTCGACAAAGCAACCAAGTTCATTGAACAGATCCAAGAAATTCACCAGGCAGTGCAGGAAAAACTGGAAAAGAGCCAAGCCAAGTACAAGGCAAGGCATGATAAGCATCGAAGTGAACATCGCTTCCAAGTTGGTGATCAAGTTTGGCTGTACATCAGCAAAGACAGAATGCAAGGTGAAGGAAAGAAGTTGAAGCCAATAAGGTATGGGCCTTTCAAGATACTTGAGAAAATTGGTGAGAATGCTTTTCGCCTTGATTTTCCAGCTTACTTGCACATCTATTCAGTAGTTAATGTAGAGAACTTGAGACTGTTTGAACCTTCATTGATTGAAGATCCGGAAGAGCAAAGTTAGTTGCCTTCTATTGATGATCTGTTGCCTGAATATCTCAATGAGTTGCAGGAATATATAGTTCTAGAAAGGAAGGTGAGAACTAAGCATAGGGGGGATGTTAAATACCTCAAAATCAGACTCAAAGGTTCAAAACCAAGCAGTGCAAGATGGATAGAGATTGAACAAGTGAGGAAGATGTATCCTCACTTGATTGATGCTTAGAAACCAACTTTTGGTGGTCCAAAAGCCTTTTTTAGTGGGAAGGCGTGATCTAAATGGATCCAAAAACCCTCTAATGCCTTCAAAATCATCTAAAAAGATCAAAACTATCGCATAAGGAAAACCTATGGACAAGTCAGATTACACTATTGGGAGGAAAAAACATGAAGAAAACATTTAGGCTTATCGGCGGTCAAAGGAATGATGCACAGGAACCGTCGGATCTGACCGATCAATGGTCCAGATTCGATCAATAAATCGCAATCGGAAAAGGCTATCGGAGGCTATTGGAGGCAGCTATATGGGAAGAGTGATAGCGGGCAGTGCAATAAAAAGAGAGTCATTGATCTATGCATGTAGATCAATGGTCCAGAGTTAATCACGCTATCGCATCGTTGATATATATATGCATATGAACTTAACCACAGCCCGAGAGGATCAACAACATGCGATTGCGATATCGCAATATCGCATCAGAGCTATGCATAGGAGCAGGGCCGATTATGACTAAGACTGCAATAGACCGGACCCAATAAAAATATAAATTCCATTTCATAAGATTTGAGATCCGTCTAATGGTATTTTTAATGTATTTTCATGTATTTCGTTTATTAAACGAAATACAAGGGGAGCGCCGATGTGATGAAAAGTGGACCTGAAAGGGTTGGGGAATGAAAATGAATAATATTTCAAATCTGCCCAAAGCCATTTTTATAGGATTTTTCAGTGTTTTAACGTATTTTCCAAATGCAAAGGAAATCCATGAAACAAGTGGGATTTTGGGAGGAACAAAGTGGTAAGTGGTTTGGGCCGGGCTATGCCCTAGCCCATACATTGGCTGCCATGTGTCCAGGCCAAGGAGAGAGAAAACCACCCTCATCGGGCGGTTAACCTCCGTACGGAAGGGACGCCTAAAATGGACCATAGCCGTTGGATCTGGATCTCCTAAATCAATGGTGGAGATGTGATATCGCTACAAAGGTGAACCCGATAGGAGTTATAAAGCGGATTCATAATATTTCAAATCCGATGAACAATGTTTTGGAGGATTTTCTGTGTTTTTGCAGCGTTTCTCTCTGTTAATAGAAAACGACCAATTTTGGGATTTCAAAGGTCCGATGACCCATTCCGTTACAGTACAGGTAGACACCATCCCTGAAAGCATTTAGTAATGATTGCTAACGCTCATAGGGGAATTTGGGCAAACAAAGGTCGGGAAGCCAGAGAGCCCAAGAAGGAGAATGAACAGACAACGCAGATTGGCTTTAAAATCCACATACCGATAGAAACAAAGGCAAGCAGTGCTGAGACAGAGAAACAGAGACAGAGAGTCAGTAAGCAGAGTCTGTGTACTCAGAAGAGACTTGGGGGATCCAAGTAAAGCCTTATTGTTTTGTATCTATTATGTGAGGCTCAAATTGAGCTCACTATTTTAAAACTCTATTTTGAAGAAATAATAGAGAGGTCATCACTGAAGGCTGGACCAGGAGATGTAGCCCAGGAGTGTTGGGTGAACTCCTTATTAAACTTACTGTGTTTATGTGTGTTGTCTATTATGTTTCTTTTATTGCTTCGTTGTTTATGTATTTCACAATCTTATCGATCCATTGCATAAAGTAACATAGGCAAATCCATGCACATGAGTCTGTAATACCTTAATAATTGTTTAAGTTCTCCCTTATAGATCAAGCTAGTAGTCCTGGTTTTGGGATCTAGGGGAAAATATCTGTGTATATGTGTTATGTTCTCGCATTGTTTATTTTCTGTGTTTTAGAATCCGTATGCAGGTAATTTATGTACGGGGTTAAAACCTACATTTGGTATCATAGCTATTTTGGATTCAAGGGGATGCCTTTGTTGCTGAGGGGTTTCGCTCGGGCCTGTGGTAGACCCTATTCAGTGGGAGATCTGTGAGATCGATTCTGGTGGTGAAAGAAGATGATGAGCAGTCGAAAGATAGAGATAGAGAAATTTAATGGTCAGAGTTTTGAGTTGTGAAAACTCAAGATGGAGGATCTGTTGGTGGATAAAGATCAGTGGATCACGGTAGATCCGGGTACTAAACCAACGGGAGTGTCCGATGAAGAATGGAAGAAGTTGGATCAGAAGGCAAAGAGCACAATATTATTGTGTGTCTCAGATTTAGTATTGTTGAAATTATTAGGGGAAGCTACGGCGAAGGATTTGTGGGACAAATTAGGGACTTTGTACCAATCTATGTCTTTGGTGAATAAACTATTCCTACGGAAAAAGTTGTATAACCCGAGGATGAAAGATGGAGACTCGTGACAGAGCATCTGAACACATTTAAGACTGTGGTAAGTCAGTTATTATCAATTGATATTAAAATTTTAGATGAAGATAAGTGCATCAGTTTGTTGTGTTCTCTACCAGATTCGTGGGATAGTTTGGTTATTGCAATAAGTAGCAATGCAACTACCTTGGAGTTTGATGAAATAGTCTCATCCTTGCTGACGGAGGAGATGAGACAGAAAAATATGGAGATCCAGAATGGTGATGCCTTGTCTGCATAAGGACCGTCCCAGAATAGAAACAAAAATAAGTCATCGAGTGGGAGATATAAATCTAGAGGGAGATCTAAATCTCTAGGAAAACCTTTAAAGGTGGTTTGCTAGAAATTTGAAAAGGAAAGGCACTACAAAATGGACTGTAAATCTAAGCCTCCTGATAAAGGAAAGGGATCTGATGATGCTCCTTCTGCAGAGGCGAAAACCACCTCAGATGAAGGTGGGGGTGTGTACTTGGCTTCTACAAGTATACATGTAGATCATGAGGCATGGTTGATTGATTTAGGTACATCCTTTCACTTCACTCCCCATAGAGAGTGGTTTTGCGAGTATGAGAAATATGATTGTGGTGATGTCTTCTTGGGGGATGACAAGAAGGCTAGAATCGTTGGTCATGGAAAAGTAAAGTTGAAGTTGCAAGGTGGAAGGGTTAGAACACTTCCGGGTGTTCTGCATATTCCTGCATTAGCCAAAAATCTAATTTTTGTAAGCAAGATGGATGATGCAGATGTAAAAACAATGTTCGAGAAGGATACCTGCAAGATGGTTCGGGGGGAACTGGTATTGATGTGGAGAATTAGAATTAGAACTCTGTACAAGCTGCAAGGTATCACTGTTGTTGATGGGTGCAACAGTTCTGTGGTTCCTAAAAGTGAAGTAGAAAATCTAGTGGTCTCTGGAGAGAAGACCATGCTGTGGCATCAAAGGCTTGGACATATTGGAGAGAAGGGACTTCAAATACTCATGGTAAAGGTATGGTAGAAGGTATGAGTAATAGATTTATGGATTTTGATTTCTGTGAAAATTGTGTATATGGGAAGCAGAATTGGGTGAGTTTCCCCTCTGGTGGTATGTTATGAAACCAGCTCACAAAAAGATAGAAAAGAGAGATCCACGCCTTAGAATTCAGCCTCTTCGAGGGGGCAACCTCCTTTACATTACATAAACGAACAATTCTTGGATACAAATGACAAAACCTCCTTTCTATATATAGGAGTCTAAGGAGTCACAATATAATCCAGCCGACCTAACAATAATAATATAAAGCCACAAAAATAACAATAGAGGGATTCTATGGGGCACAAAAATAACAACATGGGGGTAATAGGGGCACAACAATATAAATAGGGGGTATAACTACAATAGTAATGGGGTAATCACTAGTATTATAGGGACCCAACATGCCCCTCTCCTTCAAAAAAGTGTTGTCCTCAACGCTTGAGCAGTTCTGGATACTTCTGCATAAAATTCTCATCCTCCCATGTGGAATCTTCAGCGGATAAGTTCTTCCACTTGATAAGATACTCTGAAATTGATCAATTTCGTAGCTGTCGAGTTCTTGTTTCTGTGATTGCTTCCGGTTCCAATATAATTTTTCTTTCCTCATCAAGTTCTGGCAATATTGTTTGAATTGGGAGCTTGTCACCTATAACCTTCTTTAAACATGAAACATGGAAAACTGGGTGCAATCGAGAAGCTGCAGGAAGCTCCAATTTGTATGCCATAGTACCAATCTTTTCCAACACCTTGTACGGACCATAATACTTTGGTGATAATTTATTATCCTTCTTAGCTTGCTTTAGGGACATTTGCTTATATGGTTGTAGCCGTAGGAATACCCAATCACCTACATCAAAACTTCTTTCACTGCGATGTTGATCTGCCTGTTGTTTCATTCTATTTTGTGCCAACACGAGGTTATCCTTTAAGAGTTGGAGGACTTGTTGTTGATGTTCGATGTGATGTTCCACTGCCTGAACCTTAGAATTTTCTCTTAAATATGATGTGATGGATGGTGGTTGATACCCATAAAGTGCCATAAATGGGGTCATTTTTGTTGTTGTATGGAAGGAAGTGTTATACCACCATTCAGCTAGAGGCAACCATTTGACCCATTGTGTCTGTTTATCAGATACAAAGCAACGAAGATATCCTTCCAAACATTTGTTTACTATCTCAGTTTGCCCATCAGATTGAGGATGATAAGATGAGCTATGAGCTAACTGAGTACCAAGACAAGAAAATAATTCTGTCCAAAAATTTCCAGTGAAAATGGGATCTCTGTCACTTACAATAATCTTTGGGTTTCCATGTAGCTTTTGAACTGTTTCCATAAATGCAGTAGAAACTGTACTGGCTTTAAATGGATGTGATAATGCACAAAAGTGTGCATACTTGGTAAGTCTGTCAACTACCACCATGATGACACTCTTTCCCTCAGACTTGGGTAAACCTGTGATAAAATCCATTGAAACCTCCTCCCAACGTTGGCTTGGAATGGATAAAGGTTGTAATAGACCTGGTGTCTTAATTGTTTCAACTTTATTTTGCTGGAAAACCAAACATTCCGCCACAAACTTTTGAATATCTGATTTAAGGCCATCCCAAAAAAATTCCTTCTTAACCCTGTGGTAAGTTTTTAAAAATCCTGAGTGCCCTCCTAAGGGAGAAGTGTGCAATTCCATAAGAATCTTTTGTTTTAGCTGGGAATTCTTACAGAGGTATAAGCGATCTTTGTACCATAACGAATCATTTTGCCAGCTAAATGTATCAGAAGTACTGGAATCTTGTTGTAGCTTTTGAATAAGTGCCCACACTTCTTCGTCATTCTTCCATTCCTCCCTTGCTTCGTTTATCCAATCTGGTTGGATAATAGAAATGGCACACAACAATGCTTCCACATCCTCATCCTTTCTTGAGAGTGCATCTGCCACCACATTTTGCTTCCCTTTTTTGTAGATGATTTCAAAGTCATAACCCAACATCTTTGTGACCCACTTTTGTTGCTCTTCAGAGGATAATCTTTGTTCTAAAAAGTATTTAAGGCTATCATGATCCGTTTTTACCTTGAAGTGTCTTCCCATTAGGTAGGGTCGCCATTTCTTAAGTGCATGGAGTATTGCCAACATTTCCTTCTCATAAATAGCTTTGTTTAAAAACTTTCCCTTGATTGGACGACTTTCAAAAGCAATGGGTCTTTCATCTTGCATTAGAACAGCACCAATTCCATTTCCTGAAGCATCACATTCCACAATAAAGGTTTTTGTGAAGTCCGGTGTAGCTAAGACCGGTGCTTGGCACATTGCCTCTTTAAGATGTTCAAAGGCCTTTGTTGCTTCCGAAGTCCATGAAAATGAATCTTTCTTCAATAATGTTGTTAGAGGTGCTGCTATTCTCCCATAATTCTTAACAAACTTGCGATAATACCCTGTCAACCCAAGAAATCCTCGCAGATGCTTTATGGATGTGGGGATTTTCCATTCCTTAATGGCTTTAATTTTGCTAGGGTCTACCTTAACTCCTTCATGAGATACAATATGACCCAAATATTCCACCTCCTGGACTCCAAAGAAACATTTGGATCTTTTTGCATATAATTGTTTCTCCTCCAATAGTTGTAACACCCTGTCAACATGTTCAACATGATCCTTCCAAGACTTGCTGTAGATTAGTATATCATCAAAAAATACTAACACAAATTTTCTAAGGAATGGTTTGAAAATTGAATTCATCAAACCTTGAAATGTTGAAGGTGCATTGGTAAGGCCAAAAGGCATGACCAAAAATTCATAATGACCCTCATGAGTTCTAAATGCTCTTTTCGGAATGTCTTCAATCTTCATTCTGATTTGATGATATCCCAAACGAAGATCCAACTTGGTGAAGTAAATTGATCCATGCAATTCATCCAGTAATTCATCAATAACAGGAATGGGGAACTTATCTTTAATAGTGAGCTTGTTGAGCTCCCTATAATCTGGACACATGCGCCATGATCCATCCTTCTTGTGCACCAATACTACTGGAGCTGAGAAAGAACTTTGACTCGGTTGAATTATACCAGCCTCTAGCATTTCTGCAACCATACGTTCAATTTCACTTTTTTGGACATATGGATATCTGTACGGCCTGATGTTTGGAGGAACACTTCCTGGAATCAGATGAATAGCATGATCATGATCACGCATAGGTGGGAGACCTTTGGGAGTCTCAAATACCTTGGAATGATTGTCCAGGACTTTTTGGAGATCTGGAGAAATAGATGATTCCAATGTGGAAACATCTAGCGAACATAATTGTGCAATTACACCTCTTTGCTCCTTTTTTAGAAGCTTTGTCATGCCATTAGAGCTGATTATCTTTCCTGGTTTCCCTGCAATACCCCTTAATTCAACTTCCTTTCCTTCCACAGAAAATTTCATGAAAATTTCTTGAAAATTAAAAGCTATTGTACCCAAGGATTGTAGCCATTGGACTCCTAGTACAACATCAGCACCTCCCATTGGAATGGAAAGCATTGGGCTAGTCAATACATATTCTCCCATGGATAGCTTGATATTATGGCACTTTCCAGAACAATTTATTGTTCCTCCATTTGCAATCATCACTTGACACTCTGGTGCTGGATATAGGAAGCAATTCAATTCTTTTGCTACCCTACAATGAATAAAATTGTGGGTGCTTCCTGAATCAATCAACACTATTACCTTTTTTTTCTTGATTTGTCCTTCTATCTTGATGGTTTGAGGAGTGGTAATTCCCGCCAATGCATTACAAGATATGGTCGGATTTATTTGTTCTTCATCTAGGCTTTGTTCCTGGAATATATCCTCTTCTTTTGACCTTTCTTGCTCCTTTTCTTCTTCCTCTTCACAATCTATGTAGAATAATTTCTTCTCAGCACACTTATGACCTTTTGTGTATTTGCTATCACAATTGTAACAAAGCCCTTTTGCTCTTTTTTCTTCCAATTGTTGTGGTGTCAACCTTGTAGGTTGTGGAAGACTATGGGCAACAACACTTCCGTCTTTATAGTTGTGAACGGTATGCTTCCTAGTTGCCATAATTTTGCTTTCCATTTTTCTTGCTAACCTGAATGCCTTCTCTAATGAATCAGGTTCCCAAAGGCACACATCATGTTGGATATTATCCTTTAAAGACCCTATGAACACATCAATCCTATGCTCCTCTGGAATATCTTTTACCCTTATGTTCAATTTTTGGAACTCCTCAATGTGCTCCATTATTGAACCCTTTTGTTTGAGACTTATCAATTGGCTAAAAAAAGTGTTGCTTTTTGTATCCTCATAATGTGCTATCAATTCTTCCGTAAAAATTGCCCAAGTGATAAATTGTTTACGAGAACAAAGCCATTGATACCATACAAACTGATTTGGTTCCAAATATAAAGTTGTCATACGTACCTTTTGTGTGTTTTGCACATTATTGAGATCGAAGAATTGCTCCATCTGTAATATCCATGTGGCGGGATCCTTGCCATCAAACTTCCTCATATCGATTTTTGGAACATGGTGAGTCTTCGATCCAACATTAGAGTCTATGGAATCATGATTAACATTTCTTTTGTTCTCATCATGAGTTTCCTTTACTACCTTTTCACCATTAGTGACCCTTTCTTGTAGCAACTTCTTCAATTCATCCATCTTATCATCCATGCCATCAATTTTAGCGTCCATGCCATTCACCTTAGCTTCCATGCCATCCATCTTAGATTCCACACCATTTACCTTAGATTCCACGCCACTTATCTTAGCTTCTGTTAGCTTTTGTGAGCGTGACATTTGTTGCACTTGTTCTTGTAATTTTGATATATCATGTAGCATTTCTTCCTCTTCTTCATGAGTCATGCTAGAGCTTTCAGGTTCCTTACTAGGTGTTTGCATTTTCTTTCCTCGGGGCATCAGTTACCGATAATAATGTTTTACTATGCCCTTTGAATTCCGTTAAACCAAGCTTACACAAAAATTAAAAAAAAAAAACTACACACCTTTTTTCACTTTATAGAAGCCTGATATTGAATCTGATGTATCTCTGTAATTTCAGATCATCCAATTCTGAAATTGCTACCTGTAGTATCCTTCTGCGTCCTCTTTCCAATGCCACAAGTCTGAGCCAAATTGGATTCTCCAAGGAAGAGTTATGTGAAATCTCCCACAGTGACTTGCTTTTAGAGTGGTTCAGTAGAGCGAACTTGTACGACGTGCCACGAGTCCCTGTTTCAACCTTTGAATCTGAAACACACATAAAAAAAACTACAATCCGTCCTCTTTCTTTACCTTCTTACGAAATTTCAATCTGATCCCCAGAGAGAAAGTTATGACGATTTTCCCCAGGTCACCTGTTTTGAATGTAATTCAGGAGTCTGCAAAAAGACCAACTTCCTCAGATCATATCTCCGCAAATATCGCACGAAAAGCCCTGAAATTTGGACCTAAGGTTCAGCGCGATTTCTTCTCAAACGGGTTTTTTTTGTGACTTCTGAAACGTCACAGAAAAAAATTTATAGTGAAAATGCCACGATGACCTGTTTGGAGCAACAAAACCCTAGAATCCAAAGCTCTGATACCAAATGTTATGAAACCAGCTCACAAAAAGATAGAAAAGAGAGATCCACGCCTTAGAATTCAACCTCTTCGAGGGGGAAACCTCCTTTACATTACATAAATGAACAATTCTTGGATGATACAAATGACAAAACCTCCTTTCTATATATAGGAGTCTAAGGAGTCACAATAAAATCCAGCCGACCTAACAATAATAATATAAAGCCACAAAAATAACAATAGAGGGATTCTATGGGGCACATAAATAACAATATGGGGGTAATAGGGGCACAACAATATAAATAGGGGGTATAACTACAATAGTAATGGGGTAATCACTAGTATTATAGGGACCCAACAGTGGATGATGCAGATGTAAAAACAGTGTTCGAGAAGGATACCTGCAAGATGGTTCGGGGGGAACTGGTATTGTTGTGGAGAATTAGAATTAGAACTCTGTACAAGCTGCAAGGTAGCACTATTGTTGATGGGTGCAATAGTTCCGTGGTTCCTAAAAGTGAAGTATAAAATCTAGTGGTCTCTGGAGAGAAGACCATGCTGTGGCATCAAAGGCTTGGACATATTGGAGAGAAGGGCCTTCAAATACTCATGGTAAAGGTATGGTAGAAGGTATGAGTAATAGATTTATGGATTTTGATTTCTGTGAAAATTGTGTATATGGGAAGCAGAATTGGGTGAGTTTCCCCTCTGGTGGTAAGAGGGCGAAACATATATTAGAGCTTGTGCACAGTGATGTGCTTGGACCTGTGAAGGTTCCATCACTGGGCAAGTTAGTGTACTATGTATCATTTATAGATGACTTGTCAAGGAATACATAGATATATTTCCTTAAGAAGAAATTTGAAGTCTTTGATAGGTTTAAAGAATTTAAGGCTTTGGTGGAAAACCAAACAGGGAAGAAGATAAAGGTGATGAGGACAGATAACGGTGGAGAATTTTGCAGTAAGGAATTTGAAGTGTGGTATAGCATGGAAGAATACTACTCCATATACACCTCAGCAAAATGGATTGCAAAAAGAATGAAAAAGACATTGATGGAAAGGGCAAGAAGCATGCTCGGTGGTGTCGGGTTAGGACAAGAATTCTGGGCAGAGGCGGTGGAGATAGCATGTTACCTGGTCAACAGATCACCTTCATCAGTGTTGGAGGATAAGACTCCACAAGAGGTATGGACTGGTAAGAAACCCTCTCTTTCACATCTGAGGGTATTTGGATGTGATGCATATGTACATGTTCCAAAGGAGAAACGAACCAAGTTGGATAGTAAATCTGAAAAGTGCATCTTTATTTGGTATAAGGATGGTTTAAAGGGTTATAAGCTTTGGAACCCAGTAACAAGGAAGGTTGTGTACAGTCGAGATGTGGTGTTTAGAGAGGTGAAAGATGTTATTAAACATGAAGTCCAACCAAAGGAACCAGAGAAGATAGATTTTGAGCTAAAGGAGGAAGAATCAGACTCTACAATAGAGGAGGAGTCAGAAGATGAAGAGCCACAAACTTCGGGTGTGAGAAGATCAGTTCGAGAAATAAGGCAACCAGAAAGGTATAGTCCATCTTCTTTCTATTCAAATTTTTCTTTATCTATTACTGATGATGATCTCAGAAGTGTGAAGGAAGAAGTAGATTTAGAGGATGGAAAACTCTAGAAAGAATGTTCAAAATGGAAACAAGAAATGATAAAAATAGCATTTCTATAAATAGTAGTTCGAGTACCAGTGTTGGATACAGAAACAAGGAATGAAAAATGGAAGTGCTAAAAATAGCATTTCGGGATGGATTCCAATTTTATTTATTCCGTGAACTAAAATTGAGAAGTAAAAATTCGAATTTGATCTTAGTGGCTATTTGTAAAATAATTAATTAATTCATCTTGAGTTAATTAGTTGTATAAAATCAAACATGAAGTCTATGTGAGGACATGCAACAGTTTCTCCATTAATTGGGGAATTTATCCCTTAGTTAAAGAGATAAGGATGAGTTGTAATTAGTTAGCTCAGTTAACTGAGTTAAGTCTAGTTAGATTAGTTCCAACAGTTTGTAGAATTAATTGTGAGTTCAGTTAGTTAATGCTTGCATGCATGTAACTATTGCTCTCCAGATAACTAAATATTCTCTCATAAATAACTCATGCATGTTAGTTCAGTCAAAGACCCAGTTGAGATTAAAGGAAGGGACAATGTACTATCAGTTGGAGAAATTTTCCTATAAAGGAAACTCATCCATGCAGAAGGAATTATCTCCTTCAGGATTGCGCAATTACTTCTGAATTTAGTGAGCAGTGTGAGAGGTGAATTCACACAGATGGCAGCATTGGACCCCAAGAGAAATTGCACAAGGAAATAGGAGGCTTGGAGGGCAGAGGAGAAGGTTTGAATTCACAGAGGTGGCAGCATTGGACCCGAGGAGAAACTGTGGAAGGAAATAGGAGGCTTGGATGGCAGAGGAGAAGGTTTGTGAAAAGCCTTTGACTATCTATGAGTAGCAGAGGGATTGTACTGAGAGCTGGATAGCTTACGAGCTAAGGCTTTATGTAATCCAGACATATTTCCACTTGTATGATAATACAAAGATTGAGGTTTTTAGTTGAGGCTTTCTCCATAGTATTCTTCTATGTTTCATGTGTGATTGAATCTTCTTCTCTGTTATATGTGTTCTGTTTGATCTTGCTCAAAATCGATTAAGCTTCCGCAACTTTCATAGTAGAAGTAGATTGAGTATTTTGCTTTAGTACATTGCATAATCAGTTTAATATACAATTTCTCTACAAGATGCGTAGAGAGTATAATTTCTACATGGTATCAGAAGAAAGGTGATCGAAGCAGTGAACAGGTGGGAAGAAGTTTGACAAATCGAAAATGTGATGCTTTCATTATCATGAGGTGGGCCATTTTGCTACAAATCGTCCACTGAAGAAATCCAAGATGGGATCCAAGGAAGGATCTGAAGGTGAGGCATTGGCCACACAGTTCGAGTTGGATTTCAGCCTCTTCACATGCATGGTTTCATCCATGGTGGGATATTGTTGGTTTCTTGACAGTGGAGCTTCATTCCACATGATTGGCGATAGGAGTTTGTTTAGGACCTTGGAGGAGAAAGATATCTAGATACTCATAGCGATGGGTAATGATGAAAAGTATAGTGTCTCAGGTGTAGGCACGGTTGTTTTTTAGAGGGAGCATGGAGCTCTTATTACCTTGACCGATGTCAAGTATGTACTAGGACTGAAGAAAAACTTGGTATCGATCGCAATGCTGGAAGAAAAAGGCTATGATGTAGTCTTCAGTAGGGGAAAGGTTTTCCTTAGATACATCACCATGAGATAGGTGAAGCAGATCGATTGATGAGTCAAGAACCTATATGCTCTTGAGGTTCAAGATGCATGCAAAGCCTTAAGGAGCAAGGCAACTGATGGAAACTTGGTAGTTGAGAGGGAGAGTACATTACCTCTCAACATGCAGTGCCAGAAGAAGTCTCAGACAATTGTGGAGGAGCCACAATTGGTTAACATCTTCAGGAGGTTGTAGAGCAGCCACAACTAGAGAAGTCGAGAGGAGACCTAGTGGAGGCATCCACTCATGCGGAGACCTCCAATAGGGGGAAATTTCGAGCCAAGTGGGCAGAGGGATCACATGAATCCATACCTCGAGGTTGAAGGTGGGGCGATGTGGAGTGACAGTCCCAAGAAGGCTGAAATAGGGGCAGGATCATTGGGGTACCCAACCTCTTTGATTAGACCTTGCTACGGGAGCCTCGACAAGGAGTAGCAGGACTGGCTGAGTGGGTAGAGACAGATGCAAATGGAGTGGCAGAGAGAGCTACAGTGCAGGAATCCCAAGACAGTGCAGAGCTAGCAAGCTGCAACAATGTGAGAGGCACAGGAGTGTTGCACTAGTGCAGGATGGCACAGAGAGGTGTGCAACAGTGCGAGATGCATGGAGTGTTGCAACAGCTCAGAGGTCAGAGAGGGAGCACTTGTTAACAGTAGAGGGAGCTTCAGAATCAGAGGGTGTTCCTAGCACAACAGAGAGGTCAGTTGGGAGATTTTTTTGTTTATAGAGTTGTTGAAGCAGCTGTTATCAATTAGGTTGTTCCCTAAAGTTGTCGGAAAGGGAATACGGCCGAGGTAACCACAGACCAATCTTTTAGATACAAATTCTAGCCAATCTGCATCCAGAGATGGCTCTCTCTTTATGATTTAGCTATGTTTGAGGTATATTAGGCTAGTTAAGAAGTGCAAGGGTTTTGTTTAGAGTTTGGTTGGAAGGAAGGGGACTCAATAGAATAGTGAGGTAAAGCTGAAACATTTCAGTCCATTGGGCATGATGGAGTCAAAGAAGGATGGCTTCCTGGGTTAGGTTTCTTATTAGAGGATTTATCACAGAGCAAGGTACTCAAATATGGAACAATTTATAGGCTGGAATAAGATGGAATAGAGTCAATAGGTGAAGGGCAATTAATAATCCTTCATCATGTTGACAGAGGGAAAATGGATGATTACTGCTAAGGAGAAATTAAGAATTCCTTAGCTAATATTCAAGATGATAGAACCAGGGGAAACAGGAGCAATTAAGAATTCACTGTTTATGCTAATTCTGAAGAAAACATTAATAATAACAAAGACTAAACACAGAGTGAAAACAAACAAATTCTGAGTTATTCTTTTTCTCTATTATTTAGATCATGAAACATAGATGATATAATAAACACAAAAACTGTAAAACATAAGTTAGAAGGGACTTATTGATCCATAAGACGATTCAAGAATTCTGTAACATAGTCCTTAGCATCAATTCTTCATCCAGTGAGCTTGACAAAATGGTTCCAACAACCTTTTTATTTCCAAATTTTTTTCAGTATTACAGTCAAAACTATGAACATCCACCACCAACCAACCCCAAATACTTCGTCTCGGGGGGTATTTATACAAAAATGTCAAGATATCATACAAAATATCTAATAGAAATAATATCTGCTAACAATTAATGCTTCTTTTACACAGATAGAGACAGATAGTCTCGAAAATAGGGAGACAATAAATAGATGCAATAAATTCATGTTGTGCTGGTTGATTCGTATTTATGAGATGTACTGGAGGTAGGTGCTGCAAGTCGGTTCCCTACTGCCTTCTACTGATCCTCTATGCTGATTTTTCTACTTTGGCTGGACTTTCTTTAACTCTGATGTGATGTGCTTTGACCCGCAGGACCGTGATTTATTTCTGTCCTCCATATTATAGCAGATGGTGCACAATTTTGCATTGACCAAAGATAAATTTACAGGATCTCTAACATGCTTTTCCACCACTTTGGTCCTGGTATTTTATGTCTCAACAACTTCTTAAAGTCTCATTAGTCTCTGTGTACTTGAAGAAATTAGGTGGGATGGTGAACAAATGCTTCACCTCATACTCTATGTAGAATAGATTTTCCAGGATGTCATAAAGGGACTGGCCAGATGGAAGTGCTTTTTCTCCTGAAGTACTTGAAGATGCATTAGCTTGATTGAAAACATATGTATTTAATTTATGTACATAGTCCTTGTGCTTCATCAGACGATCATTATCTCCTAAAGGACTTGGCAAACCTTTTTGATGCAAGACTGTAAATTTTTTCAGTGAAAGAATCAATCTCTACCTGCATGTCCTGGCATCTTCTATCCAAGAATTGCATTAGAGTTCTCATGGTTTGAACTCTTTTGATGTCCAGACTGGTACCTGTTCTGTCTCTAATATCTAGTGCTTCCAGTTCTTCACTGGTCTTGGTATTCAAAAAATGTATTAGCCTGTTAGCTTGCTCAGGCATCTATCCCAATAAGGCTCTTATTTTCTGAATTTCTACTTGGGCTACTCTTATCAAATCAATCTGTTCATAAATGGTCTGAATAGACCTCCATACATCACTAAGGGATTGAGTGATGTTGGTCCACAAAATTCCTCTGATTTCTACCAGAGGCTTATGCAGAGAGAGATCCTTTTCTAAGGCTCTTACCTTGTTCTCCAATGCTTTGACCTCCCTTGTTTTCTCTGCCACATTCATCTTGGATTTATCATAGCTTTGCTCTACTTTTGCCATTTTGTCTTTGACTTGCTTCAATTCAGATACTTGGAGTTTCAGTTCCTCCATGGCTTTTATTAATTGCTCTGTAGTCATAGTTGTACTACTGCCTGGTGCTGTTGATATTGATGTCGCTCCTGTGATGATTTCTGTTGTTGATGCAGGGACAGTGGGAAGCACTGCTGTTATAACTGTGGAAGGGGCAGTTGTGACTGTTGGAGTTACTTCAGGTGGCTAGGAGGTTGACTCTCCCTGCTTTTCTTGTATTGCTTTCTCCAATGCCTGCTCTGTCTCATTCAATCTCTCATTCAACCTCATGAGTAGGTCCATCATGTCCTCTTCAGAATTCTGCTATCTGTGGATGCATAGAAGGAGGCATTTTGAGGGCAGCAATGAACTCTTCCTTTTTGCTCATTAGTGCTTTTATGCCTTTGCCATCTTTGGGATCATGTCCCAGTTCAATGATAGTATCTTCCAAGGATTTTATCCTATTGTCCTTTGCTAGAGAAGAAGCTTTCTCTAAGTCCAACTAAGCAGAGGTATTATTTAAGGAATTTTGCAATTTATGAGCCAACATTGCTTTATCAGTTAGCATGGAATACACCATCTCTCCGGTCTGTTTGTGCAGCTTAATCTGGTCTATTGGATGAATATATTTGGCCAAGACTTCTATATTTGTCTTGATATAATCAACTGCCGACTGTGGTTGCTGCACCTTGGGCTTGAAGTAACTCATGATCGTTTTCCCTTCTTTAATGTCATATACTGACATTAATCTTTGCTGTTTTGTGGGGGCCATCTTAAGATATTGATTGTAAATCTACAACCTCAATGGATCATTCCTAGCCTTTATTTCTGTGAATGTTCTTTTGATATCAGAGGTCTGCTTACTTGATGGCCTAGTGGATGAAACTTCCACACTATGCTGCCTTCCTAGCTCCTACCTGTGTGAGCTGGTTGATGTGTCTATTACTGGGGAGGTCTGTGGGCTGGTTGCCCTCTCACCTCTTAGACTTTCTATTGTTTCTTCAATGATTTCCTCTTCAGATAGAGGATTCAGTCTTTACCTTTTAGCACCTGGCTGTTCTGCAGGTCCAATGATGGCTGTGGTATCTTCTCTGTCTCTTTTCTTGCCCTTTTCCTCATTTAGAGGAGTCTGCAACACTGGTATCTCTGGTGCTTTAGTTTGTACCGGAGGAATCTGTCCCTGCTGGTCAGTCATTGCTTGCTGCTCTGTGCCTACTACTTCCTTGCCCTTAGAAGACCCGGAAATTGGTGCGTTGGTTTCTTGTACAGGTTGCTGTGAAGTTCCAACAGAAGATGTACCCACTCCAGTTTGCTGAGGCAGCTTGAAAGATACCTGTCCAAAGAGTCCAGGTCAAGGGTCTTTTATAAATCTTTCATAGCTTGTTCCATCTTTTCTTGCTGAGTAAGTTCTTCTATTAATGCACCCTCTACCCACTTATCCTGATTAACATATTGTTCTACCTCGGGGATCCTATGATGTATGTAAGTTGACAACCGGTTTCTTACTTTTCTGTCACTGATAAAGCTATTTGGGTCATATGGCACCCACCAGAAGCTTTTCTTCAATTTAAGGTCTTCCCCTAATATCTTATCAGCATCTTCCCATGCTTCCCTCTTGTTAATGATAAAAGGGCCTAACTGATTTCTTATTCTCAGCTCAACCTTTTTCTTTACATTGCAAAAGTGAGTTAAATCTACATTGATAAGTTGCCTGAAATACTCAAGTGCAAATAGTCTCATGGGCACATATTTGGGTAGCTTATAAGGGCACAGTTCACAGCCATATATCTTGATTTCAGTGTGATCCTGGTAAAAGTACCAGTGACCTATTCTGTAGTTTTTGGAGAGCTGTAAAATCTTCTTTATATCCCCAGAGAGCCTAGGAGGAGGAGTCCTATCAATAGAGCGGAGGTAGGATGTACAAACCCGTCAATGAATTCACAATAGGTATAAGGGGATTCACCAACCTTGTGGAAGACTGAGGTCCAAAAGATTACAGACCTCCTCTCACCTTTGGAATCCAATTTCCTGATGATAACAAAAAACTGTCTAGGTGATAATATAATAATAGATGGTATATGAAAGTTGTGTATTTAAACACTCCTTCTCTTTCCAAATTCATAAATTGAGCATGGATTTTGTTAACAATGAAAGAGGCATAGTCATACTTAATAGCAGGGGAATGCCCTGGAGTAAAGGTGGATAACAGAACCAGGACAATCTCATCCACATATTCACTGGACCTAAATCCCAAGATCACTGATGTCATGTCAAGAATAATTCTTCCAGTCTCATTGAACCAGACATATAAATAAGGAGGTGGGTGTTGGGGCTGGCAATCTAGTTTCATGAATAACTTAGCAATCCAGGTTATTTCTGCACTGGATAGTTGAGAGCCTTGCTCAAGCAAAAATCCCATGGAAAGAGGAGCAAGAGGTTGAACTGCATGGAAGTGTAGCATCTCATTGATAGATTCAACAGTTATGTAAAAGAGAATAGTTTATGATGGGGTCATAACTGCGTTACTGACAGGGTCATAATTTTCACAGCAGTGGCGAATAATATCTGGGAACACATTGACTGAGGGAAGGTAATACCTGGGGAGATTGGATTCCCATATTCCATAGATATTAGAGTTGTTCAAATGACTATTTCTGATTAGGAAGAAAGTATGAAGTTGATTTTGGCAACCAGACGGGTCTTTTATTTGGAAATATATGTCAGCCAATGGTAGATGATTCTGGTCTTTATGAGGTGCATTGAGGGGCGTTACACTGAGGGCCACAGGGGATTCCATGTTTAGTTCTCTGTGTTTTTAAACCAGATGTCGAGTTTCTGTGGAAAAAAGGGCATAAGAGTAGTTCTGGATGTCATGGTATAGAGATTATGGACTTATTCAGTTCGAATTTGTCTCTTATAGGTATAATTTACAGAGGAAAACTGAAAATACAGGTTCGGGAGGTGAGACGGGGTAAATACCTGTATTTTGGAGGCAAACGAGTGTAATTTGCAGGTTGACTAATGAGTTGCGGAGCAGGATGCTGGACTTTACTTGGTTGGCTGGCGGGCTGGACGCTTCTATAGTTGCTTGGATGTGGTTTGCATGCAACAATATTGCGAAACAAATGGATGAAAATGACAATTTCACGAGTTTTTAACAAAAATTGGCTTTGCGGGGCTTTTTGGCGCTTTTCGGTCAGATGACGTCATCGAGATGTGACGTTTTGTCGCGACGCAGGGGTACAGGATGTTGATGTGGAGGTGACGTGGCGATGATGTCAGCGGGCGGGGTCAGCGGGAGGGTGGTAAGCGGTATTGGCCCGCACCGCTTATGAGCTTAGGCAGTTTCGGGAGAAGGGGCCGCGAGCATAGTGGGAGGGAACCGCATCCTAGGTACGGTGGCAATACTGCCGACTCCCCAGGCAGTAAACATGGCAGTGGAGGGCCTCGCAATATGATCGTGAGCCATCCGATCAGCGGGCCCAGATCCAATGATTGGCACTCAAGGGAGCTGGCGGAGGGTTACGGCACGAGGCCCATGTAATATAAATAATGGTTTAACACTTCTCAGGGCGATTACTATTGGTTGTCAGGGTGTTTGTTAATTAACCCAGATGGTTAATTAACCACATTTTGTGCGGTGGAGGTTTTTTAATGAATTCCAGATGAACCATTAAACCCTTGTTTATATAGTGCTATGGTTATAGATTAACCAGGGGCGGGATATTAATTTTTTTGGGGATTTTTCATGTGTTTACATAATACGGGGGGAACAAACTATATGGGGATTATATAATAAAGTTAAAGGGTTAGTATGACAAATTGATATGAAAATAAGTGCTAATTTATAATGTTTAACAACTTAGGCTTAACAGGAAAACATGGATTTTTACACAAGAAATGTGGTTTTTTTTTCTAAAGCAAGAATGTTATTTTACTTAGGCTTTTTCATGAAATGGGGTGATTTAGGAGTATTGAGAAAATCTCAATATCCTTGGGGGGGGGGTTAATAAGTGATTTTAGGAGAAGTGTGAAGGGAAGTTAGTCATGCCTCACTTGATTTGTAGCCAAACAATTGCCATTGTACTTATGATAACAATAATATGAACCTCTTGAGAAACAAAAGATTGATCATAAGCATGCTTCTGCAACACCAAAACTGCCTACCCAGCCTATTATACCTAACATTTTTTCTTCCTTTTCCTTTGGGTGCATTTAAACTAGCAAACCCTCATTCACTTCTTTTCTTTTGATTGCAACCCTATCTAGATCTGCCCTTATCACATCCAAGGGCTCAGGTTTAACAATTGAGCTCCTTTGCTTCTCTACCTAACTACTTATATGCAAAAATTGAACAGTTTGAACAGAGTTTATTCTCTATCCCTAAAACAGGAAATTCAAACATGAACTGGCCAATATTAAGCTTTTTGGCCATTGATCAACTGTGGCAAGAGTCAACCAACTGCACATAATGAGATTCTTTGCAAAATATAGAATATTAGTGGCATTTTGGACTAGCACACTTTCATGGTCCTTTTTATTTGGGGTTCATTTCTTTCATTTTTCTCTTGATCATTTCATTCTTTTTACCCTTTGATCTTTCTTTTAGGGTATACCCTCTTTTCATTTTTTAATTTTTTGATCTTTTCAAAATATGGAAAACCTTTGCAGCAGGGAAAGGATGAACATATTAGGGATTTTAACTAGTCAATCATGAAATATAACACCTATTGGTATAGGAACATAACACTAGCTCCACTTGGGGATGGCTTTTCCTGGTGAAAAGTCAAGAACAGCAGGTCAGATGGCCTTATGTACAATTCTTGTTGCATTCAGAATCTTCCTTTGCTATAAATAAACAAACTGTACAGAGGACCATGTAAAATATACACATCTCTCATGAGCTGATCCAAACAATTACACCTCTGTTTTGGATAGTTTGTCTAAATGTTTGTTCTCATATTTTCAGCTCCCAAGTCTTCTAGAATTTCTATTAAACTAAAAAAATAACACAAATAGGTGATAGAGTTCCTTAACTGTTCCTCAAAATTTCCTACACATTCCTTCCCATTCTTATTGCTGTAATAAACTGCAGAAACTAAGCATCGTTATGTACAAGTTAGAGTCCTGACATATCAACAAACTGGATCAAAATAATGTTTTAGCATCTGACCATTAACTAGTCCATTTTCTGCTTCTGTACCATCCAGGCTTTTCAAAAAGTAGGTATTGTTTCCTTGTGAGGCCTGAATAATAAAAGGTCCCTTCCATAGGAAGTCAAACTTCCCATGTTTTCCTTTATCTTCTCTTCTGGAATCCCATTTCAGAACTTTGTTTCCTATGAAAAAATCCTCTGCCTTAGTCCTCTTATCAAATATCTTCTTGAGTTTTTCTTGTAGCACTTGAGATATTTGATATACCTCTTCTCTAGTCTGCTACAAATGTATAGTCTGATTTATCCTTCTTTGAATGCCATTGGGATGTACTTGGACTTCTTGCAATAATTTCATTACAGGTACCCCTAGAGATGAAGGAAATACAACCTCCATACCATAGACAAGCTCATATGGACTAGTTCCAATGGATCTCTTGGTAGTTAACCTGTCTGCCCATAGTGCATTTATAAACTTTTTATGCCAATTTTTCTTGTTTTCTTCCAATAATTTCTTAATGATATTCATCAGGCTTTTATTGGATGACTCAGCTAGACCATTACCTTGGGGGTAATAGGCTATGGAGTGGCCTAAGGTAATGTGGTATTTGTGACAGAAATTCATCATTCTCTTGGATTTAAAAGCAACAGCATTTTCAGTTATAATCTTTTCAAGATCGCCAAATATAGATAGGATGTTGGTTTCTAAAAATTGCATGATCACTGAATCATTGGCTTGTCTACAAGGGATGGCCTCTATCCACTTGGTGAAATAATCTGTGGCAGTCAAAATCCATTTATGTTGGCCAGAAGAGGGAGGGTGAATCTCCCCAATAAAATCTAAACCCCATTGTTGAAATGGTCTTTCAATGGAAATTGGTCTAAGGGGTAGAGGCAAAAGTTTCCTCTTGCCTTCAAAGATTTGACATTTATGGCAAGTAGTAACAAACTTTTTGACATCAGCAAACAAGGTGGGCAAGTAAAATCCAGCCCTTAGGATTTTATCAGTAGTTGATTTCTAGTATAAATATCCACCACAGTCCCCTGCATGAAATTCTTTGAGTATTTTGTCAACTTCATCTTTTATTAGACAATTTAATAGAACACCTTCATGATTTTTCCAAAAGAGAGCACCATCTAAAATACAAAACTTTAAAGCTTTCATTTTTATAAACCTTTTCTTTGTTTTGGATAACCCTGGAGGAGCCTCCAGGTTTAATAATACATAACATATATCAGCATACTAGGGTGATTCAAGGAAGGCCTGGATGATTTGTGGAGTCACCATCTCCTGTTCATTATCCAGTTCATTAATATCTAGGGCTTGGCAATTGGTTTCAGTCAAGAGTTTAGCCAATCCTTGTCCTTTTATAAGCTTTGTAGGTTTTATTTCAATATCATACTCTAATATAGTAGTAATCCATTTACCTCTTTTGCTTTCAATCCCCTCTTGGGTTAGGATATCTTTGACAATAGTGCTTGGCACATAAGCTATTATATGAGAGTATAGTATGTAGACTCTGAAATCTTTGATGGCTTTCACAAGTGCATAAGCCCGCTTTTCCATGATTGGGTATTTTAGAGGTGCATCCCTCAGTGCTTTGCTAAAGAAGGCTATGAGTTTTTCACATCCTTGATCATATTTCTGTAGCAAAACAACAGCAATAGTGTGTTCTTATGCAACTGAAAATATTATAAAGTCTCTGTCAAATTTTGGGCTTGTAAGGACTGGTGTTCTGGTTAAAGCTATTTTGATTTCTTCAAATGCTTGTTTAGTGATGAGCCCCAAATTTGGTAACATTTTGGGCTCATTTGGCCTAACTACCCTTGCTCAATCCTTCATTTTTCGTAACTTATGCATCATTTTTTAGTATGTTTATGTCATTTGTACGAATAAGGGTAGTCATTATTCCTAGGTGGCTAACACGTGCTCATTTAAGGTTTTTTGACACATGTTGGAGCAAAACCGAGCAGATAAGGGCTAGGAGACAGCCAAGATGGGGTTGAGGATTCGTAGGAGGGTTGTCCACGGCATTAAATGGCCTTCCTCGGGATCTTCACCCCCAACTCCGAGCTCCAACAGCCACCACAACCGGATCTAGAAGGCAGCCAAACGGATTTTGAGGAAGCAGCTGTTCACTCCCAGTTTGGTCAGCCGAGTCCCACAGATTTAGGAGTCCAGCTTGGGGCCTCGTGATGTATAAATGATAAGGCTTCAGCCTTCGAAATGGACTTTTGGAAAACTGTTGCACAATCTGCACTACGAGCTGCTAGTTCTGTTTTTGCTCTTTTGTAGCCATCATTGGCAGACCTTTTGACTGATGATTATTATTTTTTAATGAGAAGCAGTCAGATTTGATCTCAGTTCTGAGTTTCTAAAGGAGCCATAGCTCTCGGGGTTGGGGCCAACCTGAGAGCCTAGGGCCTCCTTCTTTTGTATTGATATCTTTTCTTTCAGCATTATGGTTTTCTTTACATGCATTTGAAACACAGTTTGTTGAGTTAGATTTCGTGGTATGGTTAAGTAGGTCATTGTTAGAAGATAGAGTTGCTTCAGATGTCTAGAATAGAGTAAAGAGATTAGAATTGATAAGAGTTCCAGAAAAGGGTTGCCTGCACTCTCATTTTCACCTCTTTCTAGGGGCTGGAATTGCAGACAGTGCTACCCACCAAAAACATTGGTTTACGCCCTCATGCAATCTTTGGTGCAATATTTTCATTTGTAGAAGTTATCCATGCGCTCAGACCTCTTGGAATGTTTCTTTGCTTCGGTACCATACATGATTTTCTTTAGAAATAACATTGCTGTTCATTGGTTTCATTAAACAGTTAGGATAGATTAGTAATATTTTGATTATGTGCAGGACGTGGATGATTTGGTTCAGTTCATATTGTGCAGTGCATCTCCAGCATTCTCTTGTCCTCCTAAGCTTCGTCCAGGCCAACTGCTCATCTCCAAAGTAGACCCCTCGTCTCACAACTACTCTACTGCCCACGTCATCCTACCTTTTTGGCCTTCCATTTCCTCTGCCCTCTTTAAGACAAACTAGCTTTACACACCCTCTCATCACCTCATCTCTCTGTCACTAAGTCATTACAGACCCCTCTCCTACCTCCCTATCCCTCCATGCAGCCTCTTCCACTCACCCATCATCCAAAATCCAATCGTAGAACATCCTGTAGGAATTACTGAACATCCTGTAGAAATTCTGAAACATCCTGTAGAACCCCTGCAGACTTCCTGTAGAAGCTCATAAACGCGGTCTCTTGGCAGCCAAACTTTGTGAAACTCTCTGGGAGGATGTTAGGGACTCCTTAGACCCTCTCTAAGCCTTCCCAAATTCTTCCAAGCATTTCTCCTCCATGATCCGCCTCTGCACAGTAAGAAGCCAGTTAAAAACTCATGCATGATAATTTTACATAACTTATTCAAAAAGAAAAAAAGATGTTTTCTTTAGGTAGAAGTAGTCTAGACACATGCATCTTACCTTCATAGAAGTAATGGCATCTCTTTCAGTAGTTTGCATTCCCATCTTTGCATCAGTAGGACTAGCTGGTAGAATTAGGGTTTGCTAGGGTTTGCGTTTCTTGTTGGCTTTCAGTTCCTTTCTGCAAGTAGATTAGCTTCCTTTGAGTTAGCTTTCGTCCATCAGTTAAAAAGATTCTTCTAAGAACTCATAGAAGTTGGCTTAAGCCCCTAGCGGACTTGTGCCAGCTGACCAAGTGACAGCTGCGACAAGAGCTAGTACTTGTGCATACAGCACCGTCGCTTCCAAGTTTGTTACGAACTACCGGGTTGATAAAATTAAAGAAGGAAGCTCCAGGAGTTGGAGCATTATTGCTACAATACTGGAGCTCACCATCTTTTTGGCGCTGTTGCCGGGGAAGCATCAGAGTATTGGTGATTGTTGCTTTTCTTCTATTTTCCTACTCTCGCCTTCTACTAAGTAGTTTATTTCATTTCCATTCTGCAAAAGTAGCATAGACATTTCCTGCTTTCCTAGATTAACATTTCAATTCCGCAATTTCATTTCTGCAAGCGTAGATTAGCATTTCAATTCCGCAAGCGTAGCCTAGCATTTCATTCCTGCAATTTCATTTGAGAAAAATAGATTAGTTCTTTTATGCTTTCATTTCAATTCCGCATTTCCATTTTAGCAAGATAGTTAGTTGCAGTTCAATCTGTTTTAGTTTTGCAGGTACCAGAAAAAGAACAAAAGCAATCAAAAGTCTTTCCATTTCATGCCTCGTAGAAACCGAGATAAAACAGGCAAATTCTTACCCAACACCCCCACCACATCACTGAGTCACCCTTCTCTCTTCTTTGGTGACAGTGATCCAGAAGAACCTATAGGCGAACCTCCTGAGATATACGAAGATCCTATAGCATGAGGAGAGTTAGAGAACACTCCATCTGAAGCTATGGCTGACAATAGGGGAGAAAATGAGAGAATTGAAGGTGCCTTCCCCATCCGAGAGACCAATGGAGACATGAAAATGAAGAACATAAGCCCCTCCGCTTTACCTCACTTCCATGGACTGACTACTGAAGACCCTGATACCTTCCTGTTTGAGTTTGCCGTCCTTTGTCGAACCTATGATTATATCGAAGATGAGCAAAAACTGAAACTCTTCCCCTCTACCCTTAATGATGCAGCATTGTGCTGGTTCATGGGCTTACCTGGGAACAATATCACCACTTGGGCCCAGATGCAGCAAGCTTTCAATACCAAATACCGGGACTACTGTAGGTCCAAGGAAGCCAAGGGAGAAATCTTTCGGATGACCATGGGGAATGATGAGTCCTTAGAAGATTACGAGGAAAGGTTCCAACTTAGCTATAAATGGGCCAGGTGCACACTTGACCCTGAATCTCTCAAGTTGGTCCTGCTCCGAGGAGTCCCTGAAGACCTCTTAGATACCCTTCACATGCTAGCTGGAGGAGACATTTACCAACTACCTTATGAGGATATAAAGACTGTTTTTAGAAACCACTCTAGGGTAGCCCGGAAAAGAGGTAGAGGAAACCTCCTCTCAGCTAGTATTCCTTTCTCCAAACATGAGTTTGCAAATCAATTAGAGGACCTCAAGAGTGAGGTGAGACAGACCATCGCCATGCAACTTGATACATTTCGAATCCAGCAGAAGAAAGAGGAAGCCGAGAGGGCTGTGGCTATCTTCTGCCCTAGGTGTACAAGGAAACACCCTAAGAACGAGTGCCCATTACATTCGGTTGAGGTATATTTTGTTTGTGAGGAGGACCACCCCACAAACCAATGTCCAACCTTACCTGGGCTTAAAGCCATGTATCAAGGGACAGAAGCGCCCACTGAACCTCTCTATTTCCTCAACCAAAGGAGGCCACATGGACCTAGACCTTACCAACAGGGGATGCAAGGGACACCCCAAGCTTATTATAGCCCCAACCAATCTGCTCCTATGCCTTCCTGGGGTCCCCCTGCTCATCCTTCCTGGTCTGTGCCTCCTCCATGGTCTTACCCGCCTCAGTACCATACTCAGCCCACTACTCATTCGTTTCACTCACATGCCCAGCCACAGCCTCAATGGAATGCACCTCAACCGGGGTGGAGGCCCCAGTACAATACTCCTCCCGCCATTTTGCCTCCACCACCAGCTCAACCACAACCATTACCTCCTGCTCCTCCAAGGCAACCCCAAATGCCTGCTCAACCGAACCCGAACCCCAACAACCGACAGGCCCAGCAGGTATATACTGGGGAAACATCATGCCCTACCTATGCTGTGGAGATCCAGGAGATCAACCTGCGATCTGGCAAGACTCTTCCGGATCGCCAACCTCCTCCCCCAGAGGACGAGGACGATAAACAGGAAAGTGAACCAAAAGCCATTCCACCCTTTCCTGAGAGACTAACGGCCACCACACAACCCAACCCAGAGGAGGATGAGCTTCTGGGAGAACTCAAACAGTTGTGTGTGAGAATACCACTTCTCCAAGCCATCAAAGATGTACCGATATACAACAAACTGGTTAAGGAAAAGTGTTTCAGACACCCAGGCAGGCAAAAAAGAGACGCTTCAACCATCAATGTCATAGGACAACTATCTGATCTTATGTTGGGGCAAGTAATCTGCCCAAAGTATTTGGATCCTGGGAGTCCTGTAGTTGATGTGCACATCAATGGCACCATCATACCACACACATTGATTGATCTGGGGGCTGCCATTAATGTGATGACCAGAGATACCATGCTCAAACTCAACCTTCAGGGTTCCTTGAGAAAGACCTCGACAGTCCTGCAACTAGCAGATTGCTCCATCGTGACTCCCGAAGGGATTGTAGAGGATGTCTTGGTCTCTGTTGACTCTTGGGAGTACCCTGCAGACTTCTTGGTTCTGCAACCAAAGGCAAAACTTACTGGATACCCCCTTATTTTGGGAAGTCCTAGGTTAGCCACTGCAGATGCTTACATAAGCTGCCGTGCAGGAAACATGACCATCAAAAATGGTCCTATGTCCAAGCAGCTAGTCCTGTACCCTCCTGCCCAACCTTTATTAGAGCATGACTTACCACTTTGGTTGGAGGAAGGAGAAGAGGATGAGGTGTACTCAACACCTTTGTGCACCCTATACACCACTAGGGGAGGCCCCCCAACCGAGGATGATTTGATTGAGACCTTGATTTAGAATCCACCTCCCAGTGCATTGTCCTTAGAGGAATTGGTGGAGGATGCCCAAGCCAGCACCTTAGTGGACCTTTGTGTGACCAACCCCGTCGCTCCCAGAGTAAAAAATGTGGAGTTCGGCCCCGAAAGAATGTTAAAGATCAATTCCTCCCTATCTCCTTCCCAGGAAAAGGAGCTGTGTAGTCTGTTGGCCAGTCATCTAGATGCTTTTGCTTGGAGCTATAAGGAGATGAAAGGAGTCCATCCTTCGGTCTGTACCCATCACATCTACATCAAAGAAGATTGTAAACCGGTTAGGCAACCCCAAAGGAGAATGAATCCAGCCCTTAAGGACATCGTCAAGGAAGAATTGCAAAAACTGTTGGATGCCGGATTCATTTACCCCATCTCGGATAGCGAATGGGTGTCCCCTCTGGTGTTGGTTCCCAAGAAAAATGGGAAGTGGAGAATCTGTGTGGACTACCGAGAACTGAACAAAGCCACCAAGAAAGACCACTTTCCTCTACCCTTCATAGATCAAGTGTTGGATGGACTGACAGGAAAGAAGTTTTTCTCTTTCCTAGATGGGTTTAGCGGGTATAACCAGATCCAAATCAGCCCGGAAGACCAAGATAAGACCACCTTCACTTGTCCTTGGGGTACCTTTGCTTACCGAGTTCTTCCCTTTGGACTATGAAATGCTCCTGCCACCTTCCAGAGAGCCGTCTTGAGCATCTTTTCTGAGCTGGTCCATGATTCGGTGGAAATCTATATGGATGACTTCACTCCTTATGGGTCCAACTTCCAGGAAGCATTGTCCAATCTGGGAAAAGTCCTAACCAAGTGCATTGAGATGAACCTGTCCCTTAGTCCTGAAAAGTGTGAATTCTTGATGACTGAAGGGACCGTGCTAGGACATACCATTTCTCGCCAAGGGTTATAGGTGGATCCTAACAAAATTGCTCTCATCAAGAAGGTTCCACCTCTTCAGAAGGTAAGAGACGTTCGAAGTTTCTTAGGTTTAGCAGGGTATTATAGGAGATTCATTAAAGACTTCAGCAAGCTAGCCTCGCCGTTGTTTGGCCTCTTGGCAAAAGATGTTGAGTTTAATTGGACTGACGATTGTCAGAAGGCTCTGAATGAACTAAAGGATAAGTTGGTGTCTGCCCCAATCTTGAGAGGTCCAAATTGGGCCCTACCTTTCCACATCCACACTGATGCCTCGAACAAAGCCATAGGGGCAGCCTTAGGACAAGTTGAACAAAAACTTCCATACGCCATATACTTTGTCAGCAAAAACTTATCCAAGGCAGAACTAAATTACACTGTAACTGAGAAAGAATTCTTGGCCGTGGTCCATGCACTGAACAAGTTCCGACATTATATCACTGGCTATCAAACATTTGTACATACTGATCATGCTGCAAATAGATATTTAATGAATAAACCAGATGTGAATGCTCGTATTATTAGATGGTTACTTTTGTTGCAGCAGTTTGATTTGACTATCGTTGACAAACCAGGTAAAGAAAATGTTGTTGCTGACTTTTTGTCTAGATTAGATTTACCTGCAGGTGAGGATGGAACAGTGGATGACCAGATGCCAGATGAACATCTGTTTGCTATCTCAGTACTCTCTCCATGGTTTGCTGATATAGCAAACTACCTTGTCTCAGCACAGTTCCCTCCGCACCTATCCTCAAAGGAGAAGAGTAGGATCGTAAGGAAGAGTGCCTCATTCACTTGGATCGGGGGCAACCTGTTCAAGCTTGGCCCCGCTCAGATCTTAAGGCGTTGTGTAAGGGAGGAGGAAGTCATTGATATCCTCCTAACCTTTCATGACGGGCCTTGTGGAGGACATTTTGCAGCCAAAAGGACTGCCTTCAAAATCCTACAGGTAGGCTACTATTGGCCCACGCTTCATCAAGATGTCAGAAGGTATATCAGCCAATGTGACCGATGCCAAAGGATGGGGAAACTGACTCCAAGGGATGAAATGCCTCTCCAACCTCAAGTGACTCTTGAGCCATTTGAGAAGTGGGGTATGGATTTTGTGGGTCCAATCAATCCTCCTTCGAGGCAAAGGTCTTACATCATTGTGTGCACAGACTGCCTGACAAAGTGGGCAGAAACCAAGGCAATCAAAGTAGCGACAGAAGAAAAGGTGGCCGAGTTCTTAAGGGAAAACATCTACTACAAATTTGGCTACCCAAGAGAGCTAGTCACCGATCAAGGAAGCCAGTTCACCTCCAACTTAATTGAAGACCCACTCGCTCATCACAAAATCAAGCATAGGACTTCCACCCCCTATCATCCTCAAGCAAATGGGCAGGTGGAAGTCACCAATAGAGCATTGGAAGGGATCTTGACTAAGGTGGTGAGCAGCAGTAGAAAAGATTGGGCAGATCGCCTGGTTGAGGCCACGTGGGCTTACAACACAACTTGGAAGACCACAACCGGCTTCACACCTTATGAGCTGGTCTATGGGAAGAGAGCTCTGCTGTCAATTGAGTTCGAGTACAACACCTTGAGGATGGCAGCTCAGCTGGACCTGGATCTCAGCCATGCCCAAAAAGAAAGGTTATTGCAGCTGAATGGATTGGACGAGCACCGAATGCAGGCCCTTCTTCACTCAGAAGTGGTTCAACTTCAGAGGAAGTTATGGCATGACCAACACCTCAATGACAAGCAATTTCAGCCGGGAGATTGGGCGCTGTTGTATGATTCCAGGCATAAGGATTTCAAGGGGAAGCTGAGAACCAGATGGCTCAGACCATATGCAGTGGAAAAATGTAATGAAAATGGGTATGTTCTTATTCAGACCATTGATGAGGAGGCCATCCCCATGCTTGTCAATGGGCATCGACTAAAGATCTACAGAAAACCTCTTTCAAGGCAAGAATTCATCAAAACTGTGGAAAAATCAGTGCTGGTCATAGAGAAGGGTTCTGCCTCTGTTTTGGGCATACCCTGAACATCTCAAAAAAAATAATAAATAAATAAATAAATAAATAAAGATCCTTGGGTGAAAACCTTTCTGAGGCTCCCAAGGCAGATGGTAGGGGTGAAAACCTCATTGAGGCGTCCCTGCTGTCTTCTGAAAATGTTTGAAAAAGACCCTTGGGTGAAAACCTCTCTGAGGCGCTCAAGGCAGATGGTAAGGGTGAAAACCTCACTGAGGCGCCCCTGCTGTCTTTCAAAAAAAAACAAAAAAAAACAAACAAACAAAGAAACAGGGAAAACAGGTTCAAGATTTGACAATTCATGCAGGTTGCAGGTATTCCATGCAAGAAAAGAGGTCCCATCAACTCAAGGACAAGGGTCCCTACTATGCTACCAGGTGACCTCACCAGCACTCCCTCTAGAAACACTCATCTCCTCCAAGGTCTGGGCATGATTTGATCACAGTTTAGCCTTCTACAGGAAGCTACAAGACTTTCTACAGGAAGTTCTGTATTTCTACAGGAAACTTCCTGTAGAATCTTTGGACGACCCAGGACCGACTGTGTGGGAGGATTTGAAGCCCGAGGTCCAATACTGAGGCATGCAAGCCAATGTTTTTCTCCATCATCCACTGCTGTCGCCTCCTTCTACCACCCCTGTTGCCATGCAATGGAAATACCTGCACAGTCAAATCAGAACGGTGAATTCTCAGAGGAAACAAATCTCAAATGGAATAAAGGATGCAGAGGCCCCATGCACTACTTATCAAAGCCATCCGAGGACCCTGCGACCGTGACCGTGATGCCATCATCTCCATCGTTTCGGCATGCAACTGAGGAGGAGAAACGGCTACAGGATATCCTACAGGAATCCCGTAGTAGTTTATCCGGCTAGAGCGTACACCATGAAGACACCTGCAACACATAGAGCGGGCACATGCACCATCCGCAGCCAGGTAATAAGTTTCGTAACCAGCAGCAGTCGGCAAGGAGGAACCACCGTGCCTGTGCATGAAGCAGCAGCAAACGGATCCGTCACCCTCGTCCTGAAGCCTGAAAATAACGTCGCGGCCGCACAGGTAAGTGCCTCACCCTTTTTTCATCAAATTACATGAACAATGCTCTAAAATGTATGTGAGTATGAAAATGAATGGGTTGAGCCAGTCGGGTAGCCATTCAACTGGCCACCACGACCAGTCCGATGGTCTCGTTAGATTCGGAAAGTGTTGGTTGTGTCAAGCAAAACAGGAAATGGACACGTGGGAAGCGTCCAGTCGGGGAGAAGCGGCGATCTAACAGAAATGGCGGCGGTAGATATGCAAGGAATGATGCGGCGGTCAGGCAGACTTGCAGTGAAATGAATAGGTGATGTAGTCCAACGGTCTAGCAAGGATAGCTCACCCCCGCGCCATGAGTTCCGCAGGGATTCAAATCCACCGGCTAGATCGTCACTCCACTCATTTATCATCAACCGCTTTGCAGTTGAGTAAGTGTCCGGAATTCCCTGAAGCTTGTTACTCCGAGTCCTCGGCTTGTTCAAATGTCTGGTGGTTGCACAAAAGGCCCAGAACCACTGACGCGCTCTCCAGAACCTGTGCGCGACTTCTACAGGAAGCTGCGCTACAGGAAGCTCGCCGCTACGGAGGAAATCAATCTATTCACGTCAAAGGTGGCGAATTGGAAAAGGTAAGCCTGAACCTGTTCCTCCCATGCAATTGGTTTGAAGGGTGGCGAAGTCGACGTCCTTAAAAAGTAAAACTATAGTCTGGGCATAAATTTGGAAGCGTCGTCTTCCTTCTGCATGAGAATTGTCGCCGTAGTATATGCGGGGTTTTCTACAGGATTTGGTTCGTAATTGAGCCCCTGTCAAGGCTCACCTATAGATAGCCGAGAATTCACGAACTGTGTGCTTGACAGAGGTGCAATTCTGCGCTCTGTCTAAAGAAATCCCAAAGGCCCATCTTGTGATACGCGCCAGCCACCTCTGGCTAACACAGCAAGCTTTCACCATGCCGGGTGGGTTCATTAGGAAGGAACCGACGGACTCAAAGAAGCTACGGGAAAACCCCGAGGTGGTAGAACTGTTCTCTCGTGCACGATGGATGTCGTTCTGCGACAAGCTACAGGGTTATGATGACGAGGTGGCAGAGGAATTCCTGCGAGCTCTGAAACCAAAATAAAAAACGCTGGCCGTCGTCAATTTCAGGGGTTTGAATCTCAGACTCACCCCACAGTTCATCAGCAGAGTCACTGATCTCCCAATGGGGGTACCGTGGGATAAGGAGGAGAGGAAACTAGGCCAGAAGGCTAAAAAGGAGTTCTTTCTGCCAGAGGAGCAATTCTCAGAGGATAAGAACGGGGTTCGCAGAACTAGCCTACAGCCGCTCTGGAGTGAGGTCAGCCTCCAAATTATGAAATACATCACGTGCGAAGGAAGATTCAGCATCGTATATGGGTACCATTTCTGGCTGCTCACAGAACTCAGGCACCAAATGGACCTACCTTTAGAAAACAAGCTAAGTATTCCTTACTTCCTCTTGCAGTCCATGATTGAATGTGCCACCAAATTACGAGAGGGCACGCCAGACCAGGTAGCCCATCATGGGCTCATTAAGCTCCTCGTGGAGGATGCACTCCACACATACACTGTCCCTCTCTCGTGGGAAGCCTTTCAAAATTTAACTAAGGATGGCGACCTCAAAATGTTGACCGAGGAGCTCACCTCCTCCAGTAGCGAGGAGAAGGAACCAATACAAACAGAGAAGAAAGAAAAAGGCCAAGGAACCATGGTCAAAGCACCGAAGAAAGAACAAAAGAAACAAGAGAAACACCAGGTTGCCGAAACAGAGGATGACAAACCCACATTGACACCCAGGGAGAAAAGGTTACAAAGTAGGGTGGAAAGGACGGAACAAGTCCACGTCAGTAAAGGCACCTCGAAAGCTGCCTCAGCAAAGTCAAAAGACAAAGCACCCTCAGCCAAACAGGGTAAAACGGTGCCACCTGTTTCTATAGGAAAGTAAAAAACGGCTTCTACAGGAAGCCAGAAATCAGCCGCTACAGGGCTTTCTACAGGAAGTCCTAAGAAAGGAAAACCAAAGGAGAAGACAGCCGAAGTCCTTGCAAGGGAGGCAGCAGCCGTGCTGGCCACCCTTAGTACCCCTCCCAAGCCGAAGGAAAAACGAAAGAGGGAGATCCCTCTGTATTTCAAAGCCAGGAGAAGTGTGAGAATCAAAACAGGCAGGCCCCAACCTCCATCCAGCAGCCCAATTACCATAGAAGACACCCCTACCTTTCCAAGGGAGAGGTCCCCCTCAAAAATATCAGTCACTTATGAGTGGGGGAGCCCGAAGAAAACTGCTTGGAAGGAGAGAATGGACAGGTTGGCTTCAAAAACCCCGCTACAGGATGCTGAGGTCGTTCTACAGGAAACATTGGCCCGACTTAAGGAGACCGAGATAATGGAGGGAGAGGCAGCCACATCACCACTGAGGGAAGACGGAGTAGAGCCATTGAGGGAAGAAGAGGAAGAGCATATTTCGGAACCTAGTCCCCCAGCCAAGCCTGGGCTCGTATTATAACTTTTTAGAGGCTGGAAAAATTATTCCACAGAAATTCACAGTGCCGCTTTTCTTTGCGTTGGAGGAAGAAAGAGTGAGAACCCACACGTGGATGAAAATAGCTAAATCAAAAGGAGTGGTAGATATAGGCCCCTTGGAGGAACAACTCAAGGAGGCACGAAGAGAATTAGCTATGGCCAAACACGTGGGAAATTGCCAGCGGGTATTCCTACAGGAAGAGAATGAGAAACTCAAACTGCAGCTACAGGAACTGAGGAAAGAAAGGGGCACATCATCAGGGGACACTACAGTAGAACATCAAGGCAAAGAAGGACTGCAAGTTGGTCTTGGGGAGCTAACCTCGCATCTACAAGAAAGGGAACTACAAACACAAATCGAGATACAAGCTCTCAAACAACAGTTGCAGCAAAAAGAGGCACAATTGGCCTGCATGGCAAGTTGGGCCATGGATACTCTACAATGTAGACAACCGGCCAAATCTTATGGCCTATACCTACGGGACCAGTGGCTGCAATTTCAAATTAATGCATTGGCACAGAGGGGTATATCCCAAATCCAAGACCCCCAGCAGTTCACAGAGTTATGCAATAACAGTTCATCAGAGGACAAGGCCAAACTATCAGAGTTCTATCTCCATAATTTGGCCCTTCCTAATGTGACTTCATGGGATCCCAACACAGTCGTAGGAGATATGCAGTTGATGGAATTTGCCTCATGGTTGAACCATGAAGAAAAGAGAGTAGCAGAGGTCAAAGAGGTCATGAACCGAGAGTTACATGAGCCACTGCTGATTAGAACAGAGCCAGGGGATCCCACTGCATTGATATTGGCCCACCAACACTTAGCCACCAACCCTCAAACTTTATTGAAATACATGGATCAGCAGGCTCAGGCTATAGCACATTTCGAGGATATGGAGAGACTATTAGGGGAAAACTGTGTTCATGCTTGCACCCGCCGATGGAACACATTGTCCCACAACCTCAAAGTCAGAGAATATCACACTCCAACTCGAATGAGGGAAGCTCTAGCACGGGTGCCCCTCTACAAGAAGTCCATACAGAACCTCCAAGCCAGTTGGATTGGCCTCAAGCTAAGCCCACCTTTGCTTTTAGGATTGATAAAAGGCAGCACAGAAAAAGACGAGCATAAGCAGTGGGAAGAGGTGGAAAGGAAGGCTGGGTTCCATGCCAGTGAGGAGGATACTACTTCAGAAGCCTGGGATGTGAGGGTGGCGATGAAAGCAATGAAGGACGAGGAGCTGGATTAGTTGCTCAGGGATGAGCAATCATTTTAGCTGGGGGGTGATGATGAGCCCCAAATTTGGTAACATTTTTGGCTCATTTGGCCTAACTACCCTTGCTCAATCCTTCATTTTTCGTAACTTATGCATCATTTTTTAGTATGTTTATGTCATTTGTACGAAGAAGGGCAGTCACTATTCCTAGGTGGCTAACACGTGCTCATTTCAGGTTTTTTGACACATGTTGGAGCAAAACCGAGCAGATAAGGGCTAGGAGACAACCAAGATGGGGTTGAGGATTCGTAGGAGGGTTGTCCACAGCATTAAATGGCCTTCCTCGGGATCTTCACCCCAACTCCGAGCTCCAACAGCCACCACAACCGGATCTAGAAGGTAGCCAAACGGATTTTGAGGAAGCAGCTGTTCACTCCCAGTTTGGTTAGCCGAGTCCCACAGATTTAGGAGGCCAGCTTGGGGCCTCGTGATGTATAAATGATAAGGCTTCAGCCTTTGAAAAGGACTTTTGGAAAATTGTTGCACAATCTGCACTATGAGCTGCCAGCTTTGTTTTTTCTCTTTTGTAGCCATCATTTGCAGACCTTTTGACTGATGATTATTATTTTTTAATGAGAAGCAGTCAGATTTGATCTCAGTTCTGAGTTTCTAAAGGAGCCATAGCTCTCGGGGTTGGGCCCAACCTGAGAGCCTAGGGCCTCCTTCTTTTGTATTGATATCTTTTCTTTCGGCATTATGGTTTTCTTTACATGCATTTGAAACGCAGTTTGTTGAGTTAGATTTCGTGGTATGGTTAAGTAGGTCATTGTTAGAAGATAGAGTTGCTTCAGATGTCTAGAATAGAGTAAAGAGATTAGAATTGATAAGAGTTCCAGAAAAGGGTTGCCTGCACTCTCATTTTCACCTATTTCTAGGGGCTGGAATTGCAGACAGTGCTACCCACCAAAAACATTGGTTTACGCCCTCATGCAATATTTGGTGGAATATTTTCATTTGTAGAAGTTATCCATGCACTCAGACCTCTTGGAATGTTTCTTTGCTTCGGTAACATACATGATTCTCTTTAGAAATAACGTTGTTGTTCATTGGTTTCATTAAACAATTAGGATAGGTTAGTAATATTTTGATTATGTTCAGGACGTGGATGATTTGGTTCAGTTCATATTGTGCAGTGCATCTCCAACATTCTCTTGTCCTCCTAAGCTTTGTCCAAGCCAACTGCTCATCTCCAAAGTAGACCCCTCGTCTCACAACTACTCTACTGCCCACGTCATCCTACCTTTTTGGCCTTCCATTTCCTCTGCCCTCTTTAAGACAAACTAGCTTTACACACCCTCTCATCACCTCATCTCTCTGTCACTAAGTCATTACAGACCCCTCCCCTACCTCCCTATCCCTCCATGCAGCCTCTTCCACTCACCCATCATCCAAAATCCAATCGTAGAACATCCTGTAGGAATTACTGAACATCCTGTAGAAATTCTGAAACATCCTGTAGAACCTCTGCAGACTTCCTGTAGAAGCTCATAAAAGCGGTCTCTTGGCAGCCAAACTTTGTGAAACTCTCTGGGAGGATGTTAGGGACTCCTTAGACCCTCTCTGAGCCTTCCCGACTTCTTCAAAGCATTTCTCCTCCATGATCCGCCTCTGCACAGTAAGAAGCCAGTTAAAAGCACATGCATGATAATTATACATAAGTTACTTATTCAAAAAGACAAAAAGATGTTTTCTTCAGGTAGAAGTAGTCTAGACACATGCATCTTACCTTCATAGAAGTAATGGCATCTCTTTCAGTAGTTTGCATTCCCATCTTTGCATCAGTAGGACTAGCTGGTAGAATTAGGGTTTGCTAGGGTTTGCGTTTCTTGTTGGCTTTCAGTTCCTTTCTGCAAGTACATTAGCTTCCTTTGAGTTAGCTTTCGTCCATCAGTTAAAAAGCTTCTTCTAAGAGCTCATAGAAGTTGGCTTAAGCCCCTAGCGGACTTGTGCCAGCTGACCAAGTGACAGCTGCGGCAAGAGCTAGTACTTGTGCGTATAGCACCATCGCTTCCAAGTTTGTTACGAACTACCGGGTTGATAAAATTAAATAAGGAAGCTCCAGGAGTTGGAGCATTATTGCTACAATAATGGAGCTCACCATTTAGCTTCTAATGTCCATTTGACCTTGGAATCCTTTTTCAGCATATTATTCAACAATCTTATTAGTTCAACCAAGTTAGGTATGAATCTTCTTAAAAAATTAATTTTCCCTAGGAAAGCTTGGAGTTCTTTGACATTTCTAGGATGTGGTATTTGTAAAATGGCTTGAATTCGGTTTGGGTCAATTTTAATGCCATCTTCTGAGATTATGTGACCTAACAGTTTGCCCTCTTTTAGGCCAAATAATGACTTCTTTGGATTTAGTGATATACCATATTTTCTGCAGGTTAAAAATACTTGTCTCAGATGATCTAAGTGCTGCTAATCTGATTTGGAAAACACAAGTGAGATCATCTAAGTATATGACTAGAAAATCATGAATTTCTTTAGCAAAAGCTATGTCCATTGCACGTTGGAAGGTTGCCCCTGCATTCTTGAGTCCAAATGGCATTTTCACATATTTGAAAGTTCCCCATGGAGTTGTAAAAGCAGTTTTTTATCTGAAAATCTAATAGGTGCAATTATCCCAGCTTCATACATTCTTTTGACTTCTTTTTCAATTAGAGGGAGGAGTACAGGGATGACCCTTCTGAGTTTTTGCTTGAAAGGTTTTTTATTTTCTTTGAGGGGTATTGTATGTTGAATCACAGAAGTATCATAAGATTTGAGATCTTCATAGCTCCATGCAAAAATGTCCTGGAATTCTTTGAACAGTTCAATATATTTAAGCTTTTGGCCAGGAGTCAAAGTTTTGGACAATTTTATCATTTTAGGATTCTATTTAGTCCCTATGTTACAGTCCTCAATCTCTGCATTTAAACGCTACATTTTGGGTTTCCTTGGGATATCATTAGAATAAAAAATGTCTTCTAGAGGAGTTAATCCTGTGGGTAAAAACTTGTCCTTTAAATCAATAACTTCAGATTCTCCTCCAATAGTTTCATCAAAGTCTATTTTTTTAAGCTCTTGCAACTCTTTGCTGGTAAATTTTGTTGGATGTAGTATTTGAGTTGTTGTTTCAGTTGAAATGTGTGTTTCAACTTTGTCTATTTGATCAACTTCTCCCACAGTGCCTGTGTCTATATTAGTGCTGGAAAATTCTTCTTTTTAGGTCAGGAAATTATTAATCTGAATGTCATTATCAAACACTTGCCAGTTTTTTACATTGTCAGGTACAGTTGGCCGGTGTTTAATCTCAGTTGTAAAATGATGATTGGGCTCAAATGGCAGTTTACAAGTGCTGGCGAATATTGCCAAATTGTGAGCATGCAAATTGTGTTTCCTTGGAATTTTGGCAAGCTGAGTTTCAAGAAAGGTATTGAGTATTTCAATTGCTGCCCCTCTATAAGATCTTAATCTAAGATCATTTGTGAGGAAGTTTCCTTTCATTTGTTGAATAATTAAATTAGAGTCTCCCAAAATTGATACCCTAACTGCCCCTAGACTTTTGATCAATTTAAGTCCTAGAAAGAGGGCTTCATATTTAGCCATGTTATTAGTACATCTAAAATTCAACCTGTATGCATGTCCTTTAGCATGATCATTTTCCATATTATGTATCCAGATCCCTGCTCTTGCTCCTAGCTTATTGACTGATCCATCAAACTCCAAGTACCAAAGGATTTCTTGATTATAGCCAATATTAAGAGTCTTAGAAATTTGCTTACTAGGGAGATTTGGATTTTCAGTTTCATGTGGTTTCCTTTGTATGTCTGATATACCATTGTTCACAGAAATTTCTTAGATTTGAACACTAGATTTTACATTTATGATTTTTTCTTGTGCTAATGCTAAAACCTTGTCATCAGTTAGAGGTTAAATTTCAGCATCGTATAGGATGAAGGATTCCATGTCAGAATACATGGAATAGATGGGAAAATTCTGGGGTTTCTCCTGGCTGCTGACCACGTATTTCATCAAAGTTTCTCGGTACAATCTCTTTGACTAGCCAAATACTGAAATGGTAGCATAGGAAATGTCCAACTATAAAGATCCTTGGAGCTTTGCACCCCAAGATCTAGAAAACAACATGCCATATTTTGGTGGAATATCAGCTACCAATACATCCATTAAAATTGTCTTGGCAAGGTATTGAACTAATGATACACATAAATCTTTGATCAATCCTAGACATCTGACCTGGGTTGAATCAAAAGAGAACAAGTCTTTGTATGGCCTGGTGATATCTAGGTCCAACTTTTCCATTACAGATTTGGGCATTAAATTATGGGAAGCTCCAGAATCAAACATTGCATTGTGCAGTATTTTGTCATGAATATTCAGACTTACATAGAAAGGAGGGACCCCTCCATCTATTGATTTTCTGTTTACTTCAGGGCCAAAAATTAATTCTGGTTGGTCATCAAGGACATTTACTGCATCTTTGTTTTCTAAAATTTGAAGTGATCTGCTGATTTGTTCTCTATAGACATCATGCTTAGCCAATTCTGACAATGGAATTGCTATCTTTAATTTGCCTATTTCGGTCTCAAGGTTGAAAGGTTTTTCTGTTTGAATTTTTTCATTTCGGGCAGTGAGATTTTCTTTTTCTGCTGTTTTTTCAATGCTTTTTCCTTTATCAGGAGTAGTGCTATGGGCTGAAGTTGCTTCTATGTCAATTTCTAGAGGTTCTCCCGCAATTTCTTTAGAAGGAATGGAAGCTGAAGACTGTTTATTAGGTTGTTGATTATCTGAAACATCTTCAACAGTTAGACTGTTTGGGTTAGGAATTGCTTTAGGAGGAGTTTGTATAGGGGGTTTCTTGATTTTGACTTTGGTAGGTTGCTTGGTTTCTTTCTGCTTATTGTTTTCAGGTACATCTGTCCTTCTGCTTCTCAGATTGTACTGCTTGTGGACTTCATAGAAGGCAGTGTCATATCCTTCCCTAAAATCAAACAATTCACCTGATTGGATCTGGAATTGATTAAGAGTGTGAGCCTTGGTCTTCTTGGGTTAATAAAATCTGTTGTTCACTAATGAGCCCCATTAAGTTGATTTGAGTGTTTTCTGTTGGTTCACTAGAAGTTGAAGCTTTAGCATAGTTTTCTTGGAATGGAGGTCTAACGTTTTGGTCAGGGCTAGCCTTTCCAGTATTGGAATTCTGATTTTTTCTGAAATTTGGGTTTCTTCAAGCGTTGTTCGGTTGACCATACCAAGGGGACTTCCTCTCAATTGTTTCTACTCTATCACCAAATTTGTCCATTCCTTTAATGATAGCATCTAATTTCTGCTCAAATGCAGAAGGTTCTTCTTTAATGGGTATCCTCCTTTTAGCTCTAGCTCGAGCTCGTTTGGAAATCAGGTTGGCCTCAACACTGACAGCTATACTCTACATGTCTTCTAGGTTTCGAGGAGCTCTCTCCCTAAGCTGGTATGCCATGTCAGAGTCAAATGCATCAGGAAATTTGATCAAGGCCAAGTCTGGGGGAGGTCTAAGATTTTGAGGAATAGCATTGTATACATTGTTAAATCTGGTGCAGTAACCTTGAACAGTTTCTTGTGGACCTCTTTTTAAGTTTTCATATTCCGATAAAATGTGGAGAGGATCTTTTTCTTTTCCCATCTGTTTAAGAAGGTCTGATAAAGAGCTTCAGGATCATTGATAGTGTTTGCAGGGAGTGCTCTAAACCAGGTTCTAACATCTCCAGTTAAACTTTGGACAAAGACTTTCATCCTTACATCATCATCATCAATCTCATAGTTTTCAAAGTAATCCATCATTTTCTTGGTGTGTTGTTGAGCTGTGTAAGTGACAGTACCATCAAAATAAGTGATTTTGCTTTGATAATCTTGAGGCATAGCCCCCAGATTTGCTAGTAATTGTAGGGGAGCATATCAGTTTGCCATATTTGCAGAGATAAGTGCAACAGCTGGAAGAACAGGGACACCAGTTGAAATATGTGTTGTGGATGGGGGAGTGGAAAAGATGGTTTGAAGTGCTGATGGTGAACTAGGAGAAGCAACAGTAATGGTGGAAAGAACTGGTGCTTTTCCAAGAGTAAGCTCAGATTGGATAAGGTTCTGTTGGCTTCTAAGGTTCTTAGAAATCAGATTGGGATTTTGAAACATAGGTGGGGGATTTGGATCTGGATTTGATCTAGTGTAACGGATCTTGTTCTTCGAAGCCAACTTCTGAATATGTTTCTGTTTTTCTTGAAATATCTTAACAATACAACTTTAACAATGTCTTGTAGAAAGCTTTGTTTTTTTTTTTTTTAAATATGGGAGTTTTGAATTTTCCTAAAGATCTACTGAAACAAGGAACTGATCAAGTATTTGAGACAACTGTTCAAAGCCTAAACTAGGCTGGAGATAGACTGAAGCAGCTTTTATTTACTCCTGTAATTGCATAGAAAAAGCAGTTTCAAAGGCTACCTGGCCAACTTCAGGCTCCATCTGTAGTTTATAAAATAAACAACAGTAACAAACAATTTTTTCAATCCCCAGTGGAGTCGCCAATGATGTTATCACTCAGGTTGTTCCCTAAATTTGTAGGAAAGGGAATACAGCCGAGGTAACCACAGACCAATATTTTAGATACAGATTCTAGCCAATCTGTATCCATAGAGGGCTCTCTCTTTATGATTTAGCTATGTTTGAGGTATATTAGGCTAGTTATGAAGTGCAAGGGTTTTGTTGAGAGTTTGGTTGGAAGGATGGGGACTCAATAGAACAGTGAGGTAAAGCTGAAACATTTCAATCCATTGGGCATGATGGAGTCAAAGAAGGATGGCTTCCTGGGTTAGGATTCTTATTAGAGGATTTATCACAGAGAAAGGTACTCAAATATGGAACAATTTATAGGCTGGAATCAGATGGAATAGAGTCAATGGGTGAAGGGAAATTAAGAATCCTTCATCATGTTGACAGAGTGGAAATGGATGATTACTACTAAGGAGAAATTAAGAATTCCTTAGCTAATATTCAAGATGATAGAACCAGGGGAAACAGGAGCAATTAAGAATTCACTGTTGATGCTAATTCTGAAGAAAACATTAATAATAACAAAGACTGAAAAAAAATTGCAAACAAGCAAATTCTGAGTTATTCTTTTTCTCTATTATTTAGATCATGAAACATAGATGATATAATAAACACAGAAACTGTAAAACATAAATTAGAAGGGAATTATTGATCCATAAGATGATTCAAGAATTCTATAACATGGTCCTTAGCATCAATTCTTCATCTAGTGAGCTCGAAAAAATGGTTCCAACAACCTTTTTATTTCCAAATTTTTTCAGTATTACAGTCAAAACTATGAACATCCACCACCAACCAACCCCAAATACTTCGTCTGGGGGGGGGTATTTATACAAAAAATTCAAGATATCATACAAAATATCTGATAGAAATAATATATGCTGACAATTAATACTTCTTTTACACAGACAGAGATAGACAGTCTCGAAAACAGGGAGACAATAAATAGATGGAATAAATTCATGTTGCGCTGGTTGATTCGTATTTATGAGATGTACTGGAGGTAGGTGTTGCAAGTCGGTTCGCAGCTGTCTTCTACTGATCCTCTGTGCTGATTTTTTCTACTTTAGCCAGACTTTCTTTAACTCTGATGTGATGCGATTTGACTTGCAGGACCATGATTTATTTCTGTCCTCCATATTATAGCAGATGGTGCACAATTTTACATTGACCAAAGATAAATTTACAGGATCTGTAACATGCTTTGCCACCACTCTGGTCCTGGTATTTTATGTCTCAGCAGCTTCCTTAAAGTTTCGTCAGTCTCTGTGTACCTGAAGAAATTAGGTGGGATGGTGAATAGATGCTTCACCTCATGCTCTATGTAGAATAGATTTTCCAGGCTGTCATAAAGGGACTGGCCAGATGGAAGTGCTTTTTCTCTTGAAGTACTTGAAGATGCATTAGCTTGATTGACAACATATGTATTTAATTTATGTACATAGTCCTTGTGCTTTATCAGACGATCATTATCTCCTAAAGGTCTTGGCAAACCTTTTTGATGCAGGACTGTAAATTTTTCTATGAAAGAATCAATCTCTACCTACATGTCCTGGCATCTTCTGTCCAAGTTTTGCATTAGAGTTCTCATGGTTAGAACTCTTTTGATGTCCAGAATGGTACCTGTTCTGTCTCTAATATCCAGTGCTTCCAGTTCTTCACTGGTCTTGGTATTCAAAAAATGTATTATCCTGTTAGCTTGCTCAGGTATCTATTCCAATAAGGCTCTTGTTTTCTGAATTTCTACTTGGGCTACTCTTATCAAATCAATCTGTTCACAAATGGTTTGAATAGACCTCCATACATCACTAAGGGATTGAGTGATTTTGGTCCACAAAATTCCTCTGATTTCTGCCAGAGGCTTATGCAGAGAGAGATCCTTTTCTAAGGCTCTTACCTTGTTCTCCAATGCTTTTACCTCCCTTGTTTTCTCTGCCACATTCATCTTGGATTTATCATAGCTTTGCTCTACTTTTGCCAGTTTTTCTTTGACTTACTTCAATTCAGATACTTGGAGTTTTAGTTCCTCCATGGTTTTTATTAATTGCTCTGTAGTCATAGCTGTACTGCTGCCTGGTGTTGTTGATATTGATGTCGCTCCTATGATGATTTCTGCTATTGATTCCGGGACAGTGGGAGGCACTGCTGTTATAACTGTGGAAGGGGCAATTGTGACTGTTGGAGTTACTTCAGGTGGCTGGGAGGTCGACTCTCCCTAATTTTCTTGTAGTGCTTTCTCCAATGCCTGCTCTGTCTCACTCAATCTCTCATTCAACCTCATGAGCAGGTCCATCATGTCCTCTTCGAACTTCTGTTGTACAACATATGCTATCTGTGGATGCATAGAATGAGGCATTTTGAGCTGTTTTCTGAGGGCAGCAATGTCCTCTTCCTTTTTCCTCATTAGTGCTTTTATGCCTTTGACATCTTTGGGATCATGTCCCAGTTCAATGATAATATCTTCCAAGGATTTTATCCTGTAGTCCTTTGCTAGAGAAGAAGCTTTCTCTAAGTCCAACTGAGCAAAGGTATTATTTAAAGAATTTTCCAATTTATGAACCAACATCGCTTTATCCGTTAGCATGGAATACACCATCTCTCCGGTCTATTTGTGTAGCTCAATTTGGTCTATTGGATGAATTTCTTTGGCCAAGACTTCTAGATTTGTCCTGATATAATCAGCTATTGGTTGTGGTTGCTGCACCCTTGGCTTGAAGTAACTCATGATCATTTTCCATTCTTTAATGTCATATGCTGACATTAATCTTTGCTGTTTTGTGGGGGCCATCTTAAGATATTGATTGTAAATCTGCAACCTCAATGGATCATTCCTAGCCTTTATTTCTATGAATGTTCTTTTGATATCAGAGGTCTGCTTACTTGATGGCCTAGTGGATGAAACTTCCATACTATGCTGCCTTTCTAGCTCCTGCCTGTGTGAGCTGGTTGATGTGTCTATTACTAGGGAGGTCTGTGGGCTGGTTGCCCTCTCACCTCTTAGACTTTCTATTGTTTCTTCAATGATTTCCTCTTCAGATAGAGGATTCAGTCTTTTCCTTTTAGCACCTGGCTGTTCTGCAGGTCAACTGATGGGTGTGGCCTCTTCTTTGTCTCTTTTCTTGCCATTTTCTTCTTTTAGAGGAGTCTGTAACGCTGGTATCTCTGGTGCTTTAGTTTTTACTGGAGGAATTTGTCCCTGCTAGTCAGTCATTGCTTACTGCTCTACACCTGCTACTTCCTTGCCCTTAGAAGACCCTGAAATTGGTGTGCTGGTTTCTTGTACAGGTTGCTGTGAAGTTCCAACAGAAGATGTACCCACTGCAGTTTGCTGAGGTGGCTTGAAAGATACCTGTCCAAAAGAGTCAAGGTCAAGGGTATTTTCTAAATCTTTCATAGCTTGTTCCATCTTTTCTTGCTAAGTAAGTTCTTCTATTAATGTACCCTCTACCCACTCATCTTGATTAACATATTGTTCTACCTCAGGGATCCTATGATGTATGTAAGTTGATAGCCGATTTCTTACTTTTCTATCACTTATAAAGCTATTTGGATCATATGGCACCCACCATAAGATTTTCTTCAATTTAAGGTCTTCCCCTAATATCTTATCAGCATCTTCCCATGCTTCCCTCTTGTTAATGATAAAGGGGCCTAACTGGTTTCTTATTCTCAGCTGAGCCTTTTTCTTTACATTGAAAAAGTGAGTTAAATCTGCATTGATAGGTTGCTTGAAATACTCCAGTGCAAATAGTCTCATGGGCACATATTTGGGCAGCTTATAAGGGCACAGTTCACAGCCGTATATCCTGATTTCAGTGTGATCCTGGTAAAAGTATCAGTCACCAATTCTGTAGTTTTTGGTGAGCTGTAAAATCTTCTTTATATCCCCAGAGAGCCTAGGAGGAGGAGCTCCTATCAATAGAGTGGAGGCAGGATGTACAAACCCGTCAATGAATTCATAGTAGGTATAAGGGGGTTCACTAACCTTGTGGAAGACTGAGGTCCAAAATATTACAGACCTCCTCTCTCCTTTGGAATCCAATTTCCTGATGGGAAACAAAAAACTGTCTGGGTGATAATATAACAACAGATGGTATATGAAAGTTGTGTATTTAAACACTCATTCTCTTTCCAAATTCATAAATTGAGCATGGATTTTGTCAACAATGAAAGAGGCATAGTCATACTTAATAGCAGGGGGCTGCCTTGGAGTAAAGGTGGATAACAGAACCAGGACAATCTCATCCACATATTCACTGGACCTAAATCCCAAGATCACTAATGTTATGTCAAGAATAATTCTTCCAGTCTCATTGAACCAGACATATAAATAAGGAGGTGGGCCTTGGGGCTAGCAATCTAGTTTCATGAATAACTTAGCAATCCGAGTTATTTCTATACTGGACAGTTGAGAGCCTTCCTCAAGAAAAAATCCCATGGAAAGAGGAGAAAGAGGCTGAATTGGATGGAAGTGTAATATCTCATTGATAGATTCAACAGTTATGTAAAAGAGAACAGTTTGTGATGGGGTCATAACTGCCTTACTGACAGGGTCATAATTTTCACAGCAGTGGTGAATAATATTTAGGAACACATTGACTGAGGGAAGGTAATACCTGGGGAGATTGGATTCCCATATTCCATAGATATCAGAGTTGTTCAAATGACTATTTCTGATTAGGCAGAAAGTATGAAGATGATTTTGGCAACCAGACGGGTCTTTTATTTGGAAATCTCTGTCGGCCAAGGGTAGATGATTCTGGTCTTTATGAGGTGCATTGAGGGGCATTACACTGAGGGCCACAGGGGCTTCCATGTTCAGTTCTCTGTGTTTTTAAACCGGAGGTTGAGTTTCTGTGGAAAAAAGGGCAAAAGAGCAGTTCTGGATGTCTTGGTATAGCAATTATGGACTGATTCAGTTTGAATCTATCTCTTATAGGTATAATTTACAGAGGAAAACCAAAAATATAGGTTCGGGAGGTGAGACGGGGTAAATACCTATATTTTGGAGGTGAACGAGTGTAATTTGAAGGTTGACTAACAAGTTGCGGAGCATGATGCTAGACTTTACTTGGTTGGGTGGTGGACTAGACGCTTCTATAGTTGTTTGGACGTGGTTTGCATGCAACAGTCTTGTGAAACAAATGAATGAAAATGGACGAAAATGACAATTTCATGAGTTTTTAACAAAAATTGGCTTCGTGGGGCTTTTTGGCGCTTTTCGGTCAGATGACATCATCGGGATGTGACGTTTTGTCGTGACGCGGGGGTACAAGATGCTGATGTGGAGGTGACGTGGCGATGACGTCAGCGAGCGGGGTCAATGGGAGGGCGGTAAGCGGTATTGGCCCGCACCACTTATGAGCTTAGGCGATTTCGGGAGGAGGGGCCGCGGGCATAGCAAGAGGGCGCCGCATGTCCCAGGTACGGCGACAATACCACCAACTCCTCGAGTGGTAAACATTGGCGGCAGAGGGCCTCGCGATATGATCGTGAGCCATCCGATCAGCGGGCCTGGATCCAACTGTTGGCGCTCAACGGAGTAGGCGGAGGGTTACATCACGGGGCCCATGTAATATAAACAATGATTTAACACTTCTCAGGGCGATTACTATTGGTTGTCGGGGTGTTTGTTACTTAACCCTGATGGTTAATTAACCACATTTTGCACGGTGGAGGTTCTTTAATGAATTCCAGATGAACCATTAAACCCTTGTTTATATAGTGCTATGGTTATAGATTAGCCAAGGGCGGGATATTAATTTTTTTTGGGATTTTTCATATGTTTACATAATACGGGGGGGAACAAATTATATGGGGATTATATAATAAAGTTAAAGGGTTAGTATGAAAAATTGATATGAAAATAAGCGCTAAGTTATAATGTTTAACAACTTAGGCTTAACAGGAAAAAAGGGATTTTTACACAAGAAATGTGGTTTTTTTTTCTAAAGCAAGAATGTTATTTTACTCAGGCTTTTTCATGAAATGGGGTGATTTAGGAGTATTGAGCAGATCTCAATATCCTTGGGGGGGTTAATAAGTGATTTTGGGAGAAGTGTGAAGGGAAGTTAGTCATGCCTCACTTGATTTGTAGCCAAAAAATTGCCATTGTACTTATGATAACAATAAGATGAACCTCTTGAGAAACAAAAGATTGATCATAAGCATGCTTCTGCAACACCAAAATTGCCTACCCAACCTATTATACCTAACATTTTTTCTTCCTTTTCCTTTGGTTTCATTAAACTAGCAAACCCTCATTCACTTCTTTTCTTTTGATTGCAACCCTATCTAGATCTGCCCTTATCACATCCAAGGGCTCAGGTTTAACAATTGAGCTCCTTTGCTTCTCTACCTAACTACTTATCTGCCAAGATTGAACAGTTTGAACAAATTTTATTCTCAATCCCTAAAATAGGAAATTCAAATATGAACTGGCCAAGATTAAGCTGTTTGGCCATTCATCAACTTTGGAAAGAGTCAACCAACTGCACATAATGAGATCCTTTGCAAAAATTAGAATAGTAGTGGCATTTTGGGCTAGCACACTTTCACGGTCCTTTTTATTTGGGGTTCATTTCTTTCATTTTTCTCTTGACCTCATTTTTTTTACCCTTTGATCTTTCTTTTAGGGTATACCCTCTTTTCATTTTTTAATTTTTTGATCTTTTCAAAATATGGAAAACCTTTGCAGCAGGGAAAGGATGAACATATTAGGGATTTTAACTAGTCAATCATGAAATATGACACCTATTGGTATAGGAGCATAATAGCAACAACACTAGGGAGAAGTGTTGAATGCATAACATTCCAAAGGTTCAGGATCAGGTTTGAGTTGAATGCCTTTCTTGTTGAGAGGGAGTGTTGAAAATGGCAACAAGAAATGCTAAAAATAGCATTGCTATAAATAACAGTTCGGGTAGCAGTGTTGGACATAGCAACAAGGAATGAAAAATGGACGTGCTAAAAATAACATTGCTATAAATAGCATTTCGAGATGGATTCCAATTTTAGTTAGTCTCTGAACTAAAATTGAGAAGTAAAAATTCAAATTTGATCTTAGCAAATGTTTGTAAAATAATTAATTAATTCATCTTAAGTTAATTAGTTGTAGAAAATCAAACATGAAGTCTATTTGAGGACATGCAACAGTTTCTCCATTAATTGAAGAATTTATCCCTTAGTTAAAGAGATAAGGATGAGTTGTATTTTGAGTTGTAATTAGTTAGCTCAATTAACTGAGTTAAGTCCAGTTAGATTAGTTCCAACAGTTTGTGGAATTAATTGTGAGTTCAATTAGTTAATGCTTGCAAGCATGTAACTACTTCTCTCTAGATAATTGAATATTCTCTCATAAATAACTCATGCATGTCAGTTCAGTCAGAGATCCAGTTGAGATTAAAGGAATGGAAAGTGTACTATCATCAGGATTGCACAGTTACTTCTGAGTTTAGTGAGCAATGTGAGAGGTGAATTCACATAGGTGGCAGCATTGGACCCCACGAGAAACTGCGGAAGGAAATAGGAGGCTTGGAGTGTAGAGGAGAAGGTTTGTGCGAAGCCTTTGACTGTCTATGAGCAGTAGAGGGATTGTATTGAGAGTTGGATAACTTCTGAGCTAAGGCTTTGTGTAATCCGGACATATTTCCACTTGTATGATAATACAAAGATTGGCATTTTTAGTTGAGGCTTTCCCCAAAGTATTCTTCTGTGTTTCATGTGTGATTGAATCTTCTTCTCTATTATATGTGTTCTATTTGATCTTTCTCAAAATCGATTAAGCTTCCGCAAGTTTCATAGTAGAAGTAGATTGATTTTCTTGCTTTAGTACATTGCATAATCAATTTAATCTACAGTTTCTCTACAAGATGTGTAGAGAGCAGAATTTCTACAAATAGGCCATGGTTGATGAAATGACATCTTTGCACAAAAATGAGGCTTGGAATCTAATGGAGTTTCCAGCTAGAAGGAAACCCATTGGTAGCAAATGGGTGTTCAAGAATAAGACAAATGCAGAAGGAAAGGTGGAGAAATACGAAGCTCGATTGGTAGAAAAAGGTTATTCCAAGGGATCGGGAATTTATTTTGGTGATATTTTTTCTCCTGTTTCCAAGGTAACTTCTATTAGACTACTTTTATCTGTTGTTGCTACTTTTTATTTTGAGGTAGAACATATGGATGTGAAGACAACATTTCTTCACGGGGATCTAGAAGAAGAGATCTACATGAAGCATCCTGAAGGCTTTGCGGTGAAGGGTAAGAAAGAACTGGTATGCAAGTTAAAGAAGTTTATGTATGGGTTAAAACAATAACCAAGGATTTGGTATCAGAAATTTGATACATTTATACGGGGACTTGGCTTCACCAGAAGCAAAGTAGATCACTGTGTGTATTTTAAATTAGTTGGTGACTGTGTTATTTATCTATTCTTGTATATGGATGATATGTTGTTGGTTGGAAATGACAAAGAAATTATCCAGGATTTGAAGACCCATTTGTCCTCCAAATTCGACATGAAAGATCTTGGTGCTGGAAACTATATTTTGGGCATGGAAATTAAAAGAGAACGGACAAAGAGGAAGCTCTGGTTAAACCAGAGGAAGTATGTCGAGACAATATTGCAAAGCTTTAATATGCAGGATAGTAAACCAATGAAGGTTCCTATTCCTATAGGTGTAAAGTTATCTGCTGAACAGTGTCCCAAGACACAAGAAGAGGAAGAGGACATGTCCCATGTTCCATATGCAAGTGTAGTCGGTAGCCTGATGTATGCGATGGTTTGTACTAGACCAGACTTTGCACGTGCAGTGGGAGTATTGAGCAGGTTTATGTCAAAACCAGGGAAGGAGCACTGGACAATAGTGAAGCGGGTTTTTAGGTATTTGCGTGGCACTAGTGATTATGGTTTGTGCTACCAAGGAAGACCAAGATTGGAAAGAGTGTTGGATATTCGTGGATTTGTTGATGCAGACTGGGTTGGAGATCTGGATCAGAGAAGATCTACAAGTGAGTATGTGTTTAACCTATTTGGAGGTGCAGTCAGTTGGATGAGTAAGAAACAATATGTAGTGGCACTATCAACTACAGAGGCAGAATACATGGTAGCCACTCATGCAAGCAAGGAAGCAGTTTGGTTGTAGAGATTGTGTTCAAGTATGGGGTTAGTATAGGGAGCTATAAGGATAGACTATGATAGCCAAAGTGCAATTTTCTTGGCAAAGAACCCTGCATATCATTCAAAGACAAAGCACATTGATGTTTAGTAGCACTTTGTGAGGGATATGATAGAAGACAAAAAGGTGTTGCTGGTAAAGGTGGACACTTTGAAGAATACTGTAGATCATTGGAAAAATCTGTGAGCTCTAAGAAGTTCTCTTGGTGTAGAGAAACAATGGGCATTGTAGGGCTGGATAAATGACGAAGCTCTCTTATGGTCCCCTATGGAAAGAAAACAACAAGTGGGAGAATGTTGGGTTGTGTTATATTCTTTCTTCGACTAGCCCGCGTAGTTAACTGGGGGGTTAGAAGGGGGGCAGAGCCCCCCTCTTGTTGTACCGATTGCGTAGTGGGGGGAGTCACAGGGGGTTTGAGGGGTGCAGGTAACCCTACTCTATGGGGTTCGGGGTAACACCCTGGTAAATTTTGTTTTTGGACACTATATTAGGTTGGGCGGACCTACCAATGGTTTTGTGCATGATTTTTCGCACATGGTTTTGGACGCGATGGTTTTTAGTCCATGGTTTTGGATGCGATGGTTTTCGATCCATGGTATTGGATGCTTTGACATGTATAAATATGTTAACATTCAACGGAACATATTGAAAAATCAAGCTGGTAGTCCCAGTTTTGGTATCCAGGGGAAATCTTTGTGTATATGTGTTTTATGTGTTATGCTCTCGCATTGTTTATTTTCTGTGTTTTAGAATTCGTATGCAGGTAATTTCTATACGAGGTTAAAACCTACAGGCTTGAAATCTGCCTTGCGCAGTTTCAAGAGCCTTGTCCTTTTCCCGTTCACCTACATCTAAAGGCAAAAGATAATGCATCATGGTAGACTAGGAGATTTTTGGATTTGATGTCATCTCGTCATGAGTGATTGTAGATATAGGTACATGGATGAGACATGACATGATGAAGAATGAGATGAACAAGGAGAGCACACGTAAGGGGATTTTTTCGTGAACGGATGAACATGTGAAGCATGCCAAAGTACAAGCGAATGAGTGACGTGCACATGCAACATCAAGCGAACACCAAGACCATCGAAGACTCCGCACAGCTTGCCATGTAGAGGTGAAGCTATAATACACCAAGAGCACATCCATCACTCATCAACACTACAGCTCAACATGGACATCACCACCAACATGAACATACCAGCACTGTCATGTCGAGTCGTGTCATAAGTCATCTTGGGCACATCACTATTGTGGGCCATATTGTTGTAAATCAATGTAATGTAACATGGAAGTCCAAGAGACCCACATGTAATATGAATAATCATGTAAATTTGAAGAGTCAAATAAGTCAAACAATCATGAGGGAAGTCGAACAGTCACAAGGGCCAGTTTTACCCTTGTCTATAAATACCCCTCATTTTTACATGCAAAATACTTTTCACCTTGGCTCCTCCCACATAGCCTTGAGAATCTGTAGTCTTTTCTTTGAGGAGCGAGTAATGGCTCCAATGCCCCGCTTATGGGGTTAGTGATGTATGGTGTACCAATGTGTCTTGGAACTTTCGCTTAATTCAGAAGCTTGATAACAAGCCAACACATTTTCACACATGTATTGTAATTGTTTGTAAAACTAATCTTGGAACACTTGTAATGCATGTTGCTTTAACCTGTGTTAAAACAGTTGAACTATTTTAGTTGCTCTAATACATATGTTTATGAAAATGTGTTGTATAAGTTGTTAATGTTGTCTTGCCTGCATGGACTACTTCTCTGGAAATAAGATAGAACATTTCCCATAAACTTGTTATAGTGACCGTTTCACTCATGCAGATTACTCCGTTGAGCATTGTAAATATTATCCTTTCTTGTGTGTTTGTGAGTGCTGCATCTGTGTGGACTACTCCACCGAAAGTTGCACATGCCCTGTTGTATTGTGTGTCTTTGATAGAGTTGGGACTCTACCCTTTCGACTGGAGACTCACTTCCACCCTCTCCCTCTGCATTGAAAGAACCTTAACACAAGTAACACTAGCACTCACTAGGCACGCGAACCTCGTTGTTCGAAGACAAGGCAGACCACTCTCATGTGCTGACAACCAAGAGATAAGGAAAAAATTTAAGATAATGGCAACCGAGCCATCATACCAGATGGTACTCCTACACCAAACAGTGTGAGGTCTAGTTGGGACTTCATACTGGGGAGATCCCCTAAATGTTGGCAGGTCTAGCACCATCAACATTTCTGGCACTAGAAGGAGGGCCGCTAGTTGTTTATGGTTGAATGTCCTCTCACCCCCGCTCATCAATCATCTAGTAAAGGTAGTAACTCGCACTCCCTCTCACGTATGCATGACTCTAAAGTTGGTTACTCCTCACCTCCCAGATGTGAACACGAAATTTCGTATTAACACCTCCGCTATGTCATCCCCTCACCCGTCAGTTCACGAAAGAAATTGAACTGATCCTAGGAATACAAGATCTTCCATACACATCAAGAAAGCCAAAGACCACTCCCACATGAGTTGTTTTATCATCAGTGGAAGAAGTTGTTCTTGCCACACTTGAAGGTCTGCCAGAAGCTATTGAGAATGGAGAGGAACCTCTAGTCTTTGAACAGGTAGAACGAGACACCCTCGTGATCTTGGGCTCAAATTATGGTGTAGGAGGTGGAGGGGAAGGCAGCGGAGGAGGCGGAGGTGGAAATGAACCAACAGACTCAGAGACAGAACCATTAGGTTCTAAAGAAGAGGAGGAGGATGAAGAAGAATAAGACATGGCTGACCAAAACTTGGAATGGATGACTCAGGGACCATTGGTTCTCCCAGGTGATTTGCACAAGATGCCAAAGCATTTGAAGATAATTCTCACAAAGTATGACCCTAACAGTGCAGTGAAGGCATAAGAACACTTGGACAACTTCTACCTACAACGGCAGACACTCGATGTGCGACACGATGACATTGCATGCAGATTGTTTTCATGTACCTTGGATGGCCATGCAACAGTATGGTATCACAACCTTCCTGTCAACTCCATCCATGAATGGGTTATTTTCAAACAAATATTTTTGGAAAATTTCGCTAATGATAAGACCCTGGTCATGTTGCTCAAAAAGTTGGGTAGTCTAAAAATGGAGTCGAAAGAAAAGGTAAAATATTTCAATCAGAGGTTTTTTCACATATTGAATAAGTTTTCAATAGACACAAAACCTCATGACTCCATCACTATTGACTACTACACGTTCTCACTGCCAACCGATATTGCACAGTTTTTTAAGTGAGCTGCAAAACCAACATTACTAGAAACTGCGAAGAGGCAATCGTTGTAGAGAAGGACTTGCGCGCAATTGGAGTCATCAACAATGATAAACCAATGAAGGACTCCAGAGACGCCAGCAAGAAACCCCAGGCTACAATGAGCAAGGGTAAATATAAGGAAGCAAGTGATATTGAAACCCTTACTCATCTTGTCAAGAACTTGACAACAAAAGTGTCCGAGCTCAAACAACAAACAATCGATACATATGCAAGCACCCGACTGCCTAGACAACAGAAAGGAAGCATGTCATCAAGCAACAACTACTTCCTGGATAAAACTGCGTAGAGCTCCAGTTTAGTGTTCTAGTTAAAATAGTGTGCAAATAATGAATTATGCTCATTCCATGAAAATTACCACCCGGAAGGGTCTTGTGTAGATGGGAAACGAGTTGCAAACTTAGTATGCACCCTTATTCCAAAAATAATGAGCAGTACACAGAGATAGTCAGGTGACACGAAGGATGACGAAGATGTTGCACCTGATGAGACCTCAAGCGCTAGCCAGGTGATTAACATGTATCAGTGCTCGCAAACAATGCAAAAGACAAACATCGAGAAGCAACCCCAAAAGCAAAATGGTCGATACAACCTCAGAAGTCAGGGGGCTCCCCTACAATTGGGGAAATGTGAGCAAGGCTTGAACTAATGAGGAAGGTTGATACACCAGTTGTCCAAAAGTAGAAAACACAAAGCAATCCTGAGAAGACAGTGGCAGACAAGAGTACGTCCATGAGAAACAAACTGTAGAACACTCCGTCGGACAACACAAACACTAGTCTAACCCCAGACATCTCGGTGAGTCTACCCGTCCTTGATTACAAGATTGTGGAAGATATGAAGATAACTCACGCAAATATCAGTTTGTTTGAGTTGGCTAATATTCAAGGTTAGTGGGACATCCTTTTGTGCACACTAGGTCAAACATCTACGGATAGTGCAACCTCTACCAGCAAGGGAGCAAGCACATTTCCCAAATCACTCACAACTATGCTAAACACACTCCAGATGGAAGAAGCAAACTTTGTTTGCCCTAAATTCCTACTTTCACTTGAAATATTCAACTATAATGTTCACAACCGTTTGGTTGATTCTGGCACGCCAGCCAACGTCATGCCGCTCTCCATTGCTAAGAAGATCTATGCACAATGGAGCAGATCATCCAACTCGATCAGATATGTGTAGAGCATTGGAAAGGTATGTTTTAACGAATAAATTAGTGTGTTTTAAGCAATAGTTGTAACCTTTTCTTTGTTATAAAATAAGGAGAATGTAATGAGAATGAGCACGAATGACCCAATCACTAATAGTTATCTTCTCTATGCAGGAAAAGACAAAAGTAGGAAGGCGCGGTGCAAAACGAGAGTTCCATGAGGAGATAATGACTGTCCCTCCAAAACCAAATAAAATCCAGACCAGGGCGAGTAAATCAAGGCAGATCAATCCGGGACGAGATGAAGGACTGTTAGTTCGGAAGGCTAGGCAGAGAAAAGAAAGGAGTTAACAGTTTAACAGATCCCTCAGGATCTTTGATCCTGAGGGATCGTTACTTTCAATTATTTTGTTGTTTAGTTAACTCCGCCATTACTTGTATAAAAAGGGGCAGCATCGAAGACTTCGGGGACTTTGGATTATCTTGTATCTTTACTTTATGTTTACAGACTTCACAGTTGGTTAAACTCAGACGATCGAGTCTCTTTGAGACTTAGTTTTGCTGTACTATCATTGATGCGTTAATATAATATATTTGGTGTTACTTTCTCCCTGCATCTGAAGTAAGTTACGGCGGTGTGCCATTGGAAGCTAAGGGCCCAGCTCCAACGGACACTGGCTGATTGTATCATTACAGTTTGGCTTTGTGTGGTTTGTTTATTGTTCTTAATAATCTGATATACTTACATGCTGTTCCATACTCGTTCATCAGTAGTTTTTCCTTTTGTAAATCTTTGTAACAAGTTTATATCATATTTCCAGAATTGATCACATAACATTGTTCTGAGTTGTTCACTTCTGTTACAGAATTTATAAGTGGAATGTTTTAGCTACATATGGTTGGAGTGACGATCATAAGAAGATGGAATTAACGTTGTGTGTGGACCACTGGTGATCATTTCAGATTATGTGTACATATGATTGACGTTTCCTGTTTATTTGATTCAGCTGTCTACTTTTGTATATGATTGACGTTTCCTGTTTATGGTGGTTTTCTGTTCCATTTGATTAAGTTGTCTACTTGCAAAAACGATTGCTCTTTCTTTGTATGTAAGTTGATGCCAAGAATTGAGAGTGTTGAACTCGCGAGATTTAGTTTCTTTACTGCCGTTTCTTTTACTGCTGTTCCATTTCTGAATTGCCGTTCCATTCTGCTTTCTTGCTGTTCCTTTTTACTTGCATTTATTGGTTTGGTGTGGGAGGAGGATCAAGGCTGTCGTGAGACACAGCAGACGCTATTATGCTCCCAGATCCATGATCCATACTCTAATTCCTTTTCCTTCATCAGTTTCTAGAGGGATGGGTTATTATTTCCGTACCCTTGACTGGTAAACTTGCCGCGTGTGATTTCTTTATGCAAAAGTAATTTAGCCATAGCTTAGCATCCGTTTACTCTTGTATTTCTTAGACCTATACTACTACGCATTACTCTGACAAATAGCCTCAAATTGAGATACCCTTTACAATAACAAAACGCTCCCGGATTGACTTGTAATGTGAGATAACTAGAGGTGAAAAAGGCCCTTGTTACAACTCTACAACATGCATACCAGCCATTGGTGAAATTTAGGATGTAATCATCTAACTATCTCATGATGACCGAGTTCACCAGTGCATAAACATCGTTGTTGTGGGTATACTAGAAGCATATGGCTTACTGCTCAGTAGACACTAGTGTAGCAAGTTGAATGGCTATTTTTCTACAGACTTGTCACACATGTGGCTTTCGTATAAGGGAAAAAGCAATCAAATCTGAGTGTTATCCGAGCGATACATGAGACACATTGTCATTCCCATCAATGGCGAGAACGAACCATTGGCCTTCACAGAACTCATGTTCGGCAACTACCTCTTGGAAATAATACTGGGGTGTTATCTCACACAGCCAGCGCCGACCCTACCAGACTCATAGTTGGGTCTCTTTCCTTGCCCAACTGATGGAAATGAAACTTGTACAATGCATTGTAACACTAGTAGTAGTAGCAGTAGTATAAGCGCGTGGAACAGTCCATGTGCAGATGAGTTGTGGACTATGTATTTTGACGAACAAAAAACACAAGATGGATCTGGAGCCATTTGTATCTTCATCAACCTAAAGCACAGGAAACACATGATCTCTAGTTGCTTGGATTTCAAGTGCATAAACAACATTGCTGAATACGAAGCACTCGTGTTGGGAATGCAAAAGGCCACTAGCCTCGACGTTCTCACGATCAAAGTGGTAGGTGATGCAGAAATCGTGATACAGTAGGTACGTAACACCATACATTGTTTATCCCCTCATCTCAAAAGTTACCAGCGAGAGGTATGGCGACTAATATCTAACTTCCAAGCATTCAATATCATTGTTGTGCTAAGAACACGTAATGCAACTTTCGATACCTTAACAAACACATCTGCTAGCATGTCACCACTTAGGGATAGATTTAATGTTTAAATTTTGTATAAGCCTTCTATCCTTGATAATATAACTAATTTACGTGTTTTTGACGATGATTAATAGATATTTCATTTAATGGTGAATGCTGATGTCTACAAAGATGCAGCGATTAACGAAGATGAGCATGAGCAGTCTTTGCAAGCTGGGGCTAATGATAAGAAAGGAAATCTCATCCCCAAGGGTGTGGTATCTTTGGAAAAGCTCTATGACTTGCAAAACCATTTTCAAGGGGCAAGAAATAGCAAAACTCATAGTTCCACCATGAGGAATGAACATATCAACCTGGGAACAAATCACAATTTGAAGTTTGTCAGACCTGGTACGCGCTGCACACCACAAGAGCAGCAAGTATTTGTCTGCTTGTTCAAACAGTACTAATATGTGTCTGCATGGGCATATGGTGACCTGAGTACATGCGACACACATATAATCCAACACAAGATTCCAATCGAAGGAGTCAAGCCATTGCAGCAAAAATTGGGTAAAATACATGTCACTTGAATCCCTTATACAGAAAGAACTGACTAAGTTGTTGGACGCTCGGATCACTTACAAAGTTCGTTATGTTACATGGGTTTCTAACTTATGTTTTGTACGTAAGAAATCTAGGGAAATCCACTTATGCATTGATTTCGAAACTTGAACCACTCCTTGAACAAAAAAAACTACCTTGTGCCATCATCAGAACCTATGTTACACGCAATATTTGAAGCAAGAATATTGCCTTCACCTAATGGTCTTTTAGGGTACCACCAGGTTGTTATAGCAGAACCTGATAGTCTGGTACTGGTTCATGAGAAGCTTTGCCCTCACACGTACCATCTGCAATCACTTGACGGGAGGATTGATAACCTTCATGTCAACGACCAAGATGTCAAACTCTATTTTTAGTGAGTCAAGCCATGTCCCGCACCATGTACATAGTTTGCTTACTACTTGATTTTTTTGTTTTATTTGTTTACTATTTTTGTTTTGTTTTGTTTTGTTTGTTTAGTGTCCTGCTATTTTTGGTTTGTAAATAAGTGTTGCCCTCTACTGAGTTTTGGCTTTTGAATGAGTAAATGAGTGTTTCCCTCTGCAAGGGAAGCTTGGGTCCAACCATAAACCTATGTCCACACTAGGAAACCCCATGCCTGTACTCAACCTTCTGCTATGTCTGTTCAAGCTCATCCAACTAGTAGAAATAGAGAAGGGGAAAATCTAAATGAGCAAACCTATGTCAGAGGTCTTACATGCTTCTCTGAAGGAACAACCTCTTATGCCCTCAATAAGTCGGGATCCCTCTTCTGCCCCAAAAATAAATAAGTGCCTATGCACAATCCTCTTAAAAAATATAAAGGAAAAAGGAGAAATTCTTCCTGCTCAGAGAGGTGAAGCATGCAACTCCACCGGGGTACTGGCCAGGCTGGCTGGCAGTGGAGCAATGTGTATGTTCTTATGTGACTTTGCCAGGGTATTGTCCAGGCTTGCTGGCAGTAGAGCAACACCAAAGATGAAAACTTATACTCTGAAATTTTTTAACTCATGAGCCAAACTACCCTTCCCGATTTCAAAACACTGTGATCAAGATGAAACTTGTTGTTGTGTTTGATTGAGTTGGCGAAAGGTGAACCATGTTTGTCCATGGGGTAAGTTGGGAAACCAAAGTAACCCACACAATGATTCAATACTCCCTGAAAGACCAAGCCCCTTTGACGTTAATGAACCAAAACAGAAAAGTTGGAGTTCAAATAGTGTGTCGCCAAGTGTTGTAGCAGCTGCAACACCCTCCAAAATTTTAAACTGCATACAATTTCAGAGCCTTCCTTGGGTTTTTCCTAGATGTTTGCAAGCACCCAGGCTCATCCAATGAGCTCGTGTTGAGTCTTTGCACCCTCCTCGCTTGACCATTCAACGAAAATCCTTTTTGCATGTTGGTCACAATGTCATGCTTGTAGTCATGCTCTGGCCATGCACAATGTTTGCCTTCATGTGCACAAGTTGTGTCCACTATGGAAACATCCGTCGCACTCACACACAAAGTTGTATGCATTGTCACGCAAGCATCGTCACAGTCGTTAAATGATCTATCACAAGGGTCGTGCTTGTCGCTCGCACTGTCGGTCAGTCACACTAAGTGTATATTGTCTTGTTGGTTCAAGGCGTCTTGTCGTCAAGTTATGTTGAGTGTGTGTTTGCGAGGTCATGCATGTACGAAGTCATTCATTCACACACTTGGTTGCTTTGTTGAAGCTCTGTCGACTAGACCATCCTCCAACAACTAGACATTCATTGAGCTACATTGCGCAATTTTAGCTCTCAGTGATTATGTACTGCTGCCCAAAATTGCGCAGAGCTTGAGGCTGCCTCCCAGGCAGTCTGAACTACACAACCCTGGAATCAACTCGACCAAATGTCACCCAGAATATCACAAAAGTTTCCCAGTAATAAATTTCAATCTGTGCTTCTCGTAAGCACATCAATCGAGCCTCCAACTGGTCAACCAGAGAGTTTGACCTGGCAGTGACTGCAAGACTCACTCCCCTAAAAAACTACAGAAAATCTATAAATCTTGTCCGCTCCACTGATTGAAGAAACTACGTAGACATGTCGAACATACACCCCATGTCCGTCACTGTCTCCCTCAAAAAATTGCGTAGTTTTTCCAGCCAGTCACCTAGTTAGCCGACCTGCTACGTGCCCGGAAAACTATGCAGTTTTCATGAGCAGTCACCAAGCTGCCCAGCATCCTACTCAGCTCAGAAACTGCGCAGGGATGTTTAGCAGGCTAGCCCCCAACAATTACGCAGGTTTTGCTAGCAGCACTCCCACAACCCTTTGCCAACTCCTTGAAAAAATTGCGCATTTTTTTCTAGCAAGCATCCTACTATTCGCTACTAGCTCCTCGAAGAAATTGAGCAGTTTTTTCTTGCCAACCCCCTCTGCTTCCTTGACTTCCTCAAAAAATTGTGTATATCTACCCTCCAACCGAGCCAGATCCCATAGATAGTCACTCCTGATCCAGATTGTCGATCTCAGTCTCCTAGTGACTTCTATGGAAATTTCATGGGCAGTGCCCAGAGCCCGGATCCCGACTTGAAATCTGTCTTGTCTAGTTTCAAGAGCCTTGTCCTTATCCTGGTCACCTACATCTAAAGGCAAAAGATAATGCATCATGGTAGACTAGGAGCTTATTGGATTTGATGTCGTCTCGTCATGAGTGATTGCAGATACAGGTACATGGATTAGACATGACGCGACGATGAACATGATGAACAAGGAGAGCACATGCAAGGAGATTTATTCGCAAATGAATGAAGAAAGGCTACATGCGAGGAGATTTTTTTGCGAACAGATGAAAAAAGAATGCATACGAGGATATTTTTTCATGAACTGACGAACTTGTGAAGCATGCCAAAGTACAAGTGAAGGAGTGACATGCACATGCAACATAAAGCAAACACCAAGACCATCGAAGACTCCGCACACGTTGCCATGCGTTGGTGAGGCTATGATATACCAAGATCACAACCATCACTAAGTAGCACTGAAGCTCGACATGGACACCACCAACAACATGAACATACCAACAGTGTCATGTCGAGTCATGTCATGAGTCATCTCGGCCACATCACTACTGTGGGCCATATTTTTGTAAATCAATGTAATGTAACATGGAAGTCCAAGACACCCACATGTATTCTGAAGAGTCATGTAAAGTTGAAGAGTCAAATAAGTCAAAAAGTCACGAGGGAACTCAAATAGTCACAAGGGCTAGTTTTACCCTTGGCTAATTGTACATGCAAAATACTTTTCACCTTGGATCCTCCCACATAAGCTTGAGAGTCTGTAGTCTTTTCTTTGAGGAGTGAGCAATGGCTCCAACACCCCACTTACGGGGTTAGTGATGTATGGTGTACCGATGTGTCTTGGAACTTTCACTTAATTCTGAAGCCTGATGACATGCCATCATGTATTGTAATTGTTTGTAAGACTAATCTTGGAACACTTGTAATGCATGTTTCTTTAACCTTTGTTAAAACAGTTAAACTATTTCGGTTGCTCTAATACATATGTTTATGAAAATGTGTTTTATAAGTTTTTAACACTATCTTTCCCATGTGGGCTACCTCATCAGAGATCAGACATAACCTTTGCCATAAACTTGTTAGAACAACTGTCACACTCACGCAGAGTACTCCATTGAGTGTTGTACGTACTATCCCTTCTTGTGTGTTTGTGACTGTCACATCCATGTGGATGTTTTGTTGTGTTTTGTGTCTCTGACAAAGTTGGGACTCTTTTCTTTTTACTAGAGACTCACTTCCACTCTCTCCCTCTGTGGTGAAAGAACCTTGACATAGGTAACACTAGCACTCACCAAGCACGCGAACCTCGCTGTTCGAAGACAAAGCATACCACTCTCATTTGGTGACAAGAAAGAGCTAAGGAAAACCTTTAAGATAATGTCAACCGGGATATCATACTGAATGGGACTCCTACACCAAACGGTGTGAGGTCTAGTTGGGAATTCATATCGGGGAGACCCCCTAAATGTTGGTAGGTCCAGCACCGTCAAAAGATAAATTCTTTAGATTGAGAATGACCAAGCACCATTATGAATACCTACCTAGTTAAGAGGGAGTGTTGAAAAGTGTAACTGGGTTCAATCTTCATAATGACATGTAATTGTGATTTTATGTAAAGAGATGTAAAGAAGAAAAATAAAATATTGTAATGCTTGCATCATGGGTTTCATGAACAAGAGATTTTTTTTTTTGAGTCAAGGGTCCCATTGAGAACCTTTAGGAATTTTTTTCATCTAATCATAAAATAATAAAAGAGATTGTCAGATAATGAATTCATGTACAACATTATTAAGAGTCACACTTGTCTATGTAAAGTATTCCTCCAGGACCTTGTCACTAGCCCTCTCCAAATCGACCTATAACAAATGAAGAACCTAGAAGGTGATGTCGACTCTCCTCCTTGTGATCATGTCAGCCTAAAACACATGAGGTGGCGTGTATATATAGCCACACTGAGCCTCACTTAGAGACAAGAAATTTGGTGAAGAAGGTAAGCAAAAGTGCGAAGAAGAACTAGAGAAAAGAGCGAAGATCAAGAGAAATATAACAAAGGAAAGTGATACTTCTCAAAGATATGATTTGGGTATATATACTCTCCCATGTGCAAAGAAAGGAGGTCCCAAAGCATAGAGAGAAGGTTGAAATTACTATTGCATTGAGGTGACATTGTTTGGGTATAAGATCTTGTAGAAGGAAGCCGAGAAGAGCAGTGTGGAAGAATAGACACCGAGATTCTCTAGGGTAGCTGAGACGAAGAGTAGAGACCAAGATTCTCTAAGGTAGTCGAGAGAGTAGAGACTGAGATTCTCTAGAAGGAAGCCAAGGAGAGTAGAAGAAGTTGAGAAAAGGAAGAGGCAGAACATCAAGGCTAGTGACAAGGGTCATAGGAGGAAACTAAAGTCAAGGGAATTTTTCATGGTCTTGATATTTTTCAATTGAAGATCTATAAGAAGAACCTTTTATTGGGTTTTCCTCTCAAAGTGTGAGAGGTTTTGGCCCTAGCTGACAAGCCTATATAATGTGTCTCTTGTCTTCCATTGTTTATTTGGTAATTGTCTTGATGAAAAGAACACATTGATAAGATAACAAAGAGAAGATCATAATACAAGTAAAAGAATATCACAATAAATTACCTAGAAGAGAAATCTCCTACTCATTCATGCCCTATATTTCTCAACACTTACGAGATCTCCTGAAAGTTTGGTCCTCCATGAACTTCACATCTCGTCTTACCACTATCTTCCCACTGCTAGGAATGCATATTTTGTATTCCTTTGAGCTTTCACTACACCCAACTAGAAACCCATTCTTTGCAATCTAATCCAATTTGGTACGCTTTTCATCTGGCATGTGGCAATAAGTAATCCTGCCAAAGATCCTGAAGTGACTAACTTATAGATTCTTCCTTGTGAAGGCCCCTTCTCGCGTTTTCTTCCCCAAAGCTCAATGAGGAGTCCTATTATGGATATACACTATTGTGGTACATGCCTCTCCCCATAGAAACCTGGGAAACTCTTCATCATATAACATAGTCTTTGAAACCTCAACTATGGTTCTATTTTTCTACTCCACTACTCCATTTTGTTGTGGATTATACAAAGTTGTCCATTCTCTTCTGATGCCTTCCTTCCCACGAAAATATGTGAAGTACTTATCAATATATTCTCCACTAATGTTTGAGCAAAGCACCTTGATCTTCTTCCCTATAGCATTCTCCACGAGAGCCTTAAACTCTTTAAAGCGACCGAAGACCTCATCTTTGGTCTTCAATAAGTAGATCCAGGTTTTCCTAGAATGGTCATTAATAAAGGTGATGAAGTATTCAGAACCACTGAGAGCTCTAGTGGAAATCGAGCCACAAATTTATGAATGTATGATTCTTAACGGGCCTTCTTCTCCAACGTCACTTCTTGGGAATGCTGTCTTAGCATACTTCCTAAGAATGCATCCTCTACACACATCATCGTGTTCTGTGTGAAATTCGGGAACCCCTGTAACTATTTCCTTGATAATATTAAGTGCTCAATGGTGTAGATGTCCCATTATCCTATGCCATATCTAATTTAGATCCTTTCCACAACTATTGTCCCTACCTATCAGGGCCATTGTAGTTTTGAGGTGCAACCTGTACAATTTGTTTCTTCAGAATCCAATCTGTCTTACCTTATTCCAACTTGAGTGTTTAATAAACACTCTCTTTCCTATGAATTGAATATCATATCCTTTATCTTGTAGCTGGGATACTGAAATCAGGTTCATATCCAATCGTGGCACATGCACTACATTTGTAGCATTGATGCTTGCTCCTGACTCCCTCTTAAAATCGATGGCATCTCTCCCTATTGGAGTAGACTTAGTTTTGTTTCCCATCGTGATTTGTATGTCTATCTACTCCTCCTTGTAGCTAGAAAACATATGAGTTGACGCTCCACTATCTATAAACCAAACACCCTTTGAAGCGGAGCCTGATATTAAGCAAATTCAGCCTCCAATCCAGAAGATAACTCTGAAGCTCCTTGAATATCAAATCGATCCAAGGCCATACTGTGTATTGATCCTACTTCTGTAACCTACAAAAAAACCCTCGACGTCCAACCAGGGATTTTATTAGTGAAAATATGAGTTGCAACTACTCCCTTTGCCTATTGGAATCACTGATATGGGAAATTCGAACTTTTTTTGCCTCTCGCACTAAAAAAATGGAACTTCCTCAAGCAACTCACCTTGCTCGGAAATAAATAGCGATGCCTCAAGAATTTTGGCCTGCTGCTCCTCCTAAGAAGCAAAATTATTTCCTTTCGCTTCTGAGCTTCCAGATGATTACTTATGCTCTGATACCATGTGAAAATTTCATCTATTTGCAACAATTGGAAATTATTCTCCTAACTGTAAATTAAATCATGCAATTTATTTTCTATGAAAAATAATGAATAAAATCACAACTGCAATTTTCACCATAAAAATACCACAGAAAATAGAATATTGGAATTTGAGAAATTCTAACACACACATAAGAATTTTGAGACAGTGATTTTTGGACAATTATCCCCAGAAATACCCAATGTGGGAAAACTAGTGCAACATATGAGGGTTTTATTATTATTATTTAGCAAAAATTATAAGTACAATGATTTAGATGCTCTACTGGAAATCTAATCTAAGGAAAATAATGAAAAAATTATTGTGAGAATTTTCTCTCACCCCACATCTAATTTATGCCACTGAAACTACCTCCCTTGACTTACGTTGAGCCTTCTGTGTCACCCTCTACGCAGTGCTTGTGCAAGTACTCTAGGAAATTCATCCTTCCTCTCACTGCCTCTTCCCGGGACTGGAATACTTCCTCTTGGAATGCTGCTACTCCCTTTTCCACCTGCTACTCACCCTATGGTTCTATCTTCTCTACTGAATCTTTTGCTATGAGAAAATCGAACTGCCTAGGCAATTGAGTATATGCACTGGTGTGTTCTCCATCACCACATCAATCCCTTCTTATATATTAATGTTGGGACTCCAATGACCAAGATTAAATCTTAATCAATGGCTTACATCATTTCTGGATCGATCTTTATGCGTTTCTAGATTATTCTCACCTTATCTCAATTAATAAGTTGATTAATTAGCTATATTCCCTAAGTTTAGACTTAGGAAATATTTAAAAATTGGCTAGTAATATAATTGAGACACTTCTAGGTGGAATTTCAAGAAACAATTTTTGGGTTTTTCAGATCTCATGTATTCTAGCCTCTCCAACAAATTTCATGGCTAGAACACATACGATGCTACAAAAACTAGCACTCCTTTATCAATATCTCCACCTATAATAAGAAAATTAAATTTCAATTGTTCTCCATATGCTTCAAAAAATAATAGTTTCTTGCACCAATTGGGACACTACATGCAACTGCTTTTTTCACACATAATGTAAATGAAGACAACATGATTTAGTAAAATGCACATGGACCATAGAAAAATGCATGCGCATGGAAGTATAAATGCATCAAACTATATTATTTCACATAGTCAATAAGTCCTCATATCAACATTTCCTCAATCTATCTTCACGTGTAAGATATAAGTGTCAAAATCCCATTATTCAATTATGTGCATGTTTTTAACAATGTTAGAGAAATGTGCACCATATATACAAAAATGTGTGCACTAATTTGAATATGAATGCAATTTTGTTTTGCACTTTTCAAAGGATTGTTCAGTACATCCTTTATTTCTCCATGGGGTTATATTTCATATTGATCTAGAAATATCAAACAATATTCACTATGGATTAATGATGTTTCTTGGGGAATCATTTAATATTCTCAACCCTAGATTCTCAAATGGTGTTTATCTGAAGGGGTTTGAGGCGAACCTACTCAAATTAATGACCATGATGTTTCTATCATCCTTATGGCCACCCTTATAGGGATAAACATATCACTTTTGTGAGATTTGAACCCTAATTGAACTCCTTAGTTTGTGACTAACTCAATTACTCTCACAACTAATGTTGTTTATTGTGATTGTGTATAGTATTGGAAAAGAATGTGGTTTTATTTCACAACTATTCCAAGAAGAATTTATATGATTCATCATTATTTTTTAGTAATCTATAGTCGAAAACATTTTTAATGTTAAATAGAAAATGATGAAAACATTTTTTCTCTTATATTTGTTCATATTACTTGAATATTTTGTTATAAGTCAAAATAGTTGTGAATAAAATATATATTCCTTTATAGGGCCTTCACATGTATATATAATTTTTTCCATAACAAGGTTCAACTACCCTAAATCACCAATCAGTGTAATAGACCTCCCAAAAGGAACAATATAATTTTCAAGGGAAGTTTGATGAAGTCTAGCATCAATTTGTATCAACAAAATTTTCACTATAATACATATTTCATTAATAAAGATATCTTTGACATGTCCCATCTTTTAACGTAAACTAATAAAATAAAGGATTATAAATCTTTTTGTTTGGAAAGATACTGAGAGGGAGGGAGGAGGCTAAATCAGTGTTTTAAATTCACTTTAGCTTTTCATTTTCTTATTCTAAGTTATGTATGCTACTATAATTCATGCAACCAACGTATGTACATGACTTTAGTGAAAGAAAACAATGTATATCCAGCTAACCAATTCTTCATAAGTTCCATCAAATATTTATCTTTAACCAATGCATTATTAATTTCATCAGACATAGAGTATGTAATAAAGAGAAGAATAAACCATCACACATAAACAACACAACAGCACATGAGAACACCAGAATGTTTAGGTAGAAACCCAATGTGGGAGAAAACTGCCATTGTTGTTGTCTATGAATTCTTTCATATTATATAAAGAAAATATTCTTACAATCTTGTACTGGCGCAGACTCTTACCAGTACACAGACACTCACCTGCAAAAGGCTACAACCTTCTCTCGTTCTCCAGCACCCACTAGAAGGGAGCTACAACCCCCTGATTTCATTTACCAGAACCTACCAAAAGGGAGCACCTACCCTATGAAAAAATTTACCAACTACCACTGGAAGGAAACTCTAACTCCCTTACTGAAGGCACTAACCCCTAGCACTTCATAGACCACGTTTCATAATATTTCACACTAGATCCACCAGACTCAAAACATCAAACCTGTAGGACACCTTTATCATACACCCATCAATACTAAACCGAATATTGAATCTGGAAGACAATCAGTGAATCAAATGAATCACCATAACATCTGTCAACCAATCATTGAATCTCAATCAACCATTTCATAATAGATATAGACCATCGTAAAAGTGCATAACCATTCATCATTATACCAAACCATAAATTGTTCATCATCACAGAAACATAGTGTTGTTCCTGCAAACCCTAACCAAACATATATCAGAATGTATACGCTATTGTTATAAATAACACCTGTGTATATACACATTTCCTCTACATAAGACCTACGTACAAATCTCAAATCACTGATCATTGCATCATGAATCACTGTAACACTGAAGTAACCACTGAAACAAGTATTGAACTATTCTTATATCACTGAACCAATCACAGATCACCAAACTGTAGTATCATTACTAACCAATATTCTAATCATGAACAACCAACCCAATCAACACTATCAAACAGAGACGAGCATGATCAAGAATTCATCGACAAATAACAAAAAATAAACTAAACTTCATCAACTATAAAACATCAAGCATCAATTCAAACCCTAGTTGTGTACGCTACTTCCACAATACATATTTGTGTATGTACGTGTTTATAATTCACACCACCTACATACAAATATGAACATACTGAAAACATTTCGTAAAATATATACACAATTACCCAAAAGCTGATCCATGTATCTACTTGACCTTTGAGCAACAAGATAACATGCATATCTAAAATTACTGAAACATACTTTGGCTACACCCACAACACATACTATGCAAACTTCACTATCACATATCCATATGAGAATATCATTATCATCACAGATCTATCATTGTTAGATACTTTGAAATTTTCAACAACTATATCAATCAAACATATATGTTAACATATCTACAAATCTTTCAGATCTAAGTCTTATCCTTGCTCCTTGGTGCACACTTGTTACAAATCAGATGACACATGTATAACCCATTACTTGCACACTTTAATCCCTTGATATCCATCTTCTTATATAGTTTTACCCTTAGCCAATACCTTAGGAAAATCCCTTGGTAATGTCACTAGTATTATTTGAAAGGATCAAATAACCATTGTTGCTTCCATTATTGTGGGCAAATACCATGGTAAAGACCCCTAGTATCTAGATTACCATGGTTCGGATTCTGTCACAAATTTCCCTTATTGGACTTACGTATGTATGTGATCTTTCTTTACAAGATACACGTATACTGATTCAAACATCACCTTTATCATCCATCTGTCTCTGAACTGTCATACTATATGTTCATAACATCTATAACATCTGTACCAATCTGCATTAGTTCCACAATTATCATGATAACATAATTTTAACATCTTTATCAAGTTGGTTTCCATCAAGGACAACACATTAGCGATAATGCCAACACTTTCATGTACCATCTTGTATATGAAGCATAAAGTGTGCTAATCGAGATATGTTGAATATCACAACATTGGTAGAGGACAAAAGAACCAAAGCTAGGGATATTATTAAGAAAAATAAACTCAAATTTGATGGCATGTTCAATAGCTCCAAATATATAATACTTTCTTGCACCTACCCCTACGATACCTTGGAAAGTCATATGTAAATGGTTCCATGGCCCCTCCTCTATATTGCTAAAAAATAATGTTATATGCTCATATTTGGTTCCTTGGAAAGTCATATGTAATGGTTCCATGTCCCCGCCTCCATATTACTCAAAAATAATATTATATGCTCATGTTTGGTTTCTTCCTAACCTTTCAAATATATAAGAGTTTGAATAGTCATTAGTTGCAATATTGGTCAACTTTCACTTTTGAGAAGCAAAATGAATTTTATGATTTAAAGTTTCTTCATTTACAAAATTAGATTCTCATTTCCATAGAAGCACTAGTCCCTATAGGCTAGGCATGTCAAACTCATCAATATATATACATTTATTCTTATACAATAATATTTGATCTCCCACCAATGCTCTATGTAATCATACACATTTTGAACTTCATCATCTTTATATTTGTTGGATTCTTTGGATGCATCAAATTAGAATAAAGTTGCCTAGTGTTGTATTGAAAATTTTCCCTAATTTGTATGATCTCACAAGCACCATGGTGTATGTATCTAATAAAATCATGAATTACTTATGCAATTCCAACATAGATCAATGAAATTTCACTTGTTATTTGTAAGGAGGGACTGAGTGAAACTTAGGCCATATACATGTACAATAGAATTATTCTTCCATGGTAACCATCTATCAAGATGGTAATTTTTTTCATATGGCTATAAACTAGAGATAAATTCTCCATTTCCATAGGTCTCTTAATGTATGTATTGAATTATTTTTGTTAGCAATATGTATATCAACTTGGACTTGTTTGAAATCCTTCTTTCCAACGTATAGAGTCATGAATTAATAATGGCATTTAGAAAGAGGAATCTCCAATGACAAATGACACATTTATTATGCTTATATATTCCATTCAATGTTAGCCTCACATGATAAGTGTTTAATCATTTTCCTATTGTTGGTTCCTCCAGGTTTTGAAAAATACACATGAACAAGTCATAGAAGGGTCTTTGCTATCTTTTTAACATTTGATACATATTTCACGATGTAATTGATTACCACACAGTTGGATATAACTAATTGTTGGTATATATTACCCTATTAAATTATCATTGTTTAATGACTATATGTATTCAATATGTTCTAGATTCATCTATATTCATACCTTTTTTCTCCTTTTGCATTGGCATGAAGTTTTGATATGCCACAAAGTTTTCATGGTATATTATATCATCATATCAGTTGATTTGGATTAGATTGAGAATGAAATAAAAGAACACACACTATTTATATAAAACACAAATATTGTGTTGAACTTAGGGCCGTACATTGAAAACTAACTTCCATTTATGAATGAAATGGTGAAAAGCATCACAATATACATAAAATACCCCCTTGACATTATTTACCTATTTAATATTTTCCCTTCAAATTTTTTGCATTATGAAAATACTTTGAAGTCATAATATGAGAAAACATATTTTATAAATGTATTTATTATAACATGATAATTTTCAATGAAGAGTAAATATTTTATGTTTTCAATCTTTTCAAATGTGCCATCCCCAAAGCTTGATAAAGCCAAAATTGCAATTTTATAATGATGAAATTATTGCTTGATGTCGAAATAGATTAAACATTTTCATATATATATATATATATATATATATATATATATATATATATGTATGTATGTATGTATGTATGTATGTATGTATGTATGTATGTATGTATGTATGTATGTATGTATGTATGTATGTATGTACACACACACACACTAATTAATCTTTACACCATAAGGCATTCCCCTCTAAAATAAACTCCCCTCTCAGGTTACGTGTACATTTGTGGCCCCTTGATTTAGGTGTTACATGATTAAAATAGTTTAAGCTATCCGATTGATTCGATCAATGTTAAGTTAGTTACAAATTTAGTTACAAATTGTAAGGCTCGCAACGCAACAGGTCCACCTCACCCTTGCTCGATACTACTTCTAGGTGCTTCTCTTAACCATGGTACACAAGTGGAGTGGAATTGATCATTTGCGCTTAGACAAATTCAATCTTATTCGTGTAAAGTTTGTGTTGGGCACAACTCGAGTTTTAGAACAAGTTGTATTTTAAATTGGAGTTTCTCCTCAGTAGATCAACAAAATATCAACAAAAAGAAGATAAGTACTAAAAACTGTTAAGTAACAGGAAACTGAATGTTATTCATCTGAAGTGCATTCATAGCATTACATTATCTGAGTGGTTTATTCTCTTAAGAGAAGTTGTTCTTGTAATGGTGAAATGAGTTAAGTGTTAAATTGGCAACTAGGGCCAAAATCCAAGTGGGTCGGCTTATTTATGGCAGCTGATATTTTTATTGGATCCCTCTTGTCGAGAGGTGTAGGATTGATCCAAAGATCATCCGATTCCAATAAGTATTTATGGAGATACGAATTTATTTTGTTTATGAAATTATTATCAAGCCGACCAACTATTATGTAGGCTCTAGAAGCCCACCGATGTGTCTATTCATCATCCTTGCTTTAGTATAAATAGAAGAGTTTTGATGTCAATTGGTACATGTATTCTTAAGGTGATCTCCTCTCCACGTCTGGGTTTTTGGAAGGAGAGAACCAAAATATACGCTGGCCCGAGGGTGATGCCCTAATCGCAGGAAGCCGCACGCATATGAGGATGAGCAGCAGACAGAGTCGGATACGAGGCACGTAGGCCCTAATCTATAGTGGATCTGGCAGTGCAACTCTTATACGCAATACATGAGTTCATGTGCTGGGGTGATACAATGTATGTATATGCTGGTCGATGTTGATCAAAGAACAATGTATGCTAACAGTCATACGCTGTGACCTATCTGCAGCAATATATTTATATATGTAGGCAAAAACGCAGCAAGGCATATATATATATCCGCAAGCGATGGAACATATACATACTTGCTGGTCATACACTGTTCAATCAGAGATACATATGCTGTAACGGAACGCAAGTCATAGCCATAGTTACACGCAGTTCAACGCTCTCATGGAAACTCAACGATGTTATGAATACGTTGTTATGTATACGCAAAGTCTAATATCTTACGCAGTCATGGCATTTACATACACGCTGTTATGTAGCCGCAGAGAGACTGATATAATATGTATGTATACACAGTGATAGCACTAACATATATGTTGCACAATATTAATGAATGGAAGCCGCAGTAGTTACATGAAGCCTGCAGCTGAATTATACCTGAAACACAGTATCCCGGATGGACAAAGAAGACTGTGTATATATATTGCAGAAAGAACAAGGGTTACATATCGGCTCTATATTCAGATCTGTCTAGACATATCACAACGAATATATGTGATACTCAGTATACCTGTGATTAAAGGATATATCTGCGGATGTATAAATCTAGGAATATATATGAACAACATCTCGTCAACCTGCAAGTGTTTTTCATCAAACAGATGAAGCTGAAGGATCTGTCCTATGATCAAGGATCTCAGCATACAATTTATATTAACCTGCATACCTCGGTGTGAACTGTAATTTGATATCTCTCGATGGGTATTCGAAATAAATTTCCACAGTTGCTATCATGGTTTAGACACACATGGAGATCTAACCTTCAGGTAGACTTCATGGATATGATAAAGAAGCAATAGTGAGGGTCTCAATGATGATGTAATAATGGTGCAGCAATGAGGACAACTTCAGTCTCAGCGCTGGAAGTCTGGGCATAATTAAATTCATAGCAAGGTCAAGATCTCAATGAAGCAATGATGAATGATGGTGAAAAATGTGACACTGTGGGTGAAGTAATCACAGGCAACATGATCATGGGTAGCATGATGTATGGGCAACATGATGAAGATCATGGGCAACACAGTGATGTATGAGAGCATGAGCAGCATGATGATCATGGGTAGCATGATGGTGCTACACAGTAAGGTGCAGCAAATGGACGAGATGCAGCACGATGATAGGTGAAGGAGTCACCTTGAGAATAAGTTGAAGCAAAATGTCTTCAACTGATCTCATCATGATACGAAATGATCTATGCTAGATCTAGATAAGTCAAGGTATTGACTTCTGTTGTAAGTGTATTCTCTCTCTCTCCTTCTCTGCTGAACTTTGAAGATAAAAGAAGATTTGATCAAAGGGTTTCCCCACACATTGTGGGGTTTGTCCCTGGCTCGCGCCATATCTTGTGTCCTCTTGTCTTGGCTTGTCTTCTGCGTTTTATATTTATGTTCTATCTGTAGTTTATCATAATGCTAATGTGATTGCTAACTATGAAAATTTAAATAAATTGCTCTAGCATAGAACATACCTAACCTTAACATGGTATCAGAGCTGAGGTGAAGACAATGCCCAAGTGAGAGTGAAAGAGCAATCATCGAAGACAGTTGGGACAAGACAGAAGGATCAATGGGTTCCTCATAATTCACCTAGGGTGAAGTCAAAGCAGAGAATGTTATTAGAATGGCGAAGCAGAAGATTATGATGGTCCATCTTAAGATCACTTCATTGGGAAGTTCGGATCTAAGGGTGGAAGGAAAGGTGGATGCCTTGTTGAAATAAGTTCAGCCGTTATGCGAAGGAGTGTCCGAATGGCAGAGACACATCTCTTGATGAAGATAACAATCATTCCTGGGACATCTTCAATGATCAAAAGAATGACTGGTAATGCAGGTCATCAAGGAAATGGTCGACTCTTCCACGAAAGCAAGGAACCCCAAAATCTCTTTTATGTACCTGATCGAACCTGATGTCCATCTCGAAAATGGAAGTCAAAGGTTACAGGGTGGCACTTATCGATGGAAAGGTATGTGTTTGAAAATAGATTTTTTAAAGATGTTTTTGAGTTCAGGGTTGTATCAAATTGCAGGAAGTCCACTGGGGACCATGTCCATTGACTCAGCACCGAAGGTCTGTGAGTCAGATGGTGACTAGGATGCCTGAATTCAAAAAGAAGCATGAAGGTACATGTACCAAAGGAAAATATTATCAGGGGACCATTCCCCTCATGCAGCAGGTTCACAGGTTTGGAACAACCCGAGGAGTTTGAGAATCATGATCAAGGAATCTCATGTGTACAGGTGGAAGAAAGCCCTCTATGGCTTGAAGAAAAACACCTCGGGCATAGTATGAGAGGATTGATAGCTATCTAATGCAGCTGAGATTCACTAGGAGTGAAACCGATCCAAACCATTACTCAAAGGTTGTGGATGATAAACCTCTCATACCGGCACCTATGTCTAACAGGTGCAAACCCTCTCATTTATAGGAGATAGAGGGAGTTGGATTCTAAATGTGGGAAGATAAGCTGCAAGCCTGTGACTACCTCGAGGATTTTAACTTTCAAGAAGTTATATGGTAGTGATGTCGGACTTGATTTGGGAAATGCCTCTGAGTTTCATAAACTCATTCGCGTTGATGTTCTTGGAGAACCTCCGTCTGGACATATGTGTTGCATTTAGCATGGTGAGCTCATATTTGGTTGAGCCTCACTGGATTAGTGCCAAGAATCTTCTGAGATATCTTCAGGGCACAATCTGTCATGGATTGAGATACACTGCCGGAAATATGAAACCATATGATTATTCGAATGATGAGTGGGCAGGCAGTGTGGAGGATCACTAGAGTACTTCTTAGTGTTGTTTCTCTTTGGAATCTTCCTCGATATCCTGGATGAGCAGGAAGCAGAAGCCGGTGACTTTGAGCACTACCAAGGCAGAATACATTGCTGATAGTATGGCCTTCTCTGAGGCAGTCTGGTTGCTGAAGCTCTTCAATGAGCTGTTTGTACACATGATGAATACCACTGTGATTCTCTGTGACAACCAGAGATGGGATTCGATTATTGAGGAATCTCGTATTTTACAATTGCTCCAGCAGATAGACTTCAAATACTGTCTTATCTGGGATATGGTAAGTCGGTGATCAAGGAGGCTCCATCGCATTAAGATGATGTATAAGTCGATACACTTTGTCAGAGCCCCGTGGAAAGACCAAATTTGTGAATTTCCCGAACGACTTGGAGTCGTCGAGAGACCTTTGTAAAAGGGTCCTGCATACATTGAGCTTTGGGAGCTTTGGGGGGCTTGCAGTTCTAATGGAGCAACATATGACCACAGGGTGACTCACCCTCCCCTGGTGGTGCACGCTAGAACAAGATGATTCGCTCTCTTGTGGGACAAGATGATTCGCTCTCTTGTGTAGCAGGATGATTAGTTCTCCTGTGAGGCCTGGATTGATGTGTTCTCCATGGCAGCCTGGATTGAGGTGTTCTCCATGTCGATTGTAGCAGGATTGATGTGTTCTCCTGTGAGGACAAGATTGATTAAGTTCTCCTGTCAAGGCATCCTACCCATGTAGTCTGGGACTCATGGGAAGTACCTTTCATCTGATCAGTGAGCAGGGAAATGAAGTTAGGGTCCATAGTAGTACCAATGGACGCATCGTTGTATCTACCGTACTCCCTATGCTAGGATGTCCTCCATTGATCTGGGATCAATGATACTAGTCTGGGACCAGTGGTAGGAGTTGTACATACTATGACGCTGACTTCGGGTCGGCTGAGACTGGTCTGGGACTAGTGGTACATACTCTGAGACTAACTTCTTGTCAGTGCAGGACTGGTCTGGGACCAGTGAGAGTCATACATACTATGATGCTGACTTCAGGTCGGTTGAGACTGGTCTGGGACCAGTAGTACACTCTCTGAGCCTGCGATACTGGTCTGGGACCAGTGGTAGGAGTTGTACATACTATGACGCTGACTTCGGGTTGGCTGAGACTGGTCTGGGACCAGTGGTACATACTCCGAGACTGACTTTGTGCCAGTGCAGTACTGGTCTAGGACCAGTGAGAGTGGTACATTCTATGACGTTGACTTCGAGTCCGCTGAGACTGGTCTAGGACCAGTGGTACACTCTCTGAGACTGCGATACTTGTCTGGGACCAGTAGTAGGAGTGGTACCTACTATGACGCTGACTTTGGGTCGGTTGAGACTGGTCTGGGACCAATGGTACACACTTTGAGTCTGACTTCGGGTCAGTGGAGAATGGTATGAGGCATTCTCGATCAATTCTTCTTCTTCATAGTTCAGCAGCACTAAGCAGAGTTGAGCAGAGTAGAGCCAGCAGAGCAAAGCAAGCAGAGCTGAGATGAGCTGAGCAGAGTAAAGCAGAGCCAGTAGAGTTGAGCAGAGCTGGGAAGAGCAGTGCTGGGCACTGATGGCCGAGATAGTATAGTCGGACATATGGATCAGCAGATGGAGTTCTCCCTAGTTGAGAGGGAGTGTTAAATTGGCAACTAGGGCCAAACTCCATGTGGGTCGGCTTATTTATGGCAGCTGATATTTTTATTGGATCCCTCTTGTCGAGAGGTGTAGGATTGATCCAAAGATCATCCGGTTCCAATAAGTATTTATGGAGATACGAATTTATTTTGTTTATGAAATTATTATCAAGCCGACCAACTATTATGTAGGCTCTAGAAACCCACCGACGTGTTTATTCATCATCCTTGCTTTAGTATAAATAGAAGAGTTTTGATGTCAATTGGTACATGTATTCTTAAGGTGATCTCCTCTCCACGTCTGGGTTTTTGGAAGGAGAGAACCAAAAGATACATTGGCCCAAGGGTGATGCCCTAACCGCAGGAAGCCGCAGGCATATGAGGATGAGCAGCAGACAAAGTCGGATATGAGGCACGCAGGCCCTAATCTATAGTGGATCTGGTAGCGCAACTCTTATACGCAATACGTGAGTTCATGTGCTGGGGTGATACGATGTATGTATATGCTGGTCGATGCTGATCAAAGAACAATGTATGCTGATAGTCATACGCTGTGACCTATCCGTAGCAATATATTTATATATGCAGGCAAAAACACAGCAAGGCATATATATATCCGCAAGCGATGGCACATATATATACTTGCTGGTCATACGCTGTTCAATCATAGATACATACGCTGTAATGGAACGCAAGTCATAGCCATAGTTACACGCAGTTCAACGCTCTCATGGAAACTCAACGATGTTATGAATATGTTGTTATGTATACGCAAAGTCTGATATCTTACGCAGTCATGGCATTTACATACACGCTGTTATGTAGCCGTAGAGAGACTGATATAATATGTATGTATACACAGTCATAGTACTAACATATACGTTGCACAATATTAATGAATGGAAGCTGCAATAGTTACATGAAGCCTGTAGCTAAATTATACCTGAAACATAGTATCCCGGATGGACAAAGAAGACTGTGTATATATATTGCAGAAAGAACAAGGGTTACATCTCGGCTCTATATTCAGATCTGTCTAGACATATCACAACGAATATATGTGATACTCAGTATACCCGTGATTAAAGGATATATCTGCGGATGTATAAATCTAGGAATATATATGAACAACATCTCATCAACCTGCAAGTGTTTTTCATCAAATAGGTGAAGCTGAAGGATCTGTCCTATGATCAAGGATCTCAGCATACAATTTATATTAACCTGCATACCTCGGTGTGAACTGTAATTTGGTATCTCTCTATGGGTATTCGAAATAAAGTTCCACGGTTGCTATCATGGTTTAGACACACATGGAGATCTAACCTTCAGGTAGAATTCATGGATATGATAAAGAAGCAATAGTGAGGGTCTCAATGATGATGTAATACTGGTGTAGCAATGAGGACAACCTCAGTCTTAGCGCTGGAAGTCTGGGCATAATTACATTCATAGCAAGGTCAAGATCTCAATGAGGCAGTGATGAATGATGATGAAAAATGCGACACTGTGGGCGAAGTAATCATGGGCAACATGATCATGGGCAGCATGATGTATGGGCAACATGATGAAGATCATGGGCAGCACGGTGATGTATGAGAGCATGAGCAGCATGATGATCATGGGCAGCATGATGGTGCTACATAGTAAGGTGCAGCAAATGGACAAGATGCAGCACGATAATAGGTGAAGGAGTCACCTTGAGAATCAGTTGAAGCAGAATGTCTTCAACTGATCTCATCATGATACGAAATGATCTATGCTAGATCTAGATAAGTCAAAGTATTGACTTCTGTTGTAAATGTACTCTCTCTCTCTCCTTCTCTACTGAAATTTGAAGATAAAAGAAGATTTGATCAAAGGGTCTCCCCACACATTGTGGGGTTTGTCCCTAGCTCGCGCCATATCTTGTGTCCTATTGTCTTGGCTTGTCTTCTGTGTTTTATATTTATGTTCTATCTGCAGTTTATCGTAATGCTGATGTGATTGCTAACTGTGAAAATTTAAATAAATTGCTCTAGCATAGAACATACCTAATCTTAACATTAAGTTATCACACACCGGAATGTTTCTTATGAGAAATTTATACCGAATGTGATCCCATTTTATTGTTTAAAAAAACGGATTTTTATAAATGAGATAAAGTAATAACATGACTCTATATGTATTTATATATATCCATATAACATTACCCATAATATTGGTCAGGGGTAATTGGTCACACTGTGGAGGAAAGACCCACAATAAGCAATTGGAAGAAGTAGAGTACCAACATTAATTATTAGAGTCTAGGTTATGTAACTGGTATAGGATGGGGGTTAGTCCCAAACGCTAAGTGGGTCCTTGTCATCCGGAAGAGTCCCAAGACCATTAAAAGACAAATCTAGTAGAAATTATAAAGTGTTGAAACAAAAATCATTGAACATGATGATGGGTAGTATTAAAGAAAATGCAGTTAATAGTGGCAATTAGAAACTATAACTTTAGACATGCACCCTTGGACATACAAACATGGTATCCTCGATTACAGAAATAGAACCCTTTTTTTCAAGAAACCATAAAAACCGCGACTAGTAGAATAAGGAGTGGAGAAAGTTAATGAAACCAAATAAATAGTAGAGTTGTACTTTATTCCACCATCGCATGCATTAACAATCTCTAAATAATTATTTTCCTTTACAGAAGAGTAGAAATTCTGGCAAGCAAATCTTGAAAACAAAACTGAGTTACAAACTTACATTGTGCCAAATTGAAGAATTAGAGATACAATAACCTGATTTAGAAATCCAAAAATGCATGAACGTTATATTTCTATAATGTATACATGATTACACCCAGCGGTCTGTGCATTGGGTAAAAGGACTAAAAAGTGTGTAACAAGAACAGTCGGGTGTGAAGTTAAGGAAAAATCCAGAAATTTTTTACAGCCACATCTTCCAAGGGAAACAAGAAAATAACACATTAACACGCTCAATCAATTACATAGCAGTTTTTCTTCAAAATTGTTGGCAGCAGAGGAAGTTGTCCCTCCCTCACTATTGTATACAAGAAAAGAGAATGTAATTAGACAAGGCAGGTACAAGGAGTGAATCCAAGTCAGATGCTAGCAATTTAATCTAGAATTCCTGAGAATCATTGGAATGTTTCTGGAAAATCTAAGATTAGACTCTACCCAGTAAATGTTTTGGAGAAAACAACTCAACAATATACATATAATAAAATTCAGGATTAAGGTTGTAGGTGAGAATTGCATTTAAAAGGAAAGAAATTAACAAAAGAACCCTTGTATGATTGAGTGCGTTGAGCATGGAATTATAGAGGGGTTTCTATACAAGAAGAAAAGAAGGGTTTTCTATTCACATAAAACTCACAGATTCTAATCAAACATCTATGCCAAGTTCAGCTAACAATCGACATACCATGACAAAAAATATAAACAAAATGTCACTTTGAAATGAGTCATGAGAACATGCAAACAGATTACAGGGAGGATTTCTAATCAAATATAAATGAGAAAGGAGGAATACTCTTAAGCGAGTACAATAACTTGCTGTGCATATAGCATTAAAAATGGTAAATAATTAAAGAGTATAGGGGGTCTCACAGAGTAAATTAAACACAAATTCCCTTTACTATATTAATTTCAACATAAACCCTCAATGTATATTTACATATAGCTATGAAAGTAATTCCTTTATAGGAAAATGAATCCTAGAAATTACAACATGCAAGAAATGACGATAACAACACATCAAACAAACATGAAATGCATAGTAGCCAAACAACTTGGAATCAAGAGTGTGCTAAATGACCTAAGAATAAACTTGATAACCGAAAGCCTTGAATGGGATCTAGACAATAGATTCCAAGTTAACAGGGTTACATCACCCTCTCCTAAATATTGTATCAGTCCATTTTCATTTGGGATTCAAAAACCCTTAACCATAAAACAACACACATGAAACATGAAGTCTAAATAGGTAAATCTGAAAACCTAGAGACTTTGGACTGACGAGGTAGCAGTGTAGGTCAAACCCGCCTCACAATTTTGAAGAGGGACGCTAAAGAGCCTCGAAATCTTTGGCTAGAGTAGTAGAACATACCTGCACAGTGGACCAACTCGCACCAGTGAGTAAACTATAGGTGATCCATTAGAAAAAAATACCAGCAAACAACTGGAAAAACTTCATTGAAATTACCTGGGGACCGTTATCTTATGGAATGGAAAGCCTTGACACCTCCTTTAAAAAAAATGAATATAATTTTTGGAGGAGAATGTTGTGAGGTACGCAGGAGGAAAATCCCATAACAACTCTAAAATGCAAAAGCCTAAGAGGAACTGTGAACAAGCGCAAAAACCACTGAAAAGCACCAAAATGAGAGACAATAAACTCCAGTGCCAACTCCATTTACCTATTCATCTAAAGGAGAAATCTTAGTGAGGGTTTGGGGTAGTTGGGCTACCTAAGATGAGAATGACTGACAAAGAAACAAAACTTCGATGACATGTAGGGGAAGCCATAACCAGCGCTGAAACTGGGAAACATGAATGCAGGTAAGCGGTGGAGGTAAGGAGTTGTCTATAATGTGATTTTTTGGAGATTCCGGTGACGGAATCCGGCAGAAGAAATTGAGGTTAAATCTTGATTTGTTGCAGTTAAAATGGTTTTTTAACTGCATATTTGGATTCAGCATCATGGAAAACCCTTAGGATGCTTTGATTGTGCAGAAACTAGTTATTAAACTTGCGATTCCAATAAATTGCTGCCGAATTTTGACCAGAAAAACCCACCGAAAAAGCTTCCAAAAAGTCGCATTATAGACAACTGTGTGGAGGTAATACCCAAATACACGCTTCTCTGCATTCAAGGTAGTCCATATCACAAGGAGCTGAATCACTTGCCAGGTGGACTAGGATAATCCCAGCACAATGAACCCACTTAAAAACTAGTAGTAAATGAGTAAAGTACAACTTATATTAATGGGTGATGTAAAATAATGTACACACAGGACCATTGTGCCTTCAGAACAATTAGACTATTTAAAGTATTAATTAATTAATGAATTAAGAGTATCAACCATGTATTAATGCCTTGTTGATGAGGATTGACAAAACATTAAAATAAAAACATGTTATATGTCTCAATTTTTTTTTACATTATGTAAGTTTATCCGGAGAAAGATAATTAAAGGTACGGAGGTATGTGACAGGTGTGGTTACCCTAACGAACCTTGGTGGAACTATAACCATTCGATCAATCCCTGACAAATCAACGGACGACATTAACCCTAGCGCCAACATCGAGGAGGACTGCCAGTGGTGGGGTGGATGAACCTCGTTACATGTGACATATTACAAATAAACACTATGTACGGTGCAGTGGGTGATGTGTTGTCAAACCACCACGGTACCATGCTAATTCAGTGTGGAGAACAATTATATTAAACCACGAATGAACCCTTTCCTCAAGCTGCATTAAGTGCATAGGTCTCGAAGGTGTATAACAGGATTAATATACCTATTAAATGAAAATAATGTGTAGATGTTTACCACATAATCGATGGGTAAGGGTTAAGTGTTATAACTTTATGTATAGTGTTATAAACTTTGTGAATAGCATATGAAAGATTGAGAACATAAGTTTACTCTTGACTGTCATGACTATAGTTTTAGGGCCTGGGTATTGAGATAAGCTTGTATTATATAAGTTTTTATTTTTATTTTTAGGTGTGACATGTTACAAGTGGTATTAGACATGTTATTGTTTGTTACCTGTATTTTTTCAAAATCTATCAAATATTTTCTATTGGAACTTGAAAGACCATCTTTAAAGATTAAGAGGCAATCTATGTTGGAAAGGTTATAGAATATGTCAATTTGACATAATGTAAGTGTTTTCTCTTTATCTTCTACTTTTGAAAGACATTTTGTTTACTAATTTTTATCTTCAATGATTCTTTATATGTCACAATGCTTCTCAAATTTATGCCTTACGACATTTCCTTTGCAACATCTGGTGCAATTGCTAGTATTTATACCAATTAAAATGCATTAATAATAAAATGTGAAAATTAAGTAATATTTTAAATATTTAAGTATAATTAATAATCGTATTGAGAGGCCCTCTCCAACCCACTATGGAAGATATGTTGTAATGTCATAAAATTAATAACCTGAAAACATTTTTACTTGGTCAAAATAAAAAATATGTATTTTTTTAAATAAAGTTAAAATAAAAATAACTTCATGGTATTGACCCATGATATTCACATGGAATATAGCCTATTTAAAAATGGAAATTAAACTAATTTAAATCTATCTTAATTCCAAATCTACAAAACTCGAAAAAAAAATATAAAAAAAAAAAAAAAATAAATAAATAAATCAAATCTCCTAAAATACAAACATTCCAACTAATATCATTATTACACATAAACATAACACAATAATACCAAATATCTTGTAATTTTGCCACACTCAAAAATTTCAAATATTAACACATAAATACTTATGTAGTCACCCATAAAACCCTAGGTGAAGGAACTCCTCAATCCATTGTAAAGGATTTGGTAAAATTAATATTATTTTATTTTATTTTTTTTGATATATATATATATATATATATATATATATATATATATATATATATATGTGGGATGTTTATTTAATTTTATATATTTTAAAGATAATTTTTGGTAAATTGTGTTTTTTTATATATTTAATATTGGAGTTTTAGTTTAATTTAGAAAGAAAATAATATTAAGTGAGTTTAAAAGAACAAATATATATATATATATATATATATATATATATATATATATATATATATATATATATAATTGGAGTTTAATTAAGTAACAATAAATTTTTTATATAACGTTGAATTTGGTGGCATTGATTTAAAAAAATAATATTTTTTCAAATTAAATTTTAACCACGGAGGATGAAAAGTTCCTTAGTAGACTGTGAATTTCAACCAAACCACCAATGTCCCGACTCTTATCACAAACCCAAAACTCAAACCTTAGATTACATTTGAGCCAAGGTTGGAATTGGGTTGCATCATTTCCAACCATCCTGCCTAAAGACCCTAGACATAACCAAAAAAACCATCAACACCAGTGATCTAAAAACCACAAATAAACTACCAAAATACATATAACCAGGCCCAGTTTCTGTGGCCCATTCTCAAAATAACCATAACAAAAGAAGCAATCAGGGCTTAAGTGTCACAGTCGACCATAGAACAAACAACAAGAGAAACATAAGGCATGACACATACCCAACAGGTTGGGCTTGTAGTCGCCACACAAAATACCATGTAACAAGAAGACCACGAGAAAAACCAAGCATTCATCCTTATGAACCTGGATCCTTCGCAAAAAATCCATTGAACTGCATGTATCCCCATTGAGCTTTCTAATCATTATTAGAAGATGAAATATTTGCAAGTGCCCTTGCACTAGAACCAAGAGGATCCATCATGTCTTCTCCATGCAATTCAAAAGCTATGTGACTTTCCACATGAGCTAGATGAGAGTTGATTATATCCAAACAGAATCAATGATTCCTAAGAATTCTCTTGACATCCTCTAGGGATACAAAAATGTTGTATTTCTCCATTTGTTTTTCCATCAGGACCAGGCCTAACAGGGTCTTCATTTTCCAATGAAGATCCATTGAGTTAAGTTATTAATTCTTCCTTTTCTTGTTATGCCAAGGGTAAAGAACCCAAATTGACATTTCCTCCATGAGCTGTAAAACAAAGAGGGATTATCTTTCTACCCCCACCTATGTCTCAAACTTTCAAATTTCTTTGCGCGTTTCTGGGAGAACTGCATTGAAAAAGGTGGGATTCGAATCATGGGAAAAAATCCTGCCACCATGTTACCCTTGCTAGACTCGACCACCACCCTCCCACATTATCCTCCCCCTCTACCTTGGCGGCATGGCTGAATCAGGGACGAACTTCCAAAAACTTCTATGTGAACCTCTACCTGCAAAAGAGCACAAGAATAAATGAGACCCTACACCAAAAATACCAATGAACCAACAAACTAAATCATCATAGAAGCTCCATATGTTTGATGAAAACTCCACAGAATAACCAAAAATTGACATAGAAGGAGCAACAACCTCCTCCCCAAAATTTTCACGATTTACCATCAAACCCAAATACACCAATGGGAGGACCTTGAAACCAAGAGAAACTCGACCAACCCCCAAATTCCTGAGACTAGATCTTATCCCAACTGAAACCACACCAAAACCTATATGACCCTCGCAATTTTCTTCGACCTAGACTCACATTCCCCAAATTATGCCCTGAGTGAGGACCACAGATCGAAATCAAAGGATGAGATAACACCAGAGCTTGAATTAATGCAATTAATGGGACTTGTGAAAGATACAAAGTTTCATACCCTAAAATTCTAAACTCAGATACTACTGACCACCAAAAGGAATATACCAGGAATAATAGATATTAAACCTGAAAATTTTCTCCACATAGAAGACTAAAAACCTTCAATGACCCTTCTAGAGAACTATCCTCGATCGACCAAGCACATGGCGATATGAACAAGAAACCCATTGCATTCAAGACAAAATTAAATATACATGCACGCTCTCCTCTCAGGCTTGAAAATCCAACCCTCAACCAGTGCATGATGAGACAAACACACTGTTAAACTTAACTAGGAAGTACAACCAGGAGGCCGAGGACATTCCCTTGGTTCCTCTCCATTTACCACAATATTTCACCCCATCCATCAAACCAATTAATATAAGATCTTTCCCAATTGTTAGGCTACGTGTGCATGCATGCAAAGGAAGGCTACATCCTTGTTATGAAACCAGCTCAAGAAAAGATAGAAAAGATAGATCAACGCCTTAGAATTCAGCCTCTTCGAGGGGGAAACCTCATTTACGTTACATAAATGAAAAATTCTTGGATGATACAAATGACAAAACCTCCTTTCTATATATAGGAGTCTAAGGAGTTACAATATAACCCATCCGACATAACAATAATACTATAAAGCCACAAAAATAACAATAGAGGGTTTCTATAAGGCACAATAATAACAATATGGGGGCAATAGGGGCACAACAATATTAATAAGGGATACAACTACAATAGTAATGGGGTAATCACTAGTATTATAGGGATCTAACATGCTCCTCTCCTTCAAAAAAGTGTTGTCCTCAACGCTTGAGTAGTTCTGGATGCTTCTATATAAAATTCTCATCCTCCCATGTGGAATCTTCAACGGATAAGTTCTTCCACTTGATGAGATACTTTGAAATTGATCGATTTCGTAGCTGTCTAGTTCTTGTCTCTATGACTGCTTCCGGTTCCAATATAATTTTTCCTTCCTCGTCAAGTTCTGGCAATATTGTTTGAACTGGGAGCTCATCACCTATAACCTTCTTTAAACATGAAACATGGAAAACTGGGTGCATTCGAGAAGCTGTAGGAAGCTCCAATTTGTATGCCATAGTACCAATCTTTTGCAACACCTTGTACGGACCATAATAATTTGGTGATAATTTATTATCCTTCTTAGCTTGCTTCAGGGACATTTGTTTATATGGTTGTATTCGTAGGAATACCCAATCACCTACATCAAAACTTCTTTCGCTGCAATGTTGATCTGCCTGTTGTTTCATTCTATTCTGTGCCAACACGAGGTTATCCTTTAAGAGTTGGAGGACTTGTTGTTGATGTTCGATGTGATGTTCCACTGCTTGAACCTTAGAGTTTTCTCTTAAATATGATGTGATGGATGGTGGCTGATATCCATAAAGTGCCATAAATGGGGTCATTTTTGTTGCTGTATGGAAGGATGTGCTATACCACCATTTAGCTAGAGGCAACCATTTGACCCATTGTGTCTGTTTATCAGAGACAAAGCAACGAAGATATCCTTCCAGACATTTGTTTACTATCTCAGTTTGCCCATCAGATTGAGGATGATAAGATGAGCTATGAGCTAACTGAGTACCAAGACAAGAAAATAATTATGTCCAAAAATTTCCAGTAAAGATGGGATCTCTGTCACTTACAATAATCTTTCGATTTCCATGTAGCTTTTGAATTGTTTCCATAAACGCAGTAGAAACTGTACTGGCTTTAAATGGATGTGATAATGCACAAAAGTGTGCATACTTGGTAAGTCTGTCAACTACCACCATGATGACATTCTTTCCCTCAGACTTGGGTAAACCTGTGATAAAATCCATTGAAACCTCCTCCCAACATTGGCTTGGAATGGATAAAGGTTGTAATAGACTCGGGGTCTTAATTGTTTCAACTTTATTTTGTTTCGATTTAAGGCCATCCCCAAAAAATTCCTTCTTAACCCTGTGGTAAGTTTTTAAAAATCCTGATAGGGAGAAGTGTGCAATTCCATAAGAATCTTTTGTTTGAGTTGGGAGTTCTTACAGAGGTATAAGCGATATTTGTACCATAACGAATCATTTTGCCAGCTAAATGTATCAGATGTACTGGAATCTTGTTGTAACTTTCGAATAAGTGCCCACACTTCTTCATCATTCTTCCATTCCTCCCTTGCTTCGTTTATCCAATCGGGTTGGATAATAGAAATGGCACACAACAATGCTTCCACATCCTCATCCTTTCTTGAGAGTGCATCTGCCACCACATTTTGCTTCCCTTTTTTGTAGATGATTTCAAAGTCATAACCCAACATCTTTGTGACCCACTTTTGTTGCTCTTCAGAGGATAATCTTTGTTCTAAAAGGTATTTAAGGCTATCATGATCCGTTTTTACCTTGAAGTGTCTTCCCATTGGGTAGGGTCGCCATTTCTTAAGTGCATGTAGTATTGCCAACATTTCCTTCTCATAAATAGCTTTGTGTAAAAACTTTCCCTTGATTGGACGACTTTCAAAAGCAATGGGTCTTTCATCTTGCATTAAAATAGCACCAATTCCATTTCCTGAAGCATCACATTCCACAATAAAGGTTTTTGTGAAGTTCGGTGTAGCTAAGACAGGTGCTTGGCACATTGCCTCTTTAAGATGTTCGAAGGCCTTTGTTGCTTCTGGAGTCCATGAAAATGCATGTTTCTTCAATAATGTTGTTAGAGGTGCTGCTATTCTCCCATAATTCTTAACAAACTTGCGATAATACCCTGTCAACCCAAGAAATCCTCGCAGATGCTTTATGGATGTGGGGATTTTCCATTCCTTAATGGCTTTAATTTTGCTAGGGTCTACCTCAACTCCTTCATGAGATACAATATGACCCAGATATTCCACCTCTTGTACTCCAAAGAAACATTTGGATCTTTTTGCATATAATTGTTTCTCCTCCAATAGTTGTAGCACCCTGTCAACATGTTCAACATGATCCTTCCAAGACTTGCTGTAGATTAGTATATCATCAAAAAATACTAACACAAATTTTCTAAGGAAGGGTTTGGAAATGGAATTAATCAAACCTTGAAATGTAGAAGGTGCATTGGTAAGGCCAAAAGGCATGACCAAAAATTCATAATGACCCTCATGAGTTCTAAATGTTGTTTTCGAAATTCCTTCAATCTTGATTATGATTTGATGATATCCCGAACGAAGATCCAACTTGGTGAAGTAAATTGATCCATGCAATTCATCCAGTAATTCATCAATGATAGGAATGGGAAACCTATCTTTAATAGTGAGTTTGTTGAGCTCCCTATAATCCGGACACATACGCCATGATCCATCCTTCTTGTGCACCAATACTACTGGAGCAGAGAAAGATCTTTGACTAGGTTGAATTATACCATCCTCTAGCATTTTTGCAACCATACGTTCAATTTCACTCTTTTGGGCATAGGGATATCTGTACGGCCTGATGTTTGGAGGAACACTTCCTGGAATTAGATGAATAGCATGATCATGATCACGAATAGGTGGGAGACCTTTGGGAGTCTCAAATACCTTGGAATGATTGTCCAAGACTTTTTGGAGATCTGGAGAAATATATGATTCCGATGTGGAAACATCTAGCGAACATAATTGTGCAATTACACCTCTTTGTTCCTTTTTTAGAAGCTTTGTCATACAGTTAGAGCTGATTATCTTTCCCGGTTTCCCTGCAATACCCCTTAATTCAACTTCCTTTCCTTCCGCATAAAATTTCATGAAACGTTCTTGAAAATTAAAAGATATTGTACCCAAGGATTGTAGCCATTGGACTCCTAGTACAACATCAGCACCTCCCATTGGAATGGAAAGCATTGGGCTAGTCAATACATATTCTCCCATGGATAGCTTGATATTATGGCACTTTCCAGAGCAATTTATTCTTCCTCCATTTGCAACCATCACTTGACACTCTGGTGCTGGATATAAGAAGCAATTCAATTCTTTTGCTACCTTACAATGAATAAAATTGTGGGTACTTCCTGAATAAATCAACACTATTACCTTTTTCTTCTTGATTTGTCCTTCTATCTTGATGGTTTGAGGAGTGGTAATTCCCGCCAATGAATTACAAGATATGGTCGGATTCATTTCTTCTTTATCTAGGCTTTGTTCCTGGAGTATATCCTCCTCTTTTGACCTTTCTTGCTCCTTTTCTTCTTCCTCTTCACAATCTATGTAGAATAATTTCTTCTCAGCACACTTATGACCTTTAGTGTATTTGCTATCACAACTGTAACAAAGCCCTTTTGCTCTTTTTTCTTCCAATTTTTGTGGTGTCAAACTTATAGGTTGTGGAAGACTAAGGGCAACAACACTTCCATCTTTATAGTTGTGAGTGGTATGCTTCCTGGTTTCCATAATTTTGCTTTCCATTTTTCTTGCTAACCTGAATGCCTTCTCTAATGAATCAGGTTCCCAAAGGCGAACATCATGTTAGATATTATCCTTTAAAGTCCCTATGAACACATCAATCCTATGATCCTCTGGAATATTTTTTACCCTTATGTTCAATTTTTGGAACTCCTCAATGTGCTCCATTATTGAACCCTTCTGTTTGAGACTTATCAATTGGATAAAAAAAGTGTTGCTTTTTGTATCCTCATAATGTGCTGTCAATTCTTCCGTAAAAATTGCCCAAGTGATAATTTGTTTACGAGAGCAAAGCCATTGATACCATACAAACCGATTTGGTTCCAAATATAAAGTTGCAATACGTACCTTTTGTGTGTTTTGCACATTATTGAGATCGAAAAATTTCTCCACCTGTAATATCCATGTTGCGGGATCCTTGCCATCAAACTTCCTCATATCGATTTTTGGAATATGGTGGGTCTTCGATCCAACATTAGAGTCTATGAAATCATGATTAACATTTATTTTTTTCTCATCATGAGTTTCCTTTACTACCCTTTCACCATTAGTAAGCATTTCTTGTAGAAACTTTGTCAAATCTGTCTTCAAATCTTCCATGTCTGTCTTCAAATATTCCACGCTTGTCTTTAAACAATCCATCTTAGCTTCTACGCCTTTATTTAAACCATCCATCTTAGCTTCTACATCTTTCTTTAAACCATCCATCTTAGATTCTGTTGCTTTTTGTGCAAGTGACACTTGTTGCACTTGGTATCGTAATTTTGATATATCATGTTGCATTTCTTCCTCTTCTTCATGAGTCATGCTAGAGCTTTCAGGTTGCCTACTAGGTGTTTGCATTTTCTTCCCTTGGGTCATAAATTACCAATAATAATGCTTTACTATGCCCTTTGAATTCCTTCAAACTAATTTTTCAAACCAAGCTTATCCAAAAATATAAAAAAACTACACACCTTTTTTCACTTTGTAGGAGCTTGATATTGAATCTGATGTATCCCTGTAATTTCGAAACATCTAGTTCTGAAATTTCAACCTTGATATCCCTCTATGTTCTCTTTCCAATGCCACCAGTCTAATCCAAATTGGATTCTCCACGGAAGAGTTATGCCAAATCTCCCACAGTGACCTGATTATAGACTAGTTCAGTAGAGTGAACTTGTATGACGTGCCACAAGTCACTGTTTCGACCTTTGGCTCTGAAAAATATATACAAGAAAATTACAGCTTGTCCTCTTTCTATACCTTCTTACGAAATTTCAATCCGATGCTCAGAGAGAAAGTTATGACGATTTTCCCCAAGTCACCTGTTTGGAATGTAATTCAGGAGTCTGCAAAATGACCAACTTCCTCAAATCATATCTACACAAATATAGAGAGAAAAGCTCTGAAATTCATACTTGAGATTCAGTGTGATGTCTTCTCAAATGGTTTTTTTTTTTAGATTCTGAAACATCGCAGAAAAAAAGTTATAGCGAAAATGCCACAATGGCCTGTTTGGAGCAGCGAAACCCTAGAATCCAAAGCTCTGATACCAAATGTTATGAAACCAGCTCAAGAAAAGATAGGAAAGATAGATCAATGCCTTAGAATTCAGCCTCTTCGAGGGGGAAACCTCCTTTACGTTACATAAATGAACAATTCTTAGATGATACAAATGACAAAACCTCCTTTCTATATATAGGAGTCTAAGGAGTCATAATATAACGCAGTTGACCTAACAATAATACTATAAAGCCAAAAAAATAACAATAGAGGGTTTCTATGGGGCACAATAATAAAAATATGGGGGCAATAGGGGCACAACAATATTAATAAGGGATACAACTACAATAGTAATGGGGTAATCACTAGTATTATAGGGATCTAACAATCCTACCCCCATTTAATGCTTGATACAAACTATGGGGTGGCGAGTGCGGCCTCCTAGGGCCCCATTAAATCAATATTAACACACCCATCAGGGGCCACCATATCGCTCTCCAACAAAACCTTGAGAGTCTCAATCCATCCAGATGTCGATAGAGAGGTCCACCTAAAAGCTATATCCACCTCCCTACCGTGATGACCTAGATTGGCCATGAAATCTACCACCTCATTCTTTATTCATCTAGAATGATGAACAATGACATATTCCAACCTTTCGATCAAATTGCGAATACTACGAATCAAGATCTCTAATCTAGCTCTTAGCTAATTTATATTGGGGTTGTCCGAAGATCAATTTTTGAACGTGGTTAATAACTAACATTGAATCTCCTTCAACCTGAATAGATCAAAAACCTCCCCTGATGGAAATTTGAAGACCACACTCTAAATCCTATGACTCTGCCACATTATTGTTGGTGGATCTATAGCTTTGTGAAAACAACCACAGGGTTTTTGATCTACAATCCCTGAACATTCCTCCCAATCCTGCAAGACCAGGGTTCCCTTTTGACACATTGTCAAATTTAAACTTAATGAATCCATTCACAAGGGGAGTGAAGTGATCCACTGATTGTTTGTCATCTCCTTAAAATAAAACTTAAGAGGGGAAAACATACTTTGGTCTAGGTCCAACCCTTTTAATGTCTCTTCCTCCCTCCAATCAACCTTCCAATCTTTTGTCGACCAACTACCTACGAAGATTTTTTCTCACTGCTATGTTTGATCACTTTTCATATCTCCTCTAGCTTCCCCCTTTTTTTCCTAAAAATCCTTGCATTTCTTTCCTTCCAACTTGTCCATAAGATAAAACCTCCAGTTAGTTGCAAGATCAATTGACTATGCGATTTGAAAAATTATTTATATTCCATTGTCTAAGGCTAATCATTGCATCTTCCTTATTTATACTCCCTTGACCATACAAGGCTAAAGCGCAAGCCCAAATCTCCTATGAAAATGTGAAAGCATTCAACATGTGCTCCATCATCTCTTCTTGGGCTTGATTAAGGCAGAAAAATGATGGGCCTTGAAATATTTTCCTCTTGATTTGATACCAAGTTAATATTCTCTTCCTTAGCACCAACTAGAGGAAATGGATCACTTTGGGCTAGAGAAACCCTACCCATATGGGATCCTTCTCCAAATTCTTATGCCCTACCGAAAGCATGTATGATTATTTGAGAGTAAACATACCAATAGGTTTTTACCTCCATCTAAACTTATTTGAATCATGGCCTATTCAAATCTTCCTTTCCCGAAGTTCATCATTCAACCCCTCCCAAGACAATTACATATGCTTTATGTCCATTCCTCCCTAGTTTTCCAAGCTCGCCACATAAATGTTCCTAGATATTTTTTCTAGAAATTTTCCACTTTATATCCCCGCTTCTCCATCGTCAAATTTATGATCCCCCTCCACTCTATCATGCCTCTCAGTCTTAGAATCTTCTGCCAGGACTCCTCCCAGAAAAGAGTCACGTTTCCTCTGCTTATCTCCCAAAAGGCATGCTCCTCAATTAAGTTTTTTTTCTCCTATGCCCACAACCATATGGACAAGCTAGAGTGGCACAAGAAGTCATGGAGATGATTTGCTTACGATTCTAGAGGGCTATATTTTCTTGACCGAATTTGTTTTCATAATTTGTCTCCGCTCATCACCCATCTCCACCACAATTTTTCTACTACCGCACCACTTAGGAGCCCAGGATCTCTCAATCCCAATCCTCCTACCTTTTTGAGAAGGCATAATTTCTCCCAAGCCAGTAATGACCACTTCTTCATTTTTTTTGTTCCTCACCAAAGGAAATATCTCTAGATTGAAGTGAGTTCCTTAGAGATCAATTTAGGCATAATAATAACAGCCATTTGATATATTGGAATCACTTGTATCACTGAATTCATCAACACTGCTCTTCCCACCAAATTCAAAGATCTAAAAGCTCAATTATTTACTTTGGAGGATAATTCCTTTACCGCCTCCTACCAAATAGAATATTTTTTTTGGTTGAAAAATAAGGGTACCCCCATATATTTTGAAGAATAGTCACCTGAAACTCCATTACTCTTTCCAAGTAACATTGGATCGCATCCATTCAATTAAAAAATAAAATATTGGTTTTATCTTTGTTTATAACCGTACCTAAGGCCTTCATGAAAACAAAAAGTAGGAATGGATAACTCTAGCTTCCTTGAGACTCGGATTCCCAAATAAGCATACATCATCCATAAATTTCTAGTGTGTTACCAGTGGATCATTGCCAAAAATTTAGAAGCCTTTAAACCCTCCATCTACAAAAGTGCATTTTAATAGACTCCCTAAACCTTTTGTAGAAAGAATACATAGTAAAGGGGATATAGAATCTCCTTGCCACAAGCCACTTGAAGGATTGAAAGTACATGATGGTGAACCATTAATCAAGATGGAAGAAAAGGGGGAGGATATGAGGGATCTGATCCAAGAGATCCATTGCCAAGAGAAGCCAAATAAATCTAGGATTTGAGTCAAATAATCCTAGCTCAACCTATCATAAGCCTTCTAGAGATCAAGTTTTATCACCATCCCTAACTTCTTATTAGACTTGAGAGAGTGAATAATCTCATGATATGTCCCAACAATGATTTGAAGCCCTTCCACAAAGCCTGTTTTTTCAAGTGTGATCATTACACCGAGAGGCACTCTCTTGTCCAATATGGAAGATATGTCGTAATGTCTTGTCTTGTCCTATCCTATAAGCATTTTGAATCGGTAAAATTACATAAAAATTAATAATGTGAAAACATTTTTACTTGGTCAAAAATAAAATAAAATAATAAAAATAACATTAAAATAAAAATAACTTCATGATAATCACCCATGGTATTCGTGTTGAATATATCCTATTTAAAAGGGGAAATTAAACCAAATTAGATCCATCTTAACTCTAGATCTACCAAGCATTGAGAGGGATGAAATATCCTAAGATGCAAACACTCCGACTAATCTCATGATCACATATAAACCTAACACAATAATACCAACTCAAATATGTTATAATTTTTCCACATTTAAAAATTCCAAATATTAACACATAAGTGATTATGTAATCACACCATAAATACTAGGTGAAAGCTAAGTAATGGATAATCTATATGCATGTTGTAAATTAAATTATATAACATTAAAGCAACTTAATTGATTGCATAAGGATTTGGTAAAATCAATAGTTTTTATTTTATTTTTATTGAAGTTGGATATTTATTTTCTCTTAGAATCACAATTCAATTGGAGATAACGTGATTATATTTTTTCTCTGATGGGGGTGATATCACGACATCAGATTAGGAATTGGCAAGTGTTATGCAGAATTTACGATTGCGGACAAAGGTGAATTCCCTAGACCTAGTGGCCTAGTATAGAACCACAAAAGATTAAGAACATAAAGTTTTCCTTAGAGGAATTAGAGAATGGGAATGAAGCCTACCTCAGATCTGTAGAAAGATTCCCCTTCCTCCTCGCTTGTGAGCTCCAATTGTATCTCCAAGTGCTACAATTGGAACCGACACACAGGACTAAAACAAGCAAAGCATCTACAACATCTACATAGCATAATAAAATTACTCTATTCAGTGAATCAACAAGGCATTGAAATACAAGAGTGTAAACATAACACAAAACATATAGGAAAATAAGATACTTTTTGTACTAATAGAAATAGGAGAGAGTTCACAGTCATAAATAACAATTGATTTTGTAGATGACTTCCCAAGTTGACTTGTCCTTCCTTGTCACAAAGCACACCTCAACACCAACCCTAATGCATGAATATGATGACTCCTCTATGTTCAAGGAAGAAACATGAGGGCATTATCAGTCTCCAAAAGGCAACTCTGATGCTATGGATGGCAGTAAATTTATAGGAAAAAGGGTAGTAGTTTAGGATTTACCATTACGGGCTTGAGATCCACATATGATTGGAGGATGAGCTCAAGGGATAAGAGGTGAAGTCTCCAAGGTAGGATCATATAAGACTCGAGTACTTATCCATGTTAAATAATTAAAACAACCATTGGAAGCTTCTAGAAGAGGAAGCTTCAGAATATTTTTTAATTTTCCCAAATTTCTAGAATCAATGCACCAGCATAAGGGAGGAACTAGTGATGGCCAATGTTGGTGCCTAAAGCAGCAACATGCAATGAATGTAGGTGACCAAGAGGGTAGGGAGCGTTAGGCTAAAAACATTGATTTTAAGCAATTTCTTCAAGAAACTCATAATTTTTGGAGGAGTCATTCTTAGGGATTTGTAAAGGGAAGATGAAACATGTTCACAGATATTAATTGATCTGGGTTTTAGGAATATTGACCAGATGTGACAAAATGGCCTATAACTGCATGATATATGTTGCCTCCCTTCGACAGGCATTCTCTGATGGGGGTAATAATTTGCATGCAAGGAGATTGTGTGGGGATGGAGGTGGCGACCCTCAGAGTGTGAGATGGGGTCTACACTAGGCTCCACATGGGTTGTGCATGGAAAGTCTTGGGTTCACACCATGGTAGCCACCAACCCAGGTCTCATTATACTAATTGTAGGCTGCAAGGGTCCCAAAAAGTAGTTTTGGTCATTGGTTTTGTTAACAAAACTCATTTCTATTTCACATGCATGAAGCGTACCTCCTATGGAGGATTGGTTATCAATTTGAGCTTCCCTAATTCAAATAGAATGTTCATCAATGACCTCACTTTAGGTCATTTCTTTGGGATGGTTGAAATTTGGTGTCAAAATTACATGTAACTACTGCTATTGGATTTTGATAGCGCATGTTCTAATTCTGGTAGCCGATACCTCACACTCATTGCTATTTATATGAACTCCATCATCAGCTCAGGGTGGCAGAAAGATTTTGATCATGTGGTTGACGTTCCTCAGCTACAGAGGTTGGGATTTTGGTGATGGACACGTCCACAAGGGGCCACAATATTCACTATTCTGGGTACCATGTTAACTTCTCTGTCTCACTTAGTAGGGAAAAATTCGACTTTCTTACAACATTGGGTAATCCTTAATCCCATAACTCTTTATTATTGGTTACCAAGTTTTTTATAGGGATCTCTTTTGTCTCATATATGGTGTCCATGTTTTTTTTGTTATTTCTCCAAAACTCTGGGTCAGGTCCCTTGTTTGAATTGGTCATTGTACTTCCCTTGGTGGCTTCACAGAATTTCGAGTCGTCGAGAATTTCCTTCAATTTCCTAGTGTTGGTATGTGGTGTCTGGTACCACGGGACCTTCTCAGTTTGGTTCTGAAAGGGTTCATGTCTCCCATCTCATTTGTTTCCCTCAATCGTCTCAAACCATGTCATAGTCTGCTACTCACGAATTCTGGGTCTCTTGGAAATCAAATTGTTCTGAGGTTTTGTCGAGAAGGGGGTATAAAGTCTTACACTACCGCAATCATTCTACACTATTTATAGTCTCTCACAAGTGGAAATGTGGGTTTGTTTAGGGGTCATTATTCCTTCTGACCATTATCCATAACCTGTTTGTTTTGTCTCTACAGGGATATCCTTTTCTGGTCATCAATCGTAGTTTATCCTTCATTTGCTTCGAGTGTTTGTTTTTTGGCTTGATGGGAGGTATTCAGTGGAAATGCTACCTCAAAAAAGGATTCACAGTCACAGGGAAGGAGCTCTGCGAGCATCTTCTTCCAAACATCACCGAATATTCGGTTGGGAATCAATGGCAAATGTATTTGATGTGACTCCCTTGGAGGTTAGAAAGGAGATTTTTCATTTGGAAGCAAGGGGATTTAGGGATCGAATATACCATTCCAAAATAGAAATTGGTGGAATCTCTCTCAAAAGGGTTCCCAATCCCAAGAAATTTAGAAAGAGAAGACTGCATTTTCTCCATTCCATAAAATTATAGTGTCATGTGGAAACACTGCTTAGCATGGTCATTTAGGATAAACATGTAGAAACTACAAGCTCTTTGTTGGACAAGAGGGAATCAAGAGAATACTAATAGGCATTAGGTATGACCTCAACGATATAGTTGTTAGACTAAATCGAGTGGAAATATTCATGGTTTCCGACTCAGGGACAAACTCAAACGACCATCAAGATGAGGACACGATGATCAATGTTCCACCTCTAAACACTACAAATGTAAATTATCCTCCTCACTCTCTAGTTATCATTTTGGACTAATATGTCCATTATGCCTACTCTCTACATACATTATGTTTACTATCTATTTTCAGTTGTTGGTAGCTATGTAATGCTTTTTGAAATCATTATACTTTTTTTTTTTATATCGAGCAATATTAATGGACCCAAGATAATTTTGGGTTATGGTAGTCATGGTTTGTTTTGTTTTTAGATGTAAATACAAGGTTGTTACATATGTACTCCTTAGTACAATGGTTGTCTCAAAAATATTCTAATCAGTTTCTGTGTTGGTCATCCTAGAAGCTACTCATCATCTTCCACTATGGGCATGAAAGTTTATCTATGTAGTATTTTTTTTTATTAATAGAAATTAGTAGACGAAATTTACAAAAAAAAAAGTGATTATATTTTTGACATCTGATTGTTAAGTATAAAGATTTTATAATTTATTTTAATGGTTGTTTTATGGGATGGTTAAATAATTTTATATATTTCAATGATAAGTTTTGGTAAATTATTTTTTAATTTAATATTGGAGTTGACTTAAAGCCATTGTAGCTTAAAAATAACTAGTCTTTGAGTGCGACAATTTGGAATTTTTTTTCAGTTTATTTTCCGATCTAATTTGTCTACGATCTGAAAGGATTCATTGAAATCACAAGTTTGAAAGGTGAACCCCTAACAATCAAAGTGCTCCAGCTGGTTTTGAGGGCGTTGAATCCATATATGCAGTCAAAAAACTAGTTTAAACAATACAATCAAGATTTGGCCACAATTTGTTTCACGGGATTTCGGCTAGAAATCTGCCGGAAACTCCAAAAAATCACACTTAAAGAATACTCCTAAAAATAATATTAATATTTTTATTGGAATTTGAGTTTAAATTTATAATAAACACACACACACACACACACATATTTGAAATTTGAGCTCAAGCCAATAATAATAAAATTTTTATATAACGTTGATTTTGGTGGTGTTGATTTTAAAAATAGTAATTTTCAATTAATATTTATCTATAGGGTTTTCATATTCTAATTTTTTATAATCATTCTTAGGAACTAAGTAATTGTTTCTCTTGAGAATTTGGGATTGTCATGGCATTTTTAGGCTTTTCATTTCCAATAAATTATCATACATTCTAAATAAATAAATATTGTGTACAAAAATCACCCTCTAAATATATATATCTACATATATATATGTTGGAATTATGATGCATGTGTTGTACTTGATGGAAACCCACTTGTAGCAGAACAACTCACTTATATATAACTAAGATGAATCTACATAAGAGATATCAGATGCGACAGAATACATGGGATGCAGGGCAGTTCAAAGGAATCAGTTCAGATGTAATGTACAATGAAAACTCATTAAGATGACAGTTCACAGTGTAGCAAGTTAACATTGCCATCGAGTCCAAAGGGGGAGATTGTTGGCATTATGATACAGTTGTTGTCCTTGATGGCAACTCACTGAGATGACAGATCACAGTTCAGACTCACAGAATGAAGAAAAAGATATATACGCAGGTTCCCCTTAACCAATCCGTGTATACACGCAGGTCCGACGACCAAAATGCGCGTATGAATATACACGCAATTTCATGCAAGGAAAGGCACATACATTTGGTTTTGGTCCGTGGGATGTGGACCATGGTATTGTGATCCATGGTATTGGTCCAAGGTATCTTCTCCGACGTGTTGACCCCAGGTATTTGGTCCAAGGTATTGGTTCTAAGTGGGTTTGGACCATGGTATTGAGTAAGGCCTAAGACTATAACAGGAGGAGAAGATCATTAGGCAAAGGCATTCAAAAAGTCTTGAATATCTGATGAAGTATGAGATCTAGTATGCAGGTTATGGGTTCATGATGCTTTGCTTGATCTGAGCCAAGGAGGAATCTCAACAGTTGATGGAGAACAAGATCTAAGGATAGATCGAGATCTAATGGCTTGGAATGAATCATCTCTATACTGTTTGATCATGCTTATTCTAGATCTATATACTGACGCATGTAATGTTATGTAAATATTATGATCTGGGTATAGCTTAGTATTGGAATAGCTGCAAATCATGAATGAATATTTACAGATGTATACGCTAGTTGACTTTGATAAAAGCACGTATACACGCAGGTTAGATACATCAAAGTATCGTATCCCAGATGAACTATGAAGTTAGATATGGTTCTGATTGTTGATGCAAAGTTCTGAGTTCTGGTGACTGTTTACTGGTGTCAATATTCTGCATATTCAGATTGGTTGATTGTGTTTAGCTTCAATGTTGATGGATGAGATCTAATAATGGATCAAGATCATAATGTCTTATCTTTATGTGATCTGACGGACTAGATTTGGTTGCTAACACACATATTATCCTTGTATATGTAATGATCTGGGTATGTCTGAAGTCAAGAAGAGCAACGAAGTTATAAGTAAGTATTTGATGACATATACGCTGGTTCTCTTTGGTGAAGTTGCGTATACACGCTGGTTTGGCTCTTCCAAGTAGCGTATGCACTATGATGCATGATTTTTGATGATACAGTTGGATCTGAACATTGTTACAGATTTTTGTGTTCTGCACTGTGTTCTGGTGACTGCAATTTGTTGACAGGGTTTTAGTGATTCAATATTGGGTGATTCAAAAATTGATGATGCAAGTGGTGATTGATTTAGGTCGGCACCTACGTACTAGTACATCAGCTAGTACAAGAGCTAAGGGGGTTGTAACTCCCTTCTAGGAGAAGCTGGAGAACGAGAGAATGTTGTAGCCTTCTGCAGGTAGAAGCCTGTGTACTAGTATAAGACTGATCTAGTACAAAAATATTGTAAAAAGAAGTTTCTTATTAAAGGAATATAGAGACAAATTGCAGCAGGTGGTTTTCACCCACATTGGGTTTCCACCTTACATCATGGTGTTCATGTGTGCTTCTTGTGTGTGATGATCTGTTCTATTTTACTGCACCTGTGTACTACTCATATAGTTAATGAAGTTCTGATGCACTAAATAAAGATCAACATTTAATGGATTAACTGAATCATAAGTATACTGGATATATTCTAGTTTCATTAGACACAGTTGCGTATACACGCAGGTTCCCTTAACTGAAGTAGCATATATAAGTATGGAAATGAAAAAGTTATTGATTTGATAATACTGATTCACCCCCCCCCCCTCTCGGTATTATTTCCAACAATTGGAATTAGAGCAGGTCCTTTAGAAGAAGCTTGATCACTTGAAGGAGATTCGTAGAACAATGGGCATGAAGCTAAAGAAGAAATTGCCTAAGAAGAAGAAGACATCTCGAAGGAACTATGACAGTGGGAGAATCGATTGGGGAATATGTGGAAGAAACACTTCAGATTCAGAATCACCTTAGAATGAAGATGAACAAGCAAAAGAACTATCAGGTATGAGTTTGTTATCCTCTGGTGATACATTTCTCTATACATTTGAAGATGATGAAAGTGATTGTGAAACAACTGAACTTGATCTTATGGGTGAGGATGAAAGATACCAAATATAGACAGAATTTAAAAGGCTCACTGACAAAATTAAAGATCAACAAGATCTATTGGAAAAAAGGGAATGTGCCTCCAAAGAAGAAGCTACCAAACTAAAAGCTCAACTAGAGGAAGGAATCAAGGTAAGGAAGCTATTCAAGGAAAAGGAAGATCAATGTCAAAAGCTACAAGATGAAGTGACATCATTAAGAAATGAAGTAAATGAAAGGAGCACAACAATCAAGAAACTCAGAGAAAGATCCAGTTACTATGAAAGACTTGAAGCTAAGATCCTATCTCTACAAGAAGATCTTGAAGAATCAAATAAGCAGAATAAAGAACTACTCCAAGCTCTTGAAAAACAAGAAAACGAAGTTCTTGAAATAAGTCATTAGTTGGAAGAAGGAAGGAAAGTTGAAGGAATCACGAAGAAGCAGTATCTTGAAAAGGAAGAGCAACATTAGGTTGAGGTAAATATTCTAAAAGATAAGTTAGAAGAAAAGGATAAGCTCTTATGATTTCAAGATAGTACTAAGATCTTGGATGATATTCTTAGTAGTCAAAGGTCTCCTGCTATCAAAACTGATCTTGGTTTTCATGAATCTGTTGAAGGTGAATCTAGTTCACAAGGTAAGACAAGAAACTCTAATACAAAATCTGAAATGCTCAACAAGGAGATGAAAGGACAATCCCATCAACAACCAAGGAAAGAAATTCTTCAAAGAAAATCTTTTACTCCTAACTATGGAAGTAATAGTCAGCTATTTCCTCTGATGAATAATGTTGAATGTTATGTATGTCATAATCTTGGACATGTTGTAGCCAGATGCAGAAGTAGAATGATTCAAGACCATCACACAGAAAGATCATCATGTTCCAGGTACTTTAAGGGATATTGTTTTTCTTGCAATATGTTTGGTCACAAAGCTGTTGATTGCTACAGAAGGAATATGAAACATGTAAGATGTTATGCATGTAACAAGCTTGGACATATAGCAAAGGAATGCAGGAACAAAGTACGTGCACTATACCAAAAGGAGAAAACATCATCGCAATTGAAGATATGGAAGAAGAAGGAAGTACAGTAAAAAAGATGTGGCATAGCACAATGTACAGACATAACAAACTCAGAGGGAGTTGAAAGTGTGAAACTTCAGTGTTCTAAATCTCATACGCAAGTTTCATGAAGAGAAGTTGTGTATATACGCGAGTTAGTCACTACACAGTCACGTATACGTTAGTTTGAGGAAAAGCAGTGGGATAGGCTTAGGAAAAAGGGTCTGATATGGTTCAGTCAATTATTTCTCTGTTTAATGATGGTTACAATCTGCTGATAATGTGTGGAAATGTCTTGGTACTCATAAGATGTTTTTGATCCTAACTTGATGATGATGATGCCTTGATACTTCTTGATGATATATGCATGATCAGATCCGACAGTGAACAGATGGCACAGGTTCAAGGGGAGCATATGCTTTGAATAATGCATTGTTGGCATTATGGTTAGAAGTCCTTGGTGATGATGCTTATATGGGTAAAAGATACATCTTGCTATGATATGGTTATGAGTTGCCCATGACAAAATCTCATATGATTCTTGGGGTTACATAGTTGGTGTTCAGATCAAATTGGTGGTTGATTCTGTGATGATGCATATATGTTGCTTACATGGTGATCTTCATAACGATAAGGAGAAGTACAAAGCTCGAATACACATCTTCATTACTTGATTATGAGTCACTCATATGCTGCTGTCGAAATATGCATAAATATCATATAATACAGTTATGATGTAGGATTCCTATAGTTCTTGGCTCTCACATGGATGAGGATTGTTGTTGTTGATGATATCAAGAAGTATTGATAAAAGATCTTGAGCTCAAGATACATAGTGCTATATACAATATGCTGGACACATGGATGATTACTCAAAGTTGAATTATTGGAGACATGATGATGATGCGTTCTTACCTATATGATGATAGGTTGATACTTACATATGTTGATTGATGCTTATCAGATGAGGGATGTTCCCGAGTTATGATACATGGATGGTATATATGATCATGCAGATCGTGATGATGATGAGTTGACTATGGTTTTTTTCACATATGATATAATGTGAATGATTTTGTATGTCATATGCAAAATTCATTCATGGAAGGCTATGATAATGTTCAAAAGGATAAGTTGATATCTATATGCAGACATACCTTGTTACAGGTTGATGACTTCTACACTAATGGACATATACAAGTTGCTGGTCTGAATGCTGTTGATAGATGCTTATGGAGCATATCATACATTGTGTATGATAGTTGCTAATGACTATCATGGTCTTGTTTAGATATTTGGTCTCTGTTATAAATGTCATGTATATCATTCAATGTAAAAGTCATATCAAGACCCATGATGTAATAGTTTGTCTCTATCTATTGTAGTCGTGAATCCATTTTTGGTCATATGATGTAATTTGTACCCCCACTATGCATGGGAAGGATGATGTAATATTTCAGTCATGTATAAACAATTGGTATCTGGTATATCCCCACTTGGTTGGGTGGATGAGTCAAGTTTATCCCCACTTGGTTGGAAGAATGAATGTATGTATGAGTCATTGGTGATAGGAAGGTCAAACTCACATAGTTGAGTTATAGAGTCATGTTATTTTCTTGAAAATGTTTGCAGACTCTACATGTGCTCAAGGGGAGTATGGATGATATAGTACATCTCAGCATGAACAAAGGGGGAGCTCAATCAGAGATATCAACATGCACTTAGGGGGAGAATGAACCTTTGCCCTTGATGTCAAAGGGGGAGAGTGATTTGGCGTTGGTGGTGTTGCCATCAAGTCCAAAAGGGGAGATCGTTGGCATTATGATGCATGTGTTGTACTTGATGGCAACCCACTTGTAGCATAACAACTCACTTATATATAACTAAGATGAATCTACAGAAGAGATATCAAATGTGACAGAATACATGGGATGTAGGGCAGTTCAAAGGAATCAGTTTAAATGTAATGTACAATGACAACTCATTAAGATGACAGTTCACAGTGTAGCAAGTTAAAATTGCCATCAAGTCCAAAGGGGGAGATTGTTGGCATTATGATATAGGTGTTGTCCTTGATGGCAACTCACTAAGATGACAGATCACAGTTCAAACTCACAGAATGAAGAAAAATATATATATGCAGGTTCCCCTTAACCAATCCGCGTATACACACGGGTTCAACGACCAAAATGCACGTATGCGTATACACGTACTTTCATGCAAGGTGTCGCACAGAATGAGTCAATCTTGCGGACAAGATAGACCTTCCTAGAATCTAAAGAAGACCTAACGACAAGAAAACCAACCAGACACTATCTTTCTCTAAATATGCTTCAATAAACAATAGCAAACAAGTGTTTTTAGGGCCTACCTTTGGTCCAACGCAAGCTTGTGGATGCCCTCGCTCCTTTGATCCAAATGAGCTCCTTTTCGCGAATCTGCAAACACAAACAAGGCAAACAAATTAAATAGCACCTGAAAAACCAATTGCATAAAACATATTTATCATGAAAGTCAAGGAGTCCATGAAACAAATAACATAAGATACTTGTTGAGAAAAATGAGTTTGATTGTATTAATTCAAAAGAAGAAGAACTTTACAACCTTTGCCTTGATGCTGTACAAGCTCCTCCCTGGGTCCAACACGATGTCTCCTCTACTTTGACAAGTTTCACTCACTCTCCAATGGAACCAAGAGGTATGTGATCTCTCCTCTCAAGCTCAACCAAAGAGTCTTAATTTCACCAGCATTTACCCTCAAAATGTTCAGCTTCTAACCTGCCTAGTCCTCACCCCAATGCCTGTTTTTATAGTGCAATGGAGGGAAGTTACTAGGTCCTCCTTCAAAGGGATAAAGCCCTCCTTCAAAGGGATAGCTCATTTAGTCAAGGGATTAGCTCCTTCTCTTTTGGGATGCATGAACCACCTCAGAGCAAACAATCCACGTCAAAATTCCTTCTAGAAAACTCTAGAATTAACCCAAAGTGAGTTTTTTAAGATAAAACTTGCGCCTTTTGACTTTCACAGGGGTCCGCACCTACACCGTTAGGGACAGAGCGGGTAGGTACGCAGCTTTTGTACACAGAAGGTGCGGGACCGCAGGTGACCATGAGAGAAAGTGCGGAACCATAGTTACATTGATTTTTAATGTCTTTCTCCCATTTCCAAAGCTTGATTTGAAGAGCTGAGGTCTTAGACTTGCTTAGGAGGACAGTACAAGTGATGATAGACCCATACTGACTGTAAATAATCATAGTGATGATATTTTTGTGTAGCAGATTGCCCCCTAAAGTGCGAAGTCTGTAGTAGATGAGGATTTCATTTATCATATAGTAAGAGTGAAGTACTTTATCATTTCGAGGATCATCTTGAGGAGAGCCCAGTCGGAACCTGTAAAAACATTCAATGCAAGATATATATATGAGATCATATCATCGCTGAGGTAGGCATTCCCATACTCAGATCAAAACTAACTAGAAAACTATCTACTGCTCTGATATAGGAATGATCTTGTAAAAAATCACAAGTATAGACTCATGTGAACACAGTATGGACGCAGCCATTTGTTTATGAATAGTCCACAATATAATGAATACAAAATTCCTCGCAGCCTGGATGGTGGAAACTAGATCCAGGGTCTTCATTTCTACTTCCCGAAATAGTACGATTCTATCCATGCGAATAAATGTGTTGATGTCGAACATGGTAGAAACCACTTGATTACCAGTCAATGATGTAAACTGTTAACAAGTGTGAGAGAAACCACCAGTGATGTCAATGGCTCTCAAAGTACCCAGTACAATCCATGAGATGTGAATAAATGTGTTGATGTCGAACATATCACGGAATCCTTCGATCGAAAGTCAATGATGTAAACTGTTGTCAAAGGCGAGAAACCTGCCATTGAGGCATGCAAATCTCAAGGTACTGACTATTCCTAGATCATCTTTCTAGATAATGTGCTGATGTCGATAGAAAATGATCCATCGTAGGCAAGCCCACAACACGAAATCATAGATCAAGTTGAAGAAATTTAGTTGCAAGGACTAACTCAGGGATGGTCAAGATGGATGACAGATATTTTGCAGATGAATGGCTTATTGGCAGTGACCTCTTGAACACATAACGACACGACAGATGGCTTGGTAACAATTGACCCAAAGTTAACACCCAGAAACCGGCTGAAGACTTTCAATGTGGTTTGACCAACTGTTAGGCAAAGGATTTCCCAACCCAGGTGAATGAAAGTGTCGTGTTCAAGAGTGGTTACAAAGTATGACAAACAGACTCATTTTTCTCCCTTTTCCCCTACCATTTCTGGCAAGTACCTCTTTATTTTTGACAAGCTTGAGGAGGATAACATTTGCTTGATTATAAGCTCATCCTTCGGATGAGTCCAACTTAGTTTAGATTCGAACCCTAAGAAGGAGTGGTTCGTTCCTGTTTGTAATTGAACAGGTCCTTTACTGTAAAATTTTAACGAGTCCAGTATAGGAGGAACTTGGCGTTTTTCAATTTTAGAGAGTCTGAAAAAACTTAAGAAGACTCCAGGGTTGACCTTTTTCATAAATTTGTGTCTCCCAAGCCCGAAAAAGTATAAAATAATACTTGAGAGAACCGCTTTATCTTTTACGACCAAGGAGTACTTTTCGTTATTAGTGTCACTGATCCGAAAAAGTAAAAAAGAGATCAATGACACATCGTTTTATAATCAATATCGAATTTGAAACGACAAAAATCCGGCAATCTTTTCGTATTTTTACGGTCGGAAAAGAGTTGTAAGTGGACCGTCTTTTAATTCTGTTTTAACGAGTGTAAAAGTAACGCTCGGCAATCTTTTCATATTTTAGGAGTCAGAAAAGGGCTTAAAGATGACTCTACTTGTTTTTTCGTTAAAAATGATAGATTTCGCCTGAATAATCCTTTATTCTGCACAAAAACACAAACATTACTCATACCTGTTTGAAATAGATAAAAATGTCGTAAAATACCTTTTCAAAGTGAAACATAAACAAATTTGCAATTCATTTACTCAAAAAACTTATAAAAAGGGGTTTTGACAATTCATTTTTACCGTTTGAGTTTGGGTGAGAAAATAGTGCTTTTGCTCAAAAAACTTCCCGTGAAGATTGCGGAAAATCCAAGCGTCGGAATCGAGCACCGTCTTCTCCAGGTAATCCACATCATCCTACTCTTCATTTTCAACCGTTTCGTTTTTTTATTTAGTCCTTCATTTCATTTTTTGGGAGGGTTTTTAGGCGCAAGACCCGTGCGCGGGGGTCCGCAGGTTTACCATTGCGGACCCGCGGACCCCGACTTTTTCTCCATTGGGAAAAAGCTCGGGGTCCGCACCTCCCGTGTAGACAAAGTGCGGACCCACGCACTGTGTCTAAATCGGAGGGTGCGTACCCGGCCGCAAGGGTTTTGAACCCAAAAATTCTAAAAAATGGACCAATCAAAATGTTTTCTAGCAATTTAATTAATCTTTATACTTGATGCAGAGAGTACATCATGCGAGATTGGCGTGAATGAGAGCATGAGGACGTGGATGCTGCCGCATGGAATCATCAGCCTTCACTTGATGCTTTGAGGGCGTGCGGACTGTACAAATTCTAGACCATTCCTGGCATGAGGGTTCAGGTGGATTTCTTACAGTGGCTGGTTGACAGATGGAGCATATAGGACCAATGCTTTTTCATTGGCGGCCACTGGCTCGAAATCGAGCCAATAGATATTTATTTCTTGACTGGTTTGCCTAAGAGAGGCGAAGACTTGACTCTGCACGGGACTAGGCCAAGTGGCCAGTCTGTCGATAGCCTCCGGTTAGAGTACTGCAACAGCCAGGCTAGAGACAAAGGGATAGAAATAAAGACCATATCCCGTCCTGAGCTCATGGTGATTGCGTTTACTGTCACCAGACTTTGCGGAGCTGCCGCATTACATATTGCCACCGGATCCCAGATGCATATGGCAGTTGATTGCTTTCGAGGCACCATCTTCAACTGGTGCAATGCTGTGCTGGCCAATGTGAAAGGCCAACTGACCAGGGCCAAGAGCGGACGACTAAAGACCTTTGGTTATGGGTCTTTGGTCGTGAGTTTTGGCCTGGAGAGGGTTCCTATGCTGATCCCACAGCACCTTACTGTTGGAGCTGGGCTTCCTCGAGAGCCCAAACTGATGCGATGGGTCGCAGTCATGGGCCGTCACCCGGACGAGAGGACAGAGGTTGCTCGGTTCAAACCTGAGTATTTCCAATGGTTGGAAAACTAGGTCTTTTCCATTCAGGACTTCCCTTACACTGGGATAGATTTCCGTGGTGACCCAGACATGGCTCTTCCACCAGGAGAGCAGTGGGACGAGTCAGGTAAAATCCTTTTCAACTTTTCCTATTTTAATTTTTTTTTATTTTTCCATCGTCTCAAAACTGATAGTAAAAATTTCAAATGCAGATGTGGGTCTGCAGCGACCAGCCGCTCTCCGACCTTTCGAGAGGAGGCAACCAGTTGCACCCGCGCCAGCCCCACAGGATGAATCGGCAGAGGTTTTGGCCGAGTTGGAGGGTCATCTTGAGCGCTTGACAGGGGATATTCCTGAGACCACTATAGACGACATTCCTCGTCGACTTCAGCTCTATGTGATTGGAGTCCCGGGACCTTTTAGGAGGTTCCTTTGCAAGGTGGCCCGGGCAGTGGTTTCTTATAGAGATCATCACCAGTGATAGGATGATCGCCTATTGTGGGCACATGTGACATTTTTGTTTTTTTGTACTTATCATTTTTGCCGATCATAAGGTGTTTTTCAACCTATGATCGAAGACGATGTATTTTTTGACACACTCCTATATATATATCACTATTACCGGCTTATCTTGTAAATCATGTTATGGAATGTTTTTAAATTTACATGTATGATTATTGCAAATGTCTATTTAACATTCGAGAAGCAATTGCATCTGCTAATGTATTTAAAGACCTTGGAATATGCTGATATTCAATGTAATCAAACTCACGTTCCAAGAGACGCACTCTCAAAAATAATCTTAATAACACTGGATTTCTAATGGCATACACTCTATTAAGTTGTAATACAACGAGTTCAGAATCTAACCTCACTATCAAACTCTGAATCCCAAATGAAATAGATTCAGACAATAACTCAATTACTGCACTATACTCTGCAATGTTGTTTGTTGTTTGACCGAGGCTTACCCCATGCATAGAAACTAACTCGTGAGAGGGCGAATAGATAACCCAAGTTGTGGAAGAGATGTTCCGTGTATTATGGCAAGCACCATCAGCAAATCCAATGTATGTTTGGAGAGGCATCGACATCTGCAATATCAAGAGTAAAACCAAGCTAAGCAGGAATAATGAAGGGAAAAACACTCTCTAAGCTAAGCACACTTTTTAAACTAAAACACACAAGTTAGAAAGAAAAACTATCCTAACTAAAAATCTCCATACTCCATTCTTTTAAGCATAATACCTCTTCAAGTAAAGGCCATTTCTGGGTTTACCCAAAGAGTCCCCATCAAAGTCTACCAATTCATAAGCCCCTTTGGCTAGCTTTCACTTGACAACATAGGGACCATGCCACATAGGAACGAATTTTCCATCGCCTAATTTATCATTAGCTTGATCATAAACTAAGACTAGATCCCCTTCCAAAAAATTTTGAGGGGTCACATTTCGATCATACTGAGCTTTCATTCGTTTTGCATGAGTCTCGATTGCCAATGCAGCATCACGTCGATTCTCATCTAATTGAGCCAAGTATAACAAACACTTTTCCTCTTCGGAAGTGGCTGGAAGTAACTCGATGGCCATTTGCAGTGACGGGGTTTCGCATTCAATGGGTAACACGGCTTCCAAACCATAGACTAGTTGGAAAGGAGTGAACCCTGTTGATGTTTTTACTGAGGTTCGGTACGCCCAAAGCGCTGAAAATAGCATGTTGTGCCAATTCGACCGATGAATCACAATGATTCATCGGATCATGATAACTAAAACTTTGTTGATGGATTCAACTAGACCATTGGCTTGTGGATAATAAGGGGTTGAACTATCGTGACGTAAACCAAGCTGGCCTGTAAGTTCGATCATCATAACGTTTCGAAAATGGCGCCCATGATCAGTGATTATCGCTTGTGGGACACCAAACCTAGCAATTATATGATTGAACACAAAAATTGCAGCTGTTTTGCTGTCTGCCTCGAATGTAGGCATCGCCTCGGCCCACTTAGTAAAATAATCTACCGCAAGGATGATATACGCATGCCCCCCGGCCGAGTGAGGGTTACATGTAATAAAATTGATACCCCATTTGGCAAAAGGACCAACGGCAATTATAGGGTGGAGAGGAGCAGGTGGAGCGCGCATCTTACGATAAAAAATCTGGCAGTTGTGGCATTTTCAAACCGTCGTAATACAATCTTTAAACAAGGACGGCCAGAAATAGCCAGCGCGCAATATCTTTTGGGTTGTGGCATACCCAGACATATGACCGCCACATGCTCCAGAGTGACAATCATTTAGAACCCTTTCAGCCTCTTCGTGAGTTAAGCAACGTCGAAAAATAGATTCCGCCCCACGGCGATAAAGAGTATCTCCAATAATTTTGAATTGTTGGGACTGGAATCGAATTTTCCGACGTTCCGACCTTGAAATTTCTGGCCGAAAGGATTGGGTCTGGAGATAGACGATGATATCCCCATACCACGGATCTAAAGTGCTGATTAGAAACAAAGATTCGTCCGCAATGGGCTTCTCTGCCACAGTTTCTGTGTCAGCACGCGGGAAGTCACACATTAACTCTGCAAAAACTAAAGATTTCTTAGACTTAGATTTCTCAAATTCCAAGTCGAACTCCTGCAGGATAACGATCCATTTAGAGTACTTTGCCCCTAGCAATTGTTTGGTAAAAATGTAGATCATAGGGTTGTAATCCGAAATTACTGTAGTTTTACGTAGTAAAATGTAGTGACGAAAACGTTGGACAGCTTGAACGGCTGCCAATGCCAATTTCTCCACATGTGAGTATTTTAGCTCAGTTGGATTTAACGTTCGACTAAGGTAATATATCACATGTTCCATTTCGAATTCCTCTTCCTGAACTAAGACCATTCCAATGGTGGAATGGGAGGCGGCGAGATACAAGAAGTAATCTTGGTTGTAGTTGGGAGGATGCAACAACGGTGCATGGGTCAACGCGTGTTTGAGTGCATCAAAAGATTTCTGAGCTATCTCATCCCAAGAGAATTGAGTATTTTGTTTCAACAACCGGGTAAAACCCTTTGTAACCTCGGTGTAGTTAGGAATGAATCGTCGTAAAAAGTTTGCTTTCCCCTGCAAACTTTGGAGTTGGCGAAGGCTCGAAGGAGGAGGCAATTTGATGATAGCTTCGACCTTTGAGGGATCAACGCGAATGCCGGCTTTCGAAACTACAAATCCCAGCAATCGACCCGTTTCTATACAGAAGACACATTTGTGTGGATTCAACTGAATACGATAATGCCTACACCTCATAAAGATTGCTCGTAAATGGACGAGGTGATCAGCTCGATGTAATGAATGAGCAGGCAAATCATCGAGGTACGGTTGCACAATGTGTTTGATGTCATGAAACGCATAAGACATCGCCCTTTGAAAAGTTGCTCCGGCATTCTTAAGCCCAAAAGGCAATTTGTAATAAGCAAATGTCCCCCATGGACAAATGAAAGCCGTTTTTGGTTGATCGGCAGGTAGAATGTTGATTTGATTGTATCCGAAAAACGTCCATAAAGGAAAATATTTCGCTGTCGGCACAATCATCAATGATTTGATCGATATAGGGGGTTGGGTAATTGTCCTTTGGACAGGCTCGATTAATGTCCCTGTAATCGATGCATATTCTTATTGTTCCCTGCTTTTTGTTAACCAGAACAATATTCGATACCCAATCCGTTAACGGGATCGGATAAATGAAACCTGCTTTCAACAGTTTCTCAACTTCTACTTTAATTGCAGCAACTTTTCGTGGGTGAATCTGACGCAAACGTTGCCGGACGGGTTTAGCGTTCGGGTAAGTCTTGATCTCATGAACAACAATCGCGAGATCAATTCCTGGCATTTCCTCATAGGACCAGGCAAACACGTCGCGAAATTCTTGAAATAGGGCCTTATATAAATGAATTTCGTCATCTGTACACGAGGCACCTATATGAATGTTTTCAACAATTCCGGGCTTAACCGAAATGTCAATAGGAATAGTTCGAGAGATATTTCCCAAATTCAACTCGGAATCAGGATGTTTCATTGGATTCTGAGGTTCCTTGACATATTCAGTTGTAAAAATTGATGAGAAATCATTTTCAAAACGATCATCCTCAGGTAAAAACGAAGATCTGTGATGGAGATCTTCCCATGGTAAATCATCTACACATAGGATTTCGCGAATTTGCTCGTCAGAGTGAACAAGTTCAGGAAACGTGATTAAACCCGAGGTTGATGTGAAAAGTGATTCCTCACGGACCACATTCATTAAGTCATTTTCGGTTGAAAAAGGGTTGGCAAACGACTGCACGGCTTCATAAGCAATTTCATATGGACTCAAAGGCATAGCATCACCAAATGAGTCTATCTCAGATTCAGAAGGAGTGATCCAAGGATCATCATAAACAATGGTGTCTGATGTAATCATATGAATTGTTGCAAATGAGGACGATGCGTTGATTGGAGGGAAAGGAAAAGTGCCCAGTAAACCGGCATCTTTAACTAATCCTACTCCAACATCCTTATATGGGATAGTTGTTTTACCAACATGCTGAATACTCTCCGAAGAGGCTGGGTCGGATGAAAAGTAAGCCAGCTGATCTATTGTTACGATCTTTCCATTATGTGGAAACTTTATTACTCGAAAGACCGATGAAACGACCGTTGTCATAGCGTAAGACCAACTTCGACCCAAGAGAAGGTTGTAATCTAGAGGGGCATCAACCACCTCCACATCTAGACTAACGGTTTTTCCTTCAACCCCTATAGGAAAATCCTGTAGAATGCCAAAAGGATGAAACCCACGGCCATCAAAGGCCTTAAGAATTGTCGGGGATTGATTTAGTGAAGGAGAACCAAGCGATCTCCAACACTGTATCGACATAATACACGTTGAGGCTCCCTCATCAATTACAGTCCGATGAATAGGCCTGTTTTTGACTATCACTGGAATCTGGAAAGCCATTTGATGAGGCAAACGTGGTGTACTATTTTCTAGATCGAATATTATTAGATTTGGGTCCTGAACATCAACAGCCCCTATAGCCAACAAAAGTAATTTACGTTGTGCTGGGCATGATTGCAGCACTTCCAAAGCTGACATTGCTGAGGGTGAAACAGCTAAATCCTCAACAATGTTATAATTCTGGGCCGCTCTCGCATGTGGATTGAAAGCAGACTTTCGAAGTATACCCTTGGCGGGCGGTTTGATTACTAAGTCCGGGTTAGGTTTCTCGATCTGAAGTGGATCGGAACCGGGAGCTGAGGTTGATGGGTTAGAATAAGAAGATTCTGCTTTTTACCATCAACATGACTTTTACTACCATAATCTTGCGATCGAGTCGCAATCCTTACATGAGACATCATTAATATGGGTTCTTCATTGGCATTCGAGGATGAACCTATCATCTTACTGTCTTGACTTGGAAATGGATCCTTCAAGATAGCAGGAGTTTGGGAACCTTTCACAATCTTCGCAACCTCTGCACGATGAGGGCAGTCTCTTGTAAAATGTTCTTCGTCACAAATGAGACATGGATAACGAGGTTTGCGCTTTTCATCATTGGATTCCGCCTTTTCAGGTTTCTCCTTTGAACTTTTGTCTGTTTTATTCTTCTTCTTTCCTTTCTTCTTCCCACCGGATTTTGATTTAGCCGTAGATGACTCTACAACGTGAATATCGGCGGGAACCTCTGCAGAAGAATCTCCTGTCGGGGAATTAGGCAAGGTTATGATAGGAGAAGAATTCCTGGAAGACTTCTTCTTACTTTTAGTGTTAACCGTACCAATCATACCGTCAGCGGCATGAGATCCCGAAGGAGCTGCAGTGATTTGATTTGACTTGGGAAGATCGGGGATCTTTTCGTGTAACGTACCTGACTGAGTATAGACCAAGTCAAGGTACTGTGCTTGAGCAATCACTTGTTCCTCAGTAACAACTCCGGCTTTAGCAACATCTTCAGTGATCCTTGGCAACAAATGTTTTACAAACCACTCAGCCAAGATTTGATCCGGAATAAATACCTTCACTAAACGTCGTCGACGTATCCACTCATGAATATGATCTGAAATGTACATGGATGTTGACTATTTTAGCGAAGTTAACAATTCCGTGCCATTGTCATATCGGACTGGCAACTGGAAATGAGTTAAAAACGAGGTGGCTAATTGACTAAAATTATAAAAAGTGGCTCGCGGTAACTCAATGTACCACTTGGCCGCGAGACCAATTAGAGTGCGCTGGAAAAGTCTAAGACGGATCGAATCATCTGTGATGGAGTTAGACGCACACCAGAGGTGGTAAGTCATCACATGGTTCGACGGGTCCTCTCTTGATTTACCTTCGAACTTGGGAATGTCACTGGGCAACTTATTCGGCATTGGCGGCCAAAACGGAAGATAATTAATCGGATCATTCGTTAGGCGCGACAAGTCTGGTAAGTCCAAAGTTGTGATAAACGGTAACTGCCGATTAGGATCCCTAAAACTCTGGGTCATGAGACCAGCCCCAGGAGGAGGATATCCGGGATAACTAGGAATAGGAATCGCGTTTGGGATATTGTACCCTCCCGGAAAACCAGGATTAACCAGACCGTACTGGGGTTGTTGAGGTTGTTGATAAGTGTACCGAGGATACGGTTGATACTGATAAATTGGCTGCTGGACAGCAGGACCGAGTTGGTACTGTCCCTGGTACGGTTGATAGGTGAATTGAGGTTGACTTGTGACAACCGTACTTAAACCAGGTTGTCCTACAGGCATCTGAACCGTAGTTTGAATCATGGATCCAGACGGTGGTAAAGATGTCTGAGGAGTAGATACAGGAACAGTAGAAACTGGAGCTGTCGATACTCCAGAAGTAGGTGGGGTAGATTAAACAGATGTTGCGGCAGTTGCAGCGGTCGTTTGAGATGGAGTACGAGGTGCAGTAGGCCCAGACTGAGAAACTATCGAAGGTACAGAAGTTTGAATGTTAGACTGGACTGGTTGCTGGGGTGAACCAGAAACTAAGGGTTGTCCAGTTTGAGATGACAACTGTACACTTGGTTGCAACACCTGTTGAGTTTGCGATGGATCCCACATTATGTTCATTCTGGGGTACTGACCCATAACAGGCTGAGAATATTGAGGACCATAACCGGGTTGAGGGTAGGATTGATAATTGAAAGGTACATTTCCCATTCCTTGAACATAAGATTGACCTTGGGGTGGTTGAAAACCTTGGTTCGAGTAATGACCTTGGGGTAGATACCCCTGAGGCGCGTACTGATACTGGGGTTGACCTTGAGGTATAAATTGATAGTGGGGTTGACCTTGGGGTACATATTGAATCTGGGGTTGACCTTGAGGAACGTATTGTACCGTAGGTACGTACTGTCCTTGAGGTTACCCCCAGATGCAAATTGTGTACCTTGAGGTTGCCCCCCAGGCGTTAATTAAGGCTGCCCCCCAGGCGGTAACTGGCCACCTTGAGGTTGAGAATTCGGAATAGAACCTGACATCATAAGAATGTCTTCTACGCTCAACGGCTTTGCACCATTGCTTCCAGTGAATAACCCTTGTTCAATGGGTTGAGGAGATGCTCCCGAAAAAGTACCAGAAAGTGACTGATACCCAGAGGGAACAGAAGGACCGCCGTACAAAAAAGATTCAGGCGATTGAGTAAACATGGACGACTGACCTGACATATTTACAGGAGTATAAAATCCTCTAGGATGATAAGGAGTACGAGGTGACGAAAAACTTAACCCTGGGTTTTCCAAATAATTAGTCAAAGAAAGATACCAAGTAGTACTTCTAGGTGGACTGTAAAAAATTGATTCACGCTCCCTTAGATCAATAACAGGTTGATTTTCAGGGATAGGGATGCCTACTTCTTCTTCCGGAGCAAGTTCTTCAATAGCTATCAAACCAGAAGGAAGATTTTCGGTGATTACTCTCTCTACCCTAGGTGAATTAGGAGCACTAGAAGTTGGAGAGACAAACCCCGATGTTGGAGTAACAGGTTCATATATCTCAGGTTTTTCACCTATATCACTAGTAGATGAAAAGCTACCAGCAAGTTCGGAAACCGAAATAGATTTAGGATTATAACCTGTTACTAGAGTTTGGTAATCAGGATGTACAACCAATGAAGACTCTCCTTCTTCAGGTGACCCAACTTTACTACCACTAGGAGTTACGAGGACTTTCAAGCCTTCAAGCTGGCTCGGGACTTCTTCAGGAGGTTGGCCCCGAAGTCTACGGGACTTCCTCAATAAATCAGCCACGGTTACAAACTCAGGAGACTGGCCCCAAAGTCTACGGGACTGTCTTGGTAATTCAGCCACAGTTAAAAACTTTTAACTACTTCACACTCAAACAAAGTAAAATCTCAATGAAAACCACCTAAAGCCTCTAAAGAACCAAACAAATTTGAATCACACGCCTAAAGAATCTAGAGATCAAACACACACAAACAGTAACTTTCCGGACCAAAAACACAAGTTGGTGATGAAATCCAACGTCGCAGAATTCAGTACAGAAATGGCGGTTGGAACAGTTACCTCGACAACCTGCTTAATGAATAGACTGGACCAAGTTCCTCCACTTAACCGTCTCGAGTGAAGCGAACCCCCCAGAAAATCCAAGTGAGTCTAGCCGACGTCTGCTCCAGGTACAGTGGGATCTTCCCACCACTGTCACCTTAGGAAGAATCCTAAAGAATATGGTCACTAAGGCTACCAACTGAGACAAATACACCTGGGGGAACAGTCTACGATCCGATATGCATGCAAGGGTAGAGTAGCAAGCTCAATCCCCTTGAAGGCTCCTTGACATAATCCAAGGTTTACCAACAAGTGACCCCAGGCTCCTCGTCAATGGTTAATCCGAGGTTTACCATTTTTAATATGTGAATATCTGGCATCATTCCCAATGAGGAAGGATTGATTCCCACACTGGTTCGGACACGATCTCGTGCTTCTCCTTTCAGAGGAGCTTTCCTAGAGCATAAATGCAACAATTGGATTTCTTCCTACCACAAGATACAGCTACTTGTTTGTTTTTACTGTCTTGGAGAGTTAATTACTCTCCTACTCCAAGACACTAGCCTAAGCTAAGTTGGTGTATCAGAGCCCTAGAAATAAAATGTTGCTAGGTAAATTTTACTTTAAGCGTTAATTTTAGTGGTTGTTGTTTAAGTCAAGAGGTGGCGGAGATGAAACTCGTGGTGTAAAGACTCGACTCGAAATCACTAAAAAGATGCACCTAAGATGATTTAAACAATCTTTTCTCTTCGATGAACTTCTACACTAAGAAAGAGTTTGAGAATGCAAATAATTTGTAAAGACAAATCTTTCTCAATTAAACAAATTTAAAGAAGAGCTTTTTCCTTTCCAAAGCACTCAAAACGAGACATCTAGTTATTTCACAAAAATTTCCCTTTTCCTTTCAAAGCACCCAATCACTACAAAAACAAACTTTTTCCAAAAGAGATTTTTTATATTTTGTAAATAAAACACTCAAAACTAATGAAAATGACTAACTTTGAGAGCTACAAACTATAAAAGCTACTTGAAGTCAAAGCCTACTAAAAGTCTTTTTGAGGATGTTTTACTTAGCTAAATGTGAGCTAAGGACTAATTTATGCAGAATCACAATTAGTCAAAAAACAACCAATCTTTCGCTTTTCTTTTTTAAAAATGAAAATTCCAACTTTAAAATACAAGTTTTTCGAAATTTCGAAATGAGAAAACACAAAGAGGATTCCTCAACAAGGGGAGATTTCATAAATGGTCAGACTTATAAGAAGACTGGTAGACACCAAGGTAATTTGAGGTCCCTACGGCTTCTAAGCTCAGAGCCACTACACAACCAAAAACGAAAAACAAACCCAACAAGCAAAATTCCTAGGAATTCCACCTAAAACCCTAACACTAATGAAATTAAACCAAGGAAAGTTTTTGACAGGGAACAAGCAGGTCTGGGCAATGGCTAAAACCTATAAACAAATTCTAAACTGATAAAAAAGAGAAAAATTTAAAATTTTTGACAGGGTACGCAGGCAACCTGTTTACACAGGTGCGTCCACGCTCTGTGCACAAAGGAAAAGTGCGTACAGGTACGCACTGTGCTTAACTCAGAGGGTGCGTACCTCTCCCAAAACTATGAAAAATAAAAACTGACTCAGAATTAACTAAATTCACCCAATCCCACAATCATCAAGTCAAAAACAGAAACAGAAAATACAGTTTCTTAGGTCAAAGTATAAACAAGGAAAACAATCAACTCCCCAACGGAGTCGCCATTTTGTCGCACGGAATGAGTCGATCTTGCGGACAAGATAGACCTTCCTAGAATCTAAAGAAGACCTAACGACAAGCAAACCAACCAGACACTATCTTTCTCTAAATATGCTTCAATAAACAATAGCAAACAAGTGTTTTTAGGGCCTACCTTTGGTCCAACGCAAGCTTGTGGATGCCCTCGCTCCTTTGATCCAAATGAACTCCTTTTCGTGAATCTGCAAACACAAACAAGGCAAACAAATTAAATATCACCTGAAAAACCAATTGCATAAAACATATTTAACATGAAAGTCAAGGAGTCCATGAAACAAATAACATAAGATACTTGTTGAGAAAAATGGTTTGATTGTATTAATTCAAAAGAAGAAGAACTTTACAACCTTTGCCTTGACGCTGTACAAGCTCCTCCCTGGGTCCAACAAGATGTCTCCTCTACTTTGACAAGTTTCACTCACTCTCCAATGGAACCAAGAGGTATGTGATCTCTCCTCTCAAGCTCAACCAAAGAGTCTTAATTTCACCAACATTTACCCTCAAAATGTTCAGCTTCTAACCTACCTAGTCCTCACCCCAATCCCTGTTTTTATAGTGCAATGGAGGGAAGTTACTAGGTCCTCCTTCAAAGGGATAACGCCCTCCTTCAAAGGGATAACTCCTTTAGTCAAGGGATTAGCTCCTTCTCTTTCGGGATGCATGAACCACCTCAGAGCGAACAATCCACGTCAAAATTCCTTCTAGAAAACTCTAGAATTAACCCAAAGTGAGTTTTTTAAGATAAAACTTGCGCCTTTTGACTTTCACAGGGGTCTGCACCTACACCATTAGGGACAGAGCGGGTAGGTACGCAGCTTTTGTACACAGAAGGTGCGGGACCGCAGGTGACCATGAGAGAAAGTGCGGAACCAGAGTTACATTGATTTTTAATGTCTTTCTCCCATTTCCAAAGCTTGATTTGAAGAGCTGAGGTCTTAGACTTGCTTAGGAGGACAGTACAAGTGATGATAGACCCATACTGACTGTAAATAATCATAGTGACGATATTTTTGTGTAACACAAGGAAAGGCATGTACATTTGGTTTTGCTCCGTGGTATGTGGACCATGGTATTGTGATCCATGGTATTGGTCCAAGGTATCTTGTTCGACATGTTGACCCTAGGTATTTGGTCCAAGGTATTGGTTCTAAGTGGTTTTGGACCATGGTATTGAGTAAGGCCTAAGACTATAACAGGAGGAGAAGATCATTAGGCAAAGGCATCTAGAAAGTCTTGAATATCTGATGAAGTATGAGATCCAGTACGCAGGTTATGGGTTCATGATGCTTTGCTTGATCTGAGCCAGGGAGGAATCTCAGTGGTTGATGGAGAACAAGATCTAAGGATAGATCAGGATCTAATGGCTTGGAATGAATCATCTCTATACGGTTTGATCATGCTTATTCTAGATCTGTATACTGACGCATGTAATGTTCTATAAATATTATGATTTGGGTATAACTTAGCAATGGAATAGTTGCAAATCATGAATGAATATTTACAAATGTATACGCTGGTTGACTTTGATAAAAGCACATATACACGCAAGTCAGATACATCAAAGTAGCGTATCCCAGATGAACTATGAAGTTACATATGGTTCTGATTGTTGATGCAAAGTTCTGAGTTCTGGTGACTGTTTACTGGTGTCAGTATTCTGCATATTCAGATTGGTTGATTGTGTTTAGCTTCAGTGTTGATGGATGAGATCTAATAATGGATCAGGATCATAATGACTTATCTTTATGTGATCTAATGGACTAGATCTGGTTGCTAACACATGTATTATCCTTGTATATGTAATGATCTGGGTATGTCTGAAGTCAGGAAGAGCAACGAAGTTATAAGTAAGTATTTGATGACATATACGCTGGTTCTCTTTGGTGAAGTTGTGCATACACACTGATTCGGCTCTTCCAAGTAGCGTATGCACTCTAATGCATGATTTTTGATGATACAGTTGGATCTAAACATTGTTGTAGAGTTCTGTGTTCTGCTCTGTGTTTTGGTGACTTCAGTTTGTTGACAGGGTTTCAGTGATTCAGTATTGGGTGATTCAGAAGTTGATGATGTAAGTGGTGATTTATTTTGTGCTTCAATGATATTGATGGGTCCAGTATGAAAATTGGATGAAACGTGGCCTTCAGATTATGATGTTGTGATCCATGAGTATCCAGTCTAAAAATTTATGAAACGTGGTACCTAGAGAAAGAAAAAGAAGGTTGTAGCCTTTTGTAGGTCAACACCTACGTACTAGTACATCAGCTAGTACAAGAGCTAAGGGGGTTGTAGCTCCCTTCCAGGAGAAGCTGGATAACGAGAATAGGTTGTAGCCTTCTGTAGGTTGGCACCTACGTACTAGTACATCAACCAGTACAAGACCTAAGGGGGTTGTAGCTCCCTTCCAGGAGAAGATGGAGAACGAGAGAAGGTTGTAGCCTTTTGTAGGTAGAAGCCTGTGTACTGGTATAAGACTACTCCAGTACATAAATATTGTAAAAAGAAGTTTCTTATTAAAGGAAGATAGAGACGGATTGCAGAAGGTGGTTTTCACCCACATTGGGTTTCCACCTTACATCATGGTGTTCATGTGTGCTTCTTGTGTGTGATGATCTGTTCTGTTTTACTGCACCTGTTTACTGTTCATATGGTTAATGAAGTTCTGATGCACTACTAAATATCAACATTTAATGGATTAACTAAATCATAAGTATACTGGATATACGCTAGTTGCATTAGACATAGTTGCGTATACACGCGGGTTCCCTTAACTGAAGTAGTGTATATAAGTATGGAAATGAAAAAGTTATTGATTTGCTAATACTGATTCACCCCCCCCCCCCCCCCCACCTTCTCAGTATTGTGTGTGTGTATATATATATATAAAGATTTTATATTAATCAAAATCAAAATTTACATGGATTTGCATAGTTTATGAGAGTGACCATGGAGGATGCAACTTTCCTTAGTAGACTACAAAATTCGACCAAACCACCAAGGTATTGACTCCTATCACAAACCAAAAAATCATACCCAAGATTACATTAGAGCCAAGTTCGACACTGGGTTACAACATTTTCCAACCATCTCGCTTAAAGATCCTAGAAAACCAAAAAAACCATCAATACCAATAGTGTAAAAACCACATATAGATTGCCAAAATACATATAACCAAGTGCAATTTCCATGGCCCATTTGAAAAATAACCATAACAAGAGAAAAAAATAAGGCTTAAGTGTTGCAAATGGCCAAGACCAAATAAAAACAGAAACATGACACATGCCCAACAAGCTAGGTCTGGAGTCACCACACAAACTACCATGCAACAAGGAGACCACGAGAAAAGAAAAGAGCCCATCCTTATGAAGTTAGATCCTTCAAAAAAAATCCATTGAACTATATCTCTCCCCATTGATCTTTCTAATCATTATCATAAGATGAAATATTTCCAAGTTTCCTTATGCTAAAACTAGGAGGATCCATTCGTGCGCGCCCCCCCCCCCCCCCCCCCCCCCCCATCTTATTCACAAGCTATGTGACTTTCTACATGAGCCAGATGAGAGTTGATTCTATCCAAATCGAATCATTGGTTCCTGATCATTCTCTTGATGTCCTTTAGGGATGCAAAAGTTTTGTAATTATCCACTTGTTTGTCCCTTAGGACTAGGCCTAACAAAGTATTTGTTTGCCAATGAAGAGCCATGGACGAATTTTAGGTACTATTTCTTACTTCCTCTAGTATTCCTAGGGTCAAGAACCCATGCCAAAATGTCCTCCATGAGCTCTAATCAGAGATGGATTGTATTTCTACCCTTGTATGTGTCTCAAGCTTTCGATTTTGTCTACGAATTTCCAACATAACTGAATTAAAAAGGTGGCATTCGAATCACGAGAAAAAATCATAGCACCACATTACCCTTGATCAACTTGGCCACCACCCACCCACCTTCCCCTCCCACTCTACCTTCATGGCATGGTTGAATCTGCGATGAAATTCCAACAACTTCTATGTGAACCTCTATCTGCATAAGAGCACAAGAACAAACGAGACCCTACACCAACAAGACTAGTGAACTAACAAACTAAATAATCATAAAAGTTCCATATGTTTGACCTAGAATCCATAGAAAACCCAAGAATTGAGATAGAAGGAGTGATGACCTCCTCCCCAAACTTTTCACCATTGACCATTGAACCGAAATACACTAGTGATAGGACTAGAGGACTAAAAAAACCTAGAGAAACTTGACCAACTCCCAAATTCCTTTGAAAAGAGACTATCCCAACTAAAATAACACTAGACCCTACAGAGCCCTCATAATTTTATTCAACCTAGGATCACATTCCCCAGCTTATGCCTTAACCAAGGACCACAAACTGAAATCAAAGGATGAATTAACACCAATGCCCGAATTAATGTAATTAACCATACTTGGGAAAGACATTGAGTTTCATACCCTAAACTTATGAATTCGAACACTACTGGCTACCAAGAGAAATAAACCAAGAATAATAGATATAGAACCTAAAATATTGCTCCACATAGAATACTAAAAACCTTCAATGAACCTTCTAGATAGAAATCCTCAAGAGGCCAAGCACATGGCAAGATGACAAAGAAACTCATTTCATTCAAAACCAACTTACGTAAACTTGCACCCTATCCTCCCAGGATTGAAAATCCAACCCTCAACCATTGCATGATGAGAAAAACACATTCAAACTTAATCAAGAAGTAGAACTAAGAGGTTGAGGACCTTCCCTCAGCTCCTCTCCATTTACCACAATATTTCACCCCATCCATTAAACCAATTAATATAATCTCTTTGGTAACTGTTCGAATACATGAGCATGCATGTGAAGGCAGGCCGCATTCTTCTCCCATTTAATGCTTGATACCAACTATGGGGTAGAAATTCTAGCCTCCAAGGGCCCCATTTAATCCATATTAACACCTCGATCTGGGGCCACCCACTAGTATAAATGGAACCAAAATCCAGCGGCTAATAGTTAGAGATGTGACTTTTCGGCATCGACTATTTGACACATCAATGTTCATCAAATCATCACTATACTTCTATCCAATAGTCGAAATTTTAGTAACTATCAGATATTCTATGGTACAGATGTTGGTTATTTGACACATAAAAGGCCGAAATGGTCATTGAAAAAATTGACGTTTAGAAGTTAGTTTTCTTATGCTAAAAATATTTGGATATCGATGTATCGAACGTCAAATATCCGACAGATCTCGAACTAGTACACAATCACATATTCAACATATATGTCTAAAACTAGTACGCTTAAGCGATGGTATAGGTAAATTATGTGACAGGAGTGTTATTGCTCTAAAGCTTGCAGGTCGGTGGTTAAGCGTTAGATATGCGACGAACAGGAGCACGAAGATCATCAAGATTGCTCCAACTATGAATTTAATCAAGATTTGGCTCAATTTTCCAAGAAACTTAAGAGTGGTTTAGGAAAATATAAAGCAAGGTTTCTCTTTAAATGTTTTGACTGTGTGAGAGTTGGACATTTTACATCCAAGTGCCCTTATGAAGAAAGGACTGAAAAAGAAGATGATAAAAAATTTAGAAAAAAATCTCAGAAACATCAGAATAAGAAGTTCTATAAGAAAAGGGGCTATCCTCCATAGAGGATAGTTCAACACCAGAGTTATACAGTGAAAACTCTTTAGAATATGATTACGATAAGTATTTTCTTATGGTATTTGGAGTAGACTCCAAGAAACAAAACATTACTGACTCTGAAGAGGAAGAAGATGTTCCAAATGAATGAGGCGTTCTTTGAGACTAGAAGTATCAGGAAGAAGTTCAAAAACTAATTTAAGGGAAGGAATTTCACATTCCACAAGAAAAATTGATTCCAACCCATAAACTAGTCAAAAAGGAGTAAAACCAGTGGCAGTTTTCACTAACATTCAATATGCCCAAATTGTCGGATATAACATAATGTCCCAATTGGACCGAGCTTTGTTAAGCATCCTTTTTAGGATTATTTTTAAGGATGTATTCACAGCTTCAACCTGCCCACTGCCCTGAGGATAATATAAAGATGAATTCTCCTGCTGGAAACCCAACTTAAGAGCCAATTCAGATATCATCTGATTTTGGAAATGACTGCCATGGTCATTGCCAATCTCTTTAGGAATACTAAATCGAGAAGTAACTTGATTGAAGAGAAACAGGGTTGTTGTTTCACCATCATTTTTGAAAGTAGGCATAGCCTTGACCCACTTAGTAAAATTGTCTACATCTACGATGATTTACTTGGGATTTCCTGCCGAAGGCATATTGCAAGTAGTAAAATCAATACCCCACTTTGTGAAAGGATTGATGGTGATCATAGGGAAAAACAAAGCTGGATGTGCGTGCATTTTCAGAGTATAAACTTGAAAAGGGTGGCATCTCTTGACCGCTTCAATACAATCCTTGAAGATTGAAGTCCAAAAGTAGCCAACACACAAATTCTTTTGGGCTATTGCCAACCCAAATAGATGACAACCACAAGATCCATTGTGGAAATCATTAAGCACAGACTTAGGTTCTTCTAAGGTTAAACAACATCTAAGGATTGAATCAACCCCTCGATGATATAAGGTGTCACCTATAATAATATAGATTTTAGAAAGGTGAGGTAATTTTCTACGTTCATCCTTCGAAAAAGTGAGCAGAAACTTCGAAGTCTAGAGATATATAATAATATCTGCATACCAAGGATCTTGCGAGGAAATAAAAAAAATATGTTCATCAGAAAAATATTCCTCATAAACTCTTTCTTCCTCACAAGGAAACTCTAAGATCAATTCTGCAAATACTAAGGATTAAATTCTTAGACTTAGCCGACATGAATTCAAGATCGAATTCTTGTAAAATGAAAATCCATCTGCTGTATTTGCCCCCAATCACTAGGCTGCTGAGAACAAATTGAAATGGATTGATAGTTGCTAAGACAAAAGTTTTCCAAAGCAGAATATAATGTCTAAGTAATTGGACAACATGGTTTGCTTCCAAATCTAATTTCTCAATGGGAGAATAACGTAGTTCAGGGTCCACTAAGCCTCGACTTAGATAATAAATTACGTGCTCACATAAAGCATCATCCTCCTGAACCAAAGGCATACCAATAGTTGATTCTACTATAGCGAGATATAAAAGGAAGGCTCTGCTTTAATTAGGTGTACTCAATAAAGGAGTAGAGGTTAATGCTTTTTTCAAAGCATCAAACGAGTGTTGCACGAAATCATCCCATAGAAATGGGACCCCTTTCTTAAGAAATCTCATAAATCCTTTTGTAATCTCGGCGTAATTAGCTATAAATCACCTTAAAAAATTGGCTTTTCCTTGAAGACTCTGAAGTTGACGTATAGAGGATGGGGGAGGAAACTAAAGTATTGCCTCAACCTTGAAGGGATATACACGAATCCCTTCATTCAACATGATGAATCCCAACAACCAAATGGATGTGACAGTGAAAAGACACTTTAGATTCAACTAGATTTTATAAAAACAACATTGTTCAAAAATCAATCGAAGATGTTTAGGATGATCTATTTTCTTTCGAGAATGAGTAGTGAAATCGTCCAAATAAGCTTCGATAACATGCTTGATATTGTGAAAATCATATGACATGGCCCGCTGAAAGGTAGCTCTAGAATTTTTAAGGCCAAAAGGCATATTTTTATATGAAAATGTACCCCAGGGGAAAATAAAAGTTGTCTTATGTTGATCTTCTAGGCAAATAGTAATTTTATTATAACCAGAAAATCCGTCCATAAATGAGAAAATTTCATTACTTGCACATTCATCGATAATCTGATCAATAAAGGGCGTGGGGTAATTATCCTTAGGACAAACCTTATTTAGGTCCCTAAATTCAATGCATACATGGATCGTTCCTTGCTTTTTGTCTACAAGGATTGGATTAGAGACCCACTCAGTTAAAGGAATGGGGTATATGAAACCCGCCTTAAGCAAATTTTCAACCTCAGCTTTGATAGTTGCTGCTTTTCTAGGGTTTACCGGTCAAAGTTTCTAGCGAATAGGTTTTGCATTTTCATGTCTTGATCTCATGCTAGACTATAGATGGATCTATCCCAGGAATTTCCTCATAAGACCAAGTGAACACATCTCGAAACTCTTTAAAGAGATTGGTATAAGTTTGAATTTCTTCAGGGGAACAGTCAGCTCCAATGAAGACATTTTCAATAATGTTGGGATTCCTAGAGATGTTCACTGGAACAGTTTGTGAAATGACAGACATGTTACCTTCGGCTGAAAACTGTGCTGGAGCCAAAGGATTTAAAACTGCATGAACATCACTAGTAGATGAAGAACTGGACAAACTTGATTCTACTTCCCGAAAATGAGGGAGGAAATATGAGTGATGATGCAAATAATTCCACAGTCTTTTAACACCCTTCATTTCTTCTATAATTCCTTCTCTAGATGGAAAGACTGTATCTAAGCAATCCAGAGTAGAAGTTGAATCTAGAGTTTAGGCCGTAGCCACATCCCCATCCATCTCCTCTGGTGAAAAAGGAGTAGGATCAAAGTCTGCAGTGTTAACAATAGATTGATAAGTCATTTCCGCTACAGACATAGGAAATTCCATTCCACTTACCTGTCTAATGTGGTCGTAGAAGAGGGTAAGGGCCGAGGATCCAAAAAATAATGAGTTCTAAATAGCTCTCTTCGATAAGGTGCCTTAGAGGATGAAATAACATTAATTCTCGCAATAGGAGCAAGAAAATCAAAGGTACCCATTAAGGAAGAGTACATTCCAACTCCTTGATTCTCTATAGGCTGCTTCGGATTGTTCACTAACAGAACAATAGATTTAGAAGATGCATTGGACTCATCTGGAGAATAATCCATCTAATCAACCTTTACAATTCTCCCTTCATGAGGAAAACAGAGGATGCAGAATAATGATGATACAATTGCATCCATCTCGTAAATCCAATTTCTACCTAAAACAAGATTGTAATCCAAATTTGCATCAACTATTTCTACTTCAATATTTACAAACTTACCCCCAACATAGACGGGAAAGGATGGAATAATCCCATGCGTTCTATGAGAATGACCATCAAATGTTGTTAGTAGAGTAGGTGAAGGAACAGTCTGAGGCAATCCAATAGCCTTCCAACATGATATAGACATTACACATGTGGAAGCTATTAGAAAATTATATATTATAGAGCGATGGAACACAAAATATTGCAGAAATATAAACACAGAACATGCATAAAACAAGAGAGACACAAATATACGTGGTTCACCCAATTTGGGCTACATCCACGAAGAAACATCCAGTCATTCCTTTTATATTATCCAACAAATTGAAGAGATACAACCTACAACAGATCTATTGTAATGCCCTCTTCGCTCTCACACAATCTCTTCTCTCTTTCTCACTCAGGATACAGATCTACATAGACGTAATACAATTCCCTCATATGTAGCAAGGGGTTTCCTTCTAGGGAAAAAACCCTAAATTAAACATAACTTCTACCGTCAGATCTCTGCCTCATGAATGACCCAGATTGACTACAAAATTACAACATTTTACAAGGCAATTTTACATCTACTTTTAGCTTCGGGGGCGTTGCGGCTCCAAATAATAGTCGTTGCCCCCCTGGACCCCCATAGTAGCGTAAATTTATGGGCGGCGTTGCCACCACATTACAAACTAGGGTCCAATGCGACGTTACCTGTGAATAAAGAAGATAATCAGGCTCCACACCCAACAGAAGCTCCCTCATCAAGTATGGTTTGAAAGATATTGGTCTTTCGATATGTAGACTTAATTTGAAAAGCCATATGATGTGGGAGTCTCTTCTTTATATTTGACATGTCGAATGTAAGAACAAGAGAGTTTTTTGGATCAACTGCTCTGATCGCAGTGAGTAATGCACTCCTTTATGATGGGCACAACTAGAGTACCTCTAATGTTGACATAGCACAAGGAATCTGAACCAGGTCTTCTACAATAGAGTATTTATGAGCTGCCTTGGTGTTGGGGTTAATTGTTGAGCGTTTTGTGGAGCCTTTTGAAATTCGAGTTATACACTCAACTATGGGCCTCTCGATATGGAGTGGCTCTGAAACATTAAGAGTAGTCTTAGCCTTAGACGATTCTGATTCACCATAATCATGTGACCGTGTAGCAACGTCAATATGTGAACTCATCATATAAACATTTGATGTATTTTCCCCTTCCTGGTTGCCCCCAGTGGGGGTACCGGTACTCAAATTCACGTCAGCAAGCAACTGCTACCCTTAGGGGAATGGGTTAGTTAGCACAGTCTGGGAGCTAGAAGACCCTTGCTGAACCAACAAGCACTGAGCATCTTGAATATTAGGGAAAAGATGAGTCAAATGGTCACCATTGCATAACTTGCATGGAAACTTTACTTTCTTCTTAGACTCTTTTTTACCCCCTCCAGCATCATTGTTGGGTTTGTTTGCATTACCCTTCCCATCCTGATTCTTTTTCCTACCACGTCCTTTCTTCTTCCCATCAGATTTTTGGTTTCCTTTGGGGTTAGAATTTTGAATGGAATTTATAGATGAAGGTTGAGAAGGCATAGGCACTGATGACGATGCCTACATAGAAGAAGCAGTTTGTAAAGACAACTGCTACAATTGATTTATCAGGTTGGTCATGTTACTATCAATCGATCCGACTAGCCCGTCGGCATGGGGACCCGACTTTGGCTTGGCTAAATGAACCTTAGATCTAGGAGCATCAGGAAAAAATTTCTGAATTACCCCAATTGAGAATATATAAGTTCTAGCTATTGGGCTCTAAAAGTAGCCTTTTCTTTGGTGAATACACCAGAGAGTGATACATCCTTAGAAATTTTAGTTTGCAAAGATTTAAGAAACCATTCAAGAAGGAATTCTTGTGGAATATCGGCTTTAATGAGCCTCTTCCTACTCCATTCCTGGATATGATCCAAAATGTGGGTTGCCTAGTCGTGGTGGAAATTAGCTAATAGCTCAGTTCCATCATCATAATGAATGGGAAACTGAAAATGGTTTAAAAACATGGTAGCCAAATCACCAAATGAAGCGAAGGTACCCCTTGGGAGTTAAATGTACCATTTAGCCGCATTCCTAGTTAGGGTGAGTTGAAATAATCTCAACCTGATTGAATCATCTATCAGGGTGTTCGATGAACACCATAAGTGGAAAGGGGTTATATGGTGGCCCGGATCTTCACCAGTCTTCCCTTTGTATTTGGGTATATCCGACGGAAGTTTGGCTGGAATCGGAGGCCAGGCCAGGTTATATCGGATCAGATCATTAGTCAATTTGGATAGGTCTAGAAAGTTTAACGTTTCTAGGAAAGGTAAGCATAGAGGACCCTGAGGATTCCACCTGGTTTGGGCAGAATTTCCAACGTTCTAAAGAGAATACCCTGAATTTGTCAAGGCACCAGGTTTCATGAAGTAATTCATAGAGAAACTTCAACCATAAGGAGAACCTTGTCGCCCAAAAAAAATCAGAGTTTGTCCAACTCCTACCAAAAGATTTCCATATCCAGTGAAATTGCCCCTAGAGAGGTGTTGAATGGAGCAGAGAGCCCTTGGTAAGGATTCCATGCATGAGCATAGGGATACAAATTCTGGAATGAACTCATGGAGGAATACAACATATTCCCCTGTTGGCTAAAAGAGAACTGATTCCTGGTTCCAAATCCACTAACAACTGAGTTGGTCCATCCTTGGAAAGGATTATAACTTTGACGCATGGAGGGAAAAGGTATTGATCCTAAAGTTGTGTTAGAATGTGATATATGACCACTCCCAAAAGGAAAACACTGAAAAGAAGCTGACCCACTTTCCATGGAAGTCATAGACGTAGAGGCAACTGATGGAAAACTTAACAGAACCAAAGGAATTGCGCTAGTAGGAATTCCAAATGGGAAAGAACCAGTGCTGGAGGCAAAAGCTTGGGTGCCCACACTCAAAGATGGAATGGAGGTAGAGCCAAAAATTGCAGTGCCGAGAGTGATTGAAGGTATGGAAATCGTACCTCCTCCTTGTATTGATAAAGGAGTTTGCACACTAGTAGCACTCATAGTTGAAACCATGCTCTCAACAGTGGCCATCGAAGGAAAATATCAAAATAGATGAGGGCTCAAAGGCCTATGGGTCAGAGTCCAGCCGTATAATAAAACATCTGGATAATTGGGAGGAAGAGCAGAAGTAGGAGTCAAAGGATACTCAAGGATTTCTTCAACCTCTATAATGTCTTCCGACTGGAAGAGGACTCTAGAAAGGACTGGAGTATTCTTCCCAAATCTCTACTTATACCAGGTCTATTCTTTGAATCAATAGCTTGAACTAGAGGATCAATCTCCGTTGCATCTACTACTATTGATTGGAAATCACTGGTAGAATTGCTCCTACGCCTTCTAGAAAAAGGCTTAGTACTCGTGGGTGAAAGCCCACAAAACCTCCTAGACCGACGAGCTGGTCGATCAATCACTTTTAATTATCTTTAAGAGAACTAATTAAAGACTCAAAAAAATTATAAAGCTAGGCCAACTAGGAGCAAAGAGCACTCTTTAACAAAGTCCCTAAAATATACAGTCAATCAAGCTACTCCCAAGTATTTCCACTCCGGGTGATGAGGACCGGACACCAAAATACAAGAAAGTGAAATCAATGACCTTCCAAAAATAGTTTGGGATAATTTCGGCCTAGGCTTGCTAGCGAAGGTAACAGAAATGGTTACATTGACCTCCAGACAAAAGCCTTTGTTGTTGCAAGCACCCAAGCTTCGCAAGGTACCCTTCAGAAGTACTAATGAATGTGATGCAACATCTACCTCAGGTGCCACGAGATTCCCCTTTGCAGCCACCTATGTGATCCCTAGGAATAACAACTATGGGCTCTGGTTCGTATCAAAAGCCGGGCGGAACAGTCTCAAGGCACGATCCAACAAGTAGGAGAGGGTTATCTCTCTTCCTTTCCTTCACTCTCCCTCGTGCTTGATGCCCAATCACAGAGCTTTCCCAATATTTCTAACGACATTGGATTTCACTCATTCTTCAACATCTATGTTTGATAGTTTGAGTGGTCTTGGAGAGTTAAATCTCCACTCACCTATTCCAAGGCCCTAAAGAGCTAGACTTGTTGGTGTAATTAATGACAAATTAAAAAAGTTATAGTTCTTTTTATTTAAGCACTTGATTTTAGAGGGTTGTTCTTTAAGTCACGGGTACAATGAAAGTGAAACTTATGGTGTTTTTGACGCAAAAGAAATCAATAGAAACTTAGCTACATGCAAATGCAGCTATTTTCTTCGATGAAAAGGGATTTCTACTTGGTTCTACGAAAAACTTATATAAGAAAAACAATTATTTTTCTTTTCTTTTTCAAAAACACTCCACACACTCAAAATATAACAAAAAGACTAAAAATGCTTACAGTGAAAACTAACCTAATGCAAACTATGATACAAGATCCCATGAATGCTCATATAATAAGAAAGTGTGTCTCTTTACAAGATCAATAGGCCAACTTGACTACAAAGAGGGCATGCATTCAATGAAAAGCTTCCCTTATAACCAAGCAAAACCGACTAAAAAAGTTCACAATTGCTCAAAAACAAGGAAGAAACCAAAAACAAAACTGAAATAAAAAGAAAGGCAAGAATTGTGTTTTTCTTTTTAAAAGAACCTGAAGAAAAATTTTGAGACCACCAAAAGACTACTAAACTTCAAAGACCAAAAACAAGCATAAAGAGTCTCAAAATCAACAAGTTATGCACAGCACCAATGTAATGATACTTGAAACGATAAAGAACCACTGACTTGCATAAATTGATCTGAAAAGTAGTACAAAGAACTTCTACAAACCAAAAGAACGTCAAGAAAGATTTTCAAGATTGCCGACGAGGCACTCAGAACCATGAAAAACAAAATAGGTCAACCAAAAAGGAAAGAAAAGTAAAGCAATCTGAAAATTGGGTTATAAAAAAAATGCAATTAGTTTCTTTTTCTGCCAAAACACAACAGCCAAGAACTTCCACAAGAAGCCTTGAACCCAAAGCCCAAACTGAAACCTTACTCAAAAACCAAACCCTGGGTTAACTAGGTTTTTCAATAAGAGGAAGATTGAAGATTGAAGACTTGCAAGAAAGCAGATATTTTTCAGATATTGAATGACCACAAAATAGAAAAAACCACCAGGCAACAAACTTAACTAGGCCAAATATTTTTAAAAATTAATTCAAAACAAGGTATACGCGATTGTGTAAATACACATAGGTGTGTATACATGATTAAAATAGAGGAAACTCCCGTATATGCGAGTCTATTTGAAGAAACTAGCTTGTATACATGACTATGTCCTCTGATAAAAATGTATATAAAGCTCAATCAAGAAAAACAAAATTTCAGGCGTGATCCAAAACATCATACTTGATGCCCAGGAAGCAAAAAAAATCACAGACACTGCAAAAGCAAGTAACCAGTCAAATAGGCCCTGATCAAGAAGAAGCAACCGAATTAGGAAAAACAAGAATGTTTTCCCTAGTGGAGTCACCAATTTTGTTATGGGTGAAGTCACCCTAGGGTCTTGGGTCAAGAACCCCAACAGAGCGGAGGACTTACAACATAAAGAGGCATGCAAACAGGCAGCCCTAATACTTAAACTACTGAAGTAGGAAGAAGAGTTATTACCCGGAGGTCCTATGTTTGGGGTCATTCCCATAGGGTCCAAACCCTCTGCATCTTCCAATTCTTTAGAACCTGCAACTCATTCAAGCAAAGCATATACAACAACAATAATAGAAAGCATGTTCATGATATAGGTGTTAGGTCATATAAGCATATAAGCAAATAAGCATTAACATAAGATTTATAAACAAATAATAACATATATTAATCCATTAAGACCATAAATATCAGGAACAAAACAACACCTCTTTATTGATGTAAACTAAAAAGTATGGAAGAACTACAACTTGAGTCGTCTATTGGCTCCAAGCGAAACCGTCCTTCGGGTCCATCCTGTTGATTTGTGGTAGAATCAAATGTGCTCTAGCCATGAAAATTGGTAGAGAGGCTAAGGAACATGAGATATCTAAAACCCAGAAAGGGTTTGGGTAGATACTAAACAGCTTGGGAGATATTAAAATAATTAATATTTTTAATGGAGTCCCTAAGTCTAAACTTAGGGAAAATAACATATTAATGTGAATTAATATAAAACTATGTTAGAATGGTCCAAAAGTCATGGATCAAGCCAGATATAATATTAGCCATTGATTAGGGACTTAATCTCGGCCGTTGATTTGTCAATGAGAAAAGTATAAGAGGAGGCTTGAGGGTCACTTGGAGAAGACACCAAGAGATCAAGATTTTGACTTTCTGGGGCTAGGTTTGCTGAGAAAGTTGAGAGAGTGATCAGAGTTGTAGTTGAGGGGAAGTGAATACAGAAGTAGAGAGGTAGAAATAACACCGGGAGGATCAGTGCAGTAGCTGGAGAGAGGGATGCAAAACCAGCCAAGGGTTCAAACAGAGCTAGCCAAGGCTCACGTAGAGCCAGCCAGGAGCTACGCAGTGCCTCACAAGGCTAGCATGAGTGATGCAGAGGGCCAGAAGACTGACGCAGTGCCTTAAGATGCTGACGCAGGCCAAGCCAGAGTGAGGTTGTGATAATGTTGGGCCAGAGAGAGCTGACGTGGTCCTTAGAGGCTAACGTCGGGGTTTCGTGGGGCAGATTGGAGATGTGAAGCTGCCGGAGTGTTTATCTGGGGTTTTAGTTGAAATATATGATTCTGAGTAGAGAGGTAATACTGCCGAGATTTTTGTCTATTGGGTGAGCCAGATTTGGCACCCAGATTGTATTCTGAAACTGCTTAATAAATCAAACCCTCAGATAGCTGCAACAATTTTCCCGCATTGGGTTTTTCCGGGGACATTAGTCTACAAACAATGGTGTCACTTGTGTGATTGTTTCTATTTCCTTCAGTTGATGATCTGTAATGTGTTGAGCATATACTTGTATTTATTTCTAGTATTTACATGGTAAATAACTTGTTAATTAACAGAACAAGTAGGTAGGAATAAATTAGTAAAGTACATGAAGGGTTTCTAATAGGTAAGACTTAGAAATTCCAACACATCCTGCCTAGGCTTCAGCAATCCTCCTCCATTGGTATACATAAGGATTTCATAAAAGGGATGAAGGACATCTCGAGAAGGAAACAAAGGTTTCCTATGATTTGGGAGTGCAAAAGGCACAAGGATTTCTTCAAACTTGATCATGGATGTAATCAACTATAATATCAATATTTCATCTTTCTCCTCCCCTTTGGCCTTCCCATGGAGGTTTATCTATACTTCTCCAAATTAGTTTTTTCAGTTGGGAAACAGTTAGGCCATGGGCTACAGTAGGTGAGTAACAGGTGAAACCCGTAAACTCCACCTAAATTTAAGGAGATTATATATTTTTTAATGTTTTAACACATATACGCGGGTTGGATATATACTGACCCGCGTGTACATGCTCTTTATATAGGGAAAACAACGTATGGGAAACATTGCTTTTTATAATTTGGACCAAGTCTGGAAGGGAAGGGTTGCCCTAGGCCATAACACAAAGCATCAAATCTACCAAGGGTGGTAAATCATCCTATAACAATTAGCTAAACGAACAAATACAACATGTTGAAGAAGGTATGTACAACTCTGACAATGAGGAGTTTGTTTATCAAAAAGAAAAACTTGAAGAAGACATTAAAAATGAAGATAGTTTAGCCCTTGTACTAGAAGAGAAACAAGGAACATGTGAGGAACTTGAAGAAGAGAACATGAAATTAAAACAGGGGTTATTCAAGGTAAAGAAGGAAATGATTTGAAAAACATGCAAAGATGAAATTTTGTCCTCAAAAGTCAAACTAGAAGAACCTAAATGAAAGGAAGAAGTTCTTCAAGATTTGATCCATGAATGGGAAGAGATCTGTCAGATTCTCGAGGCAGAGGTCGCCTCTCTCAGAATGGGTCTTGAGAAAATGAAGACCAAGAATGCATAAATGAAAAATTTGTAGAAGGAACAAGAAAGCTAGATCAGATTCTAAGCAATGATAGGTCTTCAGGAAACAAAATAGGCTGAGGATACTCTAGACCAAAGGAATCTTATATGGGAAATATGAACTTTAGGTCTGCAGGATTTGGGGAACCTCAAAGGTATGCTAAGATGTATCAATACAAAATAAATGAATACAAAAAGGGAGCAAGCCAGAAAGGATCCCATCACTAGAATAATAAATGCATCTACCCCAGGGAACCACACCAACGGAGAATGAATCAACCGGCTAGACAACAGAGGTACATTCATGCAAAAACTCATGAATCTTCCAACTTCAGGTGCTCTCAGTTATTTATGGTCATTGTTATAATTGTCACATCTTTTGACATAAGGTTGTTGATTGTAGAAAGATCAAAGTTGAAAGAGATGAAATTTTTAGATACAACAAGTATCAAAATTTTATATCTCAAAACTCTACTCTCAGAAATCAAAATGCCTTCTCTCCCCTAATGAATGATGTTGAGTGTTTAAAATGTAATAATATTGGCCACAAGGAAAATGAGTGAAAAAGTAGGTTTGAGTATCCACCTAAGCCTCATAACACTTGGAAACTAGCTTCTCAAAAAGATAAGGAGAATTGGAAACGAAAATATGGAAAGAGCATGGAATGCGGACTTGCTCTATCAACACATAATCAAGAAAAATGATGGTAAGTGGAGAGTGGTTACTCCAAGCATATGATTTGGGATAAGAGAAAATTTATATTGCTAAAAGAAAAGGATAGAGGGAACAATGTCACTTTCGGCAACAATGCCCCAATAAGAATTTAGGGTAAGGGCATAATCAGTGTTGATGAAAAGACTAAATCCCAAAATGTGTTTTATGTAGAAGGTATCAAGAATACTTTTATTAGTGTAAGTCAAATGTGTGATAATGGATTTAATGTGACCTTTCGATCCAAGGACTGTGAGATACGAAATGAAGAAAATGGAAAGATGTTGGGAAAAGAAGTTAGAACTCACAATAATGTCTATGTATTTGATGACTCAAGAGTAAGATACTATTTGAGAAAGTCGAATGAAGCCCGGTTATGGCACAATATACTTGGTCATATGAATTTTAACACTTTGATACGAGTCAAGAATCTGGGAGTTGTAAGAGGTTTTCCAAGACTGTCACAGCCTAATAATTCAATCTGCAAGTCATGTCAATTTGGTAAGACTAAGACTCATTTAAAGACAAAAGAGTTCTCTTCATCTAGACGACTGGAGCTAATTCACACAGATATATGAAACCCAAATAGAGAAAAAATCCAGGAGGAGAAAGGCATTTTATGCTGCTTATTGATGATTTTACCAGTGCCACTTGGATCGTGCTCATAAAATAAAAATCATAAGCATTTAAGCAATTTAAAAAATTCAACGCTCAAGTAGAAAATGAGAAAGATATCAAGATCAAATGCTTAAGACTAGACATAGGAGGAGAATACACTTCAAGATAATTTGAAGAATTATGTGAAGATCATGGCATAAGGAGACAATATTCTATGGCTAGAACTCCACAACACAATGAAGTAGTTGAGAGAAAGAACAAAATCATCTAAGAAATGGTCAGAGCTATGATGGATGAAGCAAATGTACTTCACATCTTCTGGGGAGAAGAAACACAAGCAATAATGTACCTATCAAATAGAACACAACTCAGGCCTAATAGTGATAAAACTCCCTATGAGTTGTGGAAGGGGAGACCTAAAACAGTTAAACACTACAAGGTGTTTGGAAGAAAATTATTTATCAAAAGGAATGATAAAAATCCCAAAAAGTTTGATTCACACGCTGATGAGGGTATATTACTCGGGTACTATGCTTGAAGTAAATGATACAAGTGCTACAACAAACGAACAAAGAGGGTTGAGGATTTCATTGATGTAGTATTAAATGAAATAAGTTCACAACCTGAGTCCTCCAAAGGAAACATGCACTCAGATGGAGAAGAGAGTTCAGACATCAGTCCATCAAATAAAGATGAAATGGATTTAGATAACGAAGACATGGAAACGAGCACAACTCCAAGGCCCAAAACACCTTCCAAGTATGTACAGAAAGAACACCTTGATAGTCAAATTCTTGAAGACAAAATACTTGGTGTTCAGATCAGGAGGAAATTTGTTCTCTGTTCAAGTTGTGCAAATATTTCTCTGCTATCTCAGTTTGAGCCAAAAAATCTTAGCCAGGAAAGTGAAGAAAAGTCCTTAGTGAAAGCTATGAATGAATAACTTAACCAAATTGAGAATAATTGATCCGGATCATGGGGGGAAGCCCCCAAGGTCTAAAAAATTGAAATATATCTTGGTGGGGGGAGGACCCTAAGATCTGAAAAATTGAAATGCTAGAAGAAAATAGGAGAACACACATTAAACACAACCACCAAGATTTTTTTTATTAAAATAGAGAATAATTGTAAAATCTACATTATGGTGGACAGTCTGTCCTTTTACAAAATGTCATTTGTTACTTATAGTCTTTTTTTAGTTATAATACCACAGGTAAATTCCATGAGTGGGTAGATACCATGGGTGATTGAATACCATGGGTGGATCTCACTTACAATACCATGGGTGAATGAATACCATGGGTGGATGCCACTTACAATACCATGGGTAAATTCCATTGGTGGATAAATACCTTGGGTGGATGAATACCATGGGTGGATGCCACTTACAATACCATGGGCCTATTCCATGAGTGGATAAATACCATGGGTCAATGAATACCATGGGTGGATGGAAATTTCCATTTGGATCATTCCTCCCTCCTTAAGAAGTAATGGTATCCATTGTGTGAAGCTTTCTCCTAAGAAGCCTTTGTTGAATATGAAGAGCCACTAAAGAGAAGAGTCTTGTGTGGTTAACCCATAATCGTGATGAATGAAGATCCAATGATAGAGATACCTTGTAATTCTTGTGACCAACTATGATACTGACAGTGTATAGCCTAGAAAATGGACTTCGATGAAGTGTGGGTTTTTGGAGGACCCATAACCATGAAAAATGAAGATATGAGGATAGAGATACCCTGTAATTCTTATGACCAACTATGATACTAACAATGAGTTGCCTAGCAAATGGACTTTGATGACAAGGATTTTGTGCGGTTTACCCATAACCATGATGCTAACTGTTGATGAAGTAGTAGGGCCCTACATAGCCTGGTGTGGGAGGACACGTCTCCAAATAACTCAAGCCGGATGCTGCTATGCTGAAACTGATGAATGTGAAGAAAGTGTCTACTAAAGCAGGGTGGGAGGGCATGTCTCCAAATGGAACCCGCTCTGAATGTTGCTCCAGATATAAAAACTAATTTAAAATGGGCATAAATTGGTTAATATAACTTAGAACCTTTATTATAACCTACTTTTGGAAAAATAATGACCATTTTGCATCTTTCCATGTGTTTGAAATCTCTATCTGGACACTCTGGAAACTCAGATTCACGTTGCAACTATCTTGCCACCACAAAAGTTCTGAAAAAGTTATTGTTTTTAAATCAACGATATCTCCCTCATTTGAACTCCGATTCGACCAATTTTTTTTTTTAAATTGGGTGATTCTTCAAGAGGCACTTAAATATGCAATCATTTTTCTGAAATTCTCTACAAAAAATGATATGAGAGTCATCATGCATGAATTAACGTTTGAAAAATTTATGCAACACAACTAATTTTAAATTAGCAATATCTCCCTCATCCGGACTCTGATTTGGCCAATTGTTTTTTTGAATTTGGGTATTCTTTCGTAGGGAATCCATATATGTTTTTATTTTTGTAAATTTTGCACCAAATTTTTTAGATATGATCTTCTAACTCACCGCCCAAAAAATTCCTGCAAAAAAAAAAAATACACTTTCTTCCCGCTTTGCCCAAGAAAGTGATCTGTGGAGGTTGTAGCACATGCATGGAGTTTGCTGAAAATTGTTGTAAAAATTTGAAACTGAAATGTGCATAAAACTCTCATTCCCATGGAGCCGTAACCTACCTTTGATACCATTGATTTGGATCTTGGGGGGAGGCCCCCAAGATCTAAAAAATCGAAATGGATCTTGGGAGGGAGACGCCGAAGATCTGAAAAATTGAAATTCCAAAAGCAAATAGAACACACATTAAATACAACCACCAAGAAACTTTTTATCGAAATAGAGAATAATTGTAAAAGCTACGTTGTGGTGAACAATCTGTCCTTTTACAAAATTTGACTTGTTACTTATAGTTTTTTTTAGTTATAATACCATAGGTAAATTCCATTGGTGGGTAGATACCATGGGTTATTGAATACCATTGGTGGATATCATTTACCATACCATGGGTGGATGCTAATTTCCATTCAGATCATTCCTCCCTCCTTCAGAAGCAATGGTCTCCATTGTGTGAAATAATGGTCTCCATTGCATGAATTTCTCTCCTAAAAAGCCCTTGTTGAATATGAAGAGCCACTGAAGAGAAGAGTTTTGTGTGGTTAACCCATAATCGTGATGAATGAAGATCAGATGATAGAGATACCTTATAATGCTTGTGACCAATTGTGATACTGATAGTGTGCGACCTAGAAAATGGACTTCGATGAAGTGTGGGTTTGTGGATGACCCATAACCATGACAAATGAAGATCGGAGGATAGAGACACCCTGTAATTCTTATGACCAACTGTGATACTAACAGTGTGCAGCCTAGCAAATGGACTTCGATGACAAGGATTTTGTGTGGTTAACCCATAACCATGACATTGACTATTGATGAAGTAGCAGGTGCCTACGTAGCTTGGGTTGGGAGGGTATGTCTTCAAAGAAACCAAGCTAGATGATGCTATGCTAAAGTTGATGAATGTGAAGTAGGTGTCTACTAAAGCGGGGTGGGAGGGCATGTCTCCAAATGGAACCTACTCTGAATGTTGCTCTAGATATAAAAACTAATTTAAAATGGGAATTATTCAGTCAATATAACTCAAAATATTTATTACAACTTATTTTGGGAAAAGAATGACCATCCTTCATCTTCCCATCTATTTGAAATATCTATCTGGACACTCTAGAAACTCATTTTCATGTTGCAACTATCTTGTCGTCACAAAAGTTTTGAAAAAATAGTTGATTTTAAATCAGCGATATCTCCCTCATCTGAACTCTGATTCAACAATTTTTTTTTTTGAAATTGGGTGATTTTTCAAGAGGAGCTTAGATATGCATTAATTTTTGTGAAATTCTACAAAAAAATTGCAAAAAATGATAAAAGAGTCATCGTCCACGAATTTCCATCAAAACAATTTCTGCAACACAACTAATTTTAAATCAACAATATCTCCCTCATCTGGACTCTGATTCGGCCGATTTGTTTTTGAATTTTGGTGCTTTTTCACACGAAATCCATATATGTTATTTATTTTTGTCAATTTTCAACCAAAAGTTCTAGATATGATCTGCAAACTTGCCACCTAAAAAATTCTTGCAAAAAAAAAAAAAAATCTTCCTGCTTTGCCCAAGCAGGTGTTTTGTGGAGGTCGTAGCACATGCATGAAATTTGTTGAAGATTGCTGCAAAACTTTGAAACTGAAATATGTGTCAAAACCTCATTCCCATGGAGATGTAACATAACTTTGATACCACTAATCTGGATCTTAGGGGGAGACCCCCAAGATCTAAAAAATTGAAATGGATCTTGGGGGGAGGCCCCCAAGATCTGAAAAATTGAAATGCAAGAAGAAAATAAGATAACACACATTAAAAAAAACCACCAAGAAAATTTTTATTAAAATAGAGAATAACTATAAAAGCTACATTGTTGTGGACAATTTGTCATTTTAGAAAATGTGACTTGTTACTTATAGTCTTTTTTTAGTTATAATACCACAGGTGAATTCCATGGGTGGGTAGATACTATAGGTGATTGAATACCATGGGTGAATGAATACCGTGGATGGATTCCACTTACAATACCATGGGTAAATTCAATGGGTGGATGAATACCTTGGGTGGATGAATACCATGGGTGGATGCCACTTAAAATACTATGAGTATATTCCATAAGTGGATAAATACCATGGATCGATGGATACCATGGCTGGATGCCAATTTCCATTCAAATTAAGAATGAAACTTGGGAGCTTATTCCAAGACCCAAAGAGAAAAATGCCATAGGTACAAAATGGGTCTTCAAAAATAAGCTAAATGAGTAGGTTCAAGTAATTAGGAACAAGGCTCAATTAGTTTTCAAAGTGTATGCCTAGATAGAAGGCATAGGTTTCAAGAAATCCTTTGCACCAGTGATAAGACTGGAAGCTATCATAATGTTTCTTTCATTGTCCAGTCATAAAAATATCAAGGTATATTAGATGGATGTAAAGTCTGCATTTCTCAATGGAGATCTGGAATGAGAGGTTTATATTGAGCATCCAAAAGGATTCACACTCATTGAAGATAAAGAGTTTGTGTGCAAACTGAAAAAGTCCTTATATGGACTCAAACATGCTCCCAAAGCTTGGTATGTAAGACTAGGTCAATACCTTCAACAACAAGGATTTAAGAAAGGTACTTTAGACAACAATTTATACATAAAGTCTAAAGATGATCATCTACTAATTTAATTTGTGTATGTGGATGACATAATATTTGGCAATGATCTGGAATAATTGGGATAACAATTTGGAAACTTTATGCAGACAGAGTTCCATATGTCCATGATTGGAGAATTATCCTTCTTATTAGGACTGCAAATTTCTCAGTCTAAAAATGGGGTATTTATTTCCCAATCCAATTACCTACGAGAAACTCTGAAGACGTTATGGCTGGAAGATTGCAAGGAAGTTAACACTCATATGATTATGGGCTGCAAATTGTGCAAGGAAGACGAGACACCACTAATAAATCATTCTGAGTGCAAATCAATGATAGGAAGCTTGTTGTATCTCACAACTTCGAGACCAGACATCATGTGGGCAGTGGGTCTTGTGGCTAGATTTCAAGCTTTTACTCATGAAAGTCATGTCATAACTATAAAAATGATTTTCAAATATCTTCAAGGAATAGCTGATTATAGATTGTGGTATGCTAAAAGAAGAGAGTTTCAGTTGCATGCCTATACTAATGTTGATTGGGCAGACAATATTGATGATAGGAAGAGCACCATAGGTGCAACATTATTGTTTTGAAAATTCTTAGTGTTTTGGGTCAGGAATAAACAAGCCTCCATTTCTTTATCAACTGCTGAAGTAGAGTATATTGCAACTGCCACTTGTTGCTCGTAAATTCTATGGATGAAGTAGACCTTAAAGGATATTAAGGTAGATTTGAATGATCCCATTCCAATCATGTGTGATAATACTAGTGCCATCAATATCTCTAAGAATCCTGTTATGCACTCAAAGACCAAGCACATCCCTATCAAGTTCCATTTCTTAAGAGAGAAGGTTGCAACCAATGTTGTTCGATTTGAATATGTGGCCACTAAATACCAACTTTCATATATCTTTACTAAGCCACTAGCACGAGAACCCTTTGAATATCTCAGACAATAGATAAGAGTTATTAATCCTCCCAAATGACTCAGCTATAGTCTGTGTTGGAAACTACTCATCATGTGGGATCAATTGAAAAGTAGGTTGTATTGGTTTAGGTGGAGTATTCAAGGGCATCCTTTGCCATTGATGCCAAAGGGGTAGAAGACTATTGATGCATCAGAGAAGAACAACGATGAAGAAGATCATGCCTGGTTTGAGAGGGAGGTTATGTTGTTGCCACAAATGCCAAAAGGGGAGATTATTGGAAAACTGGCATTGTTTGGATGGCTAATGGCTACAAGTGTGTTGACATTGATGTCAACCAGATCAACGTGGATGTTTGTGGAAGTAGATGTTGGCTTTGGTGTGCACTAGCCTAGCTATGATGGTAATTGAGATATCATTGATGTGCTTGATGTGTCAAGCTCAAGGGGAGTCCCATGGTCACTGCAGTTCTCTGTAGATAATGTTGGACACCTGGCATTGTTTGGATGGCTAGTGGCTACAAGTGTGTTGACATTGATGTCAACCAGATCAGCATGGATTTTTGTGGCAGTAAATGTTGGCTTTGATGTCCACTGGCCTAACTATGATGGTAATTGGGATATCATTGATATGCTTGATGTGTCAAGCTCAGGGGGAGTCCCATGGTTGCTACAGTGCTCTATAGAGAATCATCATACTAGCAGGATTCTTGGAGAAGCCATAAAATGATGACTATGGTGGTTGGGAGTCCAGGATTCCAGGCACAAGAGAAGGGCCAATGTTCAAAGAAAAAAATAAATTTTGCAGCCATTTGTTAGGTAGAAAATGGGCTCAAAGCCTACATCGGACCCTCTCCACTGAAAAGTTCTCTGAAAGATATTTCCAATGGTATGTGGAAGTCCATGAATGGCCATCGAGATCAAAAGTTATTGACTGTCAAAGTTAGTCCTAAGTAGGTTGAAATATTAGAGTGGGCTTGCATATCAGGACCTTGGAAGGAGGTTTAGTCAATCAGAGTACGTAAAAAATATGATCCCTAATTTCAGATCCCTATATCAGAAGGACTGAGTAGGTCATATCGAAACACCAAGACCTAGACAGTTTACTTAACAGGGACCCGAGATGGAATGGAGCCAGGGAAGCAGGAGAAATTTCAAGAGGCCAAAATATCAGAGGTCGGGACCTCGAAACCTAGATATTTTAGAACCTCTGAAACTCATAATTCCTTATAAATTGCAATTCTTTGAAAGCACCGAGGTTTGCAAGGTAGAGAAAATACAAAGGAATTCATTGCAAAACTAAAGGACCAAGGAACACTTTCTCTCTCCTTTGGTAGGACACATGGCAGCTGGTGGTTGGGCCCGAGAAGCTGACAAGGTAGATGACATGGAAGTACGAAGGACACGTGGCATTCAGATTTGGAATTTTGGGTGGCCTAATGGGGAAAATCCAAGTGACACATGTCACCATTAAGGAGACATCATGTGGAAATGATGACATAAGCATGACATCATCTCGGAGGTCGTATATTGGAAGTCGGATTTCTCGTAACTCTTATGAAATTTCTTTATGAAAAAGTTTCGATGAAAGGAGATTTCGATGTTGAGTGGCACATGGTCAAGGGAGGTCCAAAGGACCAAGAACGGAGAGAGGGATTAGCACCTGAGTGTTGTGTGATGCCACGTGGGAAGTATTTCAGAGGTTGAAACTTCAAAACTCCTTCGTAAATTGTTTTGGAGAAAAGTTACGATGAAAGGGGCTCCGACATTGGTGGCGCTTGGGTATGGAAGTCCAAAAGAAATAAGGGAGAGAGCGAATACATAGTGAGATAGGCCTCTGGCAGGAGCCTTAAGGCCTTAGCAACTAAATTTTATGCCACCGATCATGGCACCCGATCCTATGGAGGAAATGCGATAAAGGACTAAGCAGAGGGAGTTAAAATCCAATCGGGACTTTGCTATTTCCTAAGGTGTTTTCAATAAAATTGATGACATGTAGGGGCTCCAATATAATACTACAAATGTATATGAAGTTGTCAGTTAGAACTCCCAGTTCCATAGTGGAAGAACAAGAAAGGCTAAGCAAAGGGGTCAAAGGAAGATCAAAGTCTTTGAATTTCATAACATCTTTTTAGTAAAATTTATGAGATACGATAGCTCTGATATTTCGATACAAAGGAGAATGAATACACAGGTCACATGCAATGGTCCTATGGCGGAAAAGAGGTTAAGTGCCAGCATAAGAAGGGGCTAAAGGCATCTAAATTTTGTGATATCATAACGTCTCACTTAATAAAGTTACGATATGTTAAGGCTCTAATAGTTCAACATAAAGGTGTATTTAAGGTTGTATGGGTCAGCAGCTGGAGAGTAAATGCATGCAGAAGGTTGGTGTCACTAGAATAAATAGCATCTATCAAAGATCATCGAGTCAAGGCAGTGAGGACCATGATTTGCAAAAAAGAGTGTTGAGACCTATCTCAAAGTTGAAAGAAAGCCATCATTGATCTTCCTATGCACACCTTATAGAAATAAATGAAGAACAAAGAAGCCATGCTGAAGTACAATCAAGCTCTGTGAGCCATGAAGAAGCATGGGTAGTCTCATTAGAGTATGCAGGTGGGCTGAGATTAAATTCTTAGCATGGAGAATCACAGAGGGAAATGGTGAAGTGAACGAAACCCATTCTCATGATTTAATGTAGTGGCAGAATTCGTAAAAGGGATGCAACAAAAGAATGGAGTGCCATTCCAGGAGTACACCCCTCGGGCAATGTGGATGTCGATAGAGAAAACAATAATCCCAGTGCAGTAGAGGAACAAAACTTACGATTTCCATTGAGAAACTTGGGAATACAAACTGTTGTGTATGTGTTGAAGTGAGTGGAGAAGAGAGTGTGAAAATAGAGCAACTGGCCCAAGTATTGAACTGAAGTAGAGTGCTATAAAGAAAGCAGAGGATAGGGTGTTGTTGTGTGAGGCTGAGAGAGCCTGTGGAATAGTAGAGGACCAAGAGCAGAAGTATAATACTATAGTGAACCAAATTGGTATTTCTCTATATATGTAATTTCCTATGTTTCTAGTTTGAAAATTTTATGAAAGGTAGAACAATGGCTATAGCAGGTGGTGGCATGCATTCATTCACAAGAGGTTGGTGCCTCTTGGAAAGTAGGTGCTTGCTATCGGGGGTCGGTGCCTCCTGTGAATGAGTGCTCACAAAAAAATTGATGTAATTAAGTAGTTGCTTAATTTATATCATAATAACAAATAGATTGGTGGTTTTCTCCTTTAGGTTTTCACATAAAAATACTTGTGTCAATATGTGTATGTTGTTCATGTGATGGATTGTATGTACATGTGAATGCCTTATCTTGTTGATCATCTGTATTGTGTATGAAAGCTCTCACATTTAACTAACCATAGTGAAAAGAGTAAAATACTTATAAAATTAAAAGAACTTCACTATTATTACTTATTCCAACATCAACCACATTTAACCATTGGATTTTCAATATTAATCCATTGGATTTATAATATTAATAATCCCTTAATCTTATAATTTTAATCTCTTGGGTTTATTAAGCGCTTAAATTGATAGTATTAATACCTTAGATTTTTTTATATTTATCATTTGAGTTTATTACATCAATAAATTTATTATAAACGGTTATCATATATAAATACTAACATTAAATCCAATATTATAAACTCAAATTTTAAACCACAATAATATAAACTTTAATATTATAAATCCTAATTAATATATATATCCTGACCATTAAGATCGATCAATCATATTATTTAGTCATCCTAAAAGCTTTACTGCAAGTACTTAATGTGAATACCTATTTCAATATTTAAGTTACATGTTTATATAAGATCTTTCCATAAATTGCAGAGATTGAGAGCTTGAATTTAATGGAAAGAGATAATTTATAGGTCGATTGGTAGAAGAATATTTGTTGATAAAGGATCCTTTATATTTTCATTCAATAAGCACCGACTGTTCTGCATTTGTCATTAATATATATATATATAAAAAGAGCTCCTGCAACTTATTATTAATGGTTTGAAACAATCTGTCTCCACTCAGTATTGTAACAATCCAATAGTTCATCTAATTTTGAAAAAGTATTTTTCATTAAAGTACATTGCCACATGCGATTACATTCTATCATATATTAAATATTATGAGTATGTATATTTCTATTACAACTCATAGTACATATACGACTACACCAACAATAGACACAGTATATGCAGTGAAGGAATCGATCCAAAGAAATTCAGGCTTGTGTCAACTCGTTAACTCTTACCTCTAACTCTTAGCTATTGAAAATGGAGTACGGGTTAAATTTTTCATATAATAATTTCAACGATATCACAACATGAAATACCCTAAGTCAAAGAAATCAAATAATTTAAACAACAATTATAATAAAATACAATGTTTCTATTTCTCTATAAAGATAGCATTCAGGGAGTCAAACAATTTGAACAATAATTAACATAAAAGATAAAGTTTTTCTTCCCATGTAGAGATAGGATTCTTAGAAAAAGTAGTATTGTGAGGAATATTAATTGACAATAACAATATTGAATAATTGTCCTATTAAAATTATGTATCAAGTGAGTATTCTTATTGTTATTTTTCTTCCCATTTAAAGATAGGATTCTTAGAAAAAGTAGTATTGTGAGGAATATTTATGGACAATAATAATATTGAATAATTGTCCTATTAAAATTATGTACCAAGTGAGTATTCTTATTGTCCCATTAAAATTATGTATCAAGTGAGTATTCTTATTGTTATTGATAGTTTTTGGGAAAAGTTTGGCAGTGATATATTCGAAGGTGTTATTATAATATGTCTGATATGTCTATTTCAATATTTATTATTAAATAAAATTCTAGCATTACTTCAAATTGCATATATACTTCAATTTAACATTAAAACAATCAATTTACTTAAAAAGAATAAGTAACAACAGTGAGAGTATTAATTTTGCTAATGAAATTTTTCTAAAGCAAATATAACACAGGTTTCCCTAATGTATTAATTGCTCCGGTTGAAAATTAAAATTATTGTGAGGGGAATTTCCAATACTATCCCAATAGGTATATGTTACTTAATCTTGATAGCTTTTTTGGCAAGGGTTCACATTCGTTAATCGAGTTAGTACTTTGCCATCATTCTCTATATAAAAACATAAACCCTAATGACATCAATTCTAAACCTAGAAAAGTGCTTAGGGCCATAAAGACCAATGTTTGTGGAGATCTTACCAAAAGAGAAATCCAGAAGTTGCAGGGCCTCTAAGATCCCAAAGCCAATACCTTGTAATTAATTAATGAATGTCTATCATGTATCTCGCCGACATGATAGTACGCACTAGCGTGCCAAGCAAGCAAAAGGGGATGCTATCAAGATAGGTAGGAGGAAGGGAATGGAAGAGCCATGATCTAACCAGTGGCTCTTCCGACACTTCCACTTGTCAATGGGCTCTTCAGTTATGATTTTATTTTACAAATTAAAAATTGTTTACTACACATGGTAGATTAATAAATGATGTTAATATCATAAACCAACGGGGATTAGCAAATGATGTTGATATTATAAACCATTAATCCATAGTTAATGTTGAAGCACCTTCTTAGAATTAAAACACAGAACATGATGGAAAACAGATTCATCTCCCGAGGTAACACCTCACCATTTTTTTATTAAAATATTTATTCAAGTGGTTAGTAACTTGCAAGATGAAAAACGATTGTGAAATCACAACCCTTGAGGGGCCCTTGAGGGGATTATAAGTGGAAGAAACCTTATCCATTCATTTAATAAATAAATAAATTTATTTCTCAAATCCACATCCATAACTTGAAATAGGCATGCTTATCCATGTAATAACTATTATGTAATAAGTTAATAACTAGCAATTACACTAGATCTTGTAAATGAAACGTCTTAAAGCAGTAGCATATGGAAGAAGAGTATAGATGAAGGGAGATGTGATATGTTATGTGATCAAAATGTTGTCTAGTTTGGAAGTATTTCCTTTGCACCATAATTTACTAACTCTAACAACGGGTAATAAATTAATTCAGCTTTACAATCGGTTTGATTGAATTGGAGAAATCTCTACTCTTCTCAACAAAAAGACTACTAGCTAAAAGACAAGCGGCCCATTACTCCAACAACATTTCATGTTCAACACCAAAACAATTTAGCAATCTTCATCAGCTAGGAAAAGAAAGCCTACTCATTCATGTATCAAATTATATTTATTATTTATTGCTTTTCAGGTACAAATTTCAAGCATAAGGCCTACACATTCATTTATCAAATTATATTTATTATTTATTGCTTTTTAGGTACAAATTTCGAGCATAAGGCTAGCAATTTCAAATCCTATGACAAAAGTGACTATAAAAGTCATTATGAGACCTCTAGAAGTAGGTTTGTAGGTAAACAAAACAAATATCCAAATAGCTTCAATAGAGAAAAGTATATGCCAGTTGCTTCTTCATTCATGTACAATATGTAATGCTTTAAATTCTACAATCTTGGACATATTACACGAGAATTCAATGTGAAGAGGTTACCTAAGCAAACCAGGGAAGATAAGGCAACTTCTACCAGGAAAGGAGAACATCACACTAGGGTTTGGAGAAGAAAACAGGTTGAGCCAAAAAGTGAACATCAAGAACTTGCCTTGAGTGTTCCATGCATTGGTTTTAGTTGTTGATCAGTCATGTGCTTTAAGGAAGAAACCATGATTCCTTCAATTCTAATATTTGATGTTTTACCATTGAAAATTGTGATGAAAGAAATTCTATGTTCAAATATTATTTTATCAAAGTTAAAAGTTTGAGCTAATCATTCCATGGATTTACAATTGGTAGTTTACAAGCCCTACCATATTGCATATTCCATGGTGTTTGTGCATGGTCTTTCTTATGATGAACCATAGGAAATCCATTATGGAATACAAAAATACCATCTTAGATCCATCTTAATAGAATTTGATAAATCCAAATTTAATATGAATCTAAACTAGTATATTAATGTTTTCTTTACTTAAATTTTGTTGTTTACCAACCTAGATCCATCTTAACCCCAAATCTATCAAGCATTGAGAGGGATCAAATCTCTCAAAGTGCAAACCTCTCTTTTGAGTGCAAACCTTTAGGAAAGGTTTACACCTTGAGAGATTTGATCTCTCTCGGTGCTTGATAGATTTGGGCTTAAGATGGATCTAGGCTAGTTATATAATACTATATAATATCTATATTTGTATCTATGTATCTCTTTCTTATTCCCTCTCTCTATCTCACCTCCCAAATGTACACATTGCCTCTCCATATCTATCTACCTATCTCTCCCCCCTCTCTCTCTTCTCCTTCTCTCTATCTCTCTTCCCGTTCTCTCCCTCTCTCTCTCTCTTCCCTCCCAATCTCTTCTCTCCCTCACTCTCTTCATCTCTCCCTTGTCACTCCCTCTCTATCTCCACAATTCTCCCTCTATGTCTTTCTTATTCGCTCCCTCTCTCTCCCCTTCCAACTCTCTCTCTTAGTATCTCCCTCCCTCTCTCCTTATATCTCTCCTCTCTCTCTCTCTCTCTCTCTCTCTCTCTCTCTCTCTCTCTTGTTTCTCTCGCCTTCTCTCTCTTCCCTCCTCTCATCTCTCCCTCACTCTCTCTCTATTGCTCCCTTGTTACTCCCCCTCTCTCTCTTCGCCTCTATCTCTCTATGTCTTTGTTCTTTCCTCCTTCTCTCCCTCCACCAACTACATCTCTCTCTCTCTCCCTCTCTCCTTCTCTCTCTCCCAAATATCTCTCTCTCTACCCCATAGCTTTGTCACTATCTCCCTCCCTCTCTCTTAAATTTGATCCCATTGTATTTGTGTTTAATAATGTATCTAAATTAAAAAACTCAATTGGTTGTAAATATTAAACCTACATTTCGGATCAATCATGTCAAAGAAAATAATATTGAAAAAATTAAAAGAATAACAAACTATCTTGGATCCTTAGTTAAGATGGATCTATGTTATTTCTTAATAATATTATTTATATTATATAAATTTCACATCTTTCTATATAAAAATATTCTCATTTTTAATTTTATTAAAACCTTGATTTAATTTCTATGGGACTATTTTTAATAGTAACAAGGCCAGAGGTTTAAATATATCTCAAAAGTAATTATAACCTTTTTCCTTTTAGATTTAATTAAAAAAATGTTATAAAATTAAATTAAAATAAAATATTTTGATTGTGAAATAAGTTATGGTTTTTGGGCATGTGGCATTGATAAGCCATGGAATAGGCTCATGGTCTTATAACAAAGCATATTTACAAGTTAATAATATACATTGTAGAGTGGGGGTGATAAGCCATGGTATTGGCCCATGGTATGTGATAAATCTTATTCATAAGCTCATAATATCAATGGAAATGTGAGGGTGAATATTCATGGTTAAGAAATGTTGTCATATTGTTACAAAATATTTTGATTGTGAAACAATTTATGCCTTTTGGACATGTGGTATTGATAAGCCATGGCACTGGCCCATGGTATTGTAATGAAGCAAGTTTACACGTTAATAATATCCATGGTAAAGTGGGAGTGAGACAAAAAGAGAAAGATAAAGTGGAAATAGGTATTTGATGAATCTGTAAGTATTTAGTGATTTTCCGGGGAGGAAGATTCAACCAGTTAATTAAGTGCGCAAGTGTATTGCATCATCCAGCATTCGATGAATGAATTAATGGCCTCCAACTGTTTAGGTTTATCCTCTTTTTGAGTACACCCTAGCCTGCCAAAATTCAAACAACATTCTGAGGATTTCTTTTGTATTACTGCAGGTATGGAAAAGGAGGACACATTAATGGTTCGAAACGAATCATTGTATCTATAGCATCCTCATATTTTTCTAAATATCAAGTCTTCTTAATCATACTGAGTGTGTCAGTCTATGTAGTCTTTGTAAGATTTAAATTTGGATTGACAGTCTCATGGAATTACGCCTCCGAATGATATTACCAAATACTGTTAAAGTGATAGAGGGTCCATCTAACTCGAGTTCAATTATTTGTGGATCCAGTCATGGATTCATGGCATAAAAGCAGTGAAGGTAGTAAGAAAATCTCAGTAACTCACGTCCACATCTCCATGCTTGATCACAAAGTTATGCTCATCAAAAACCAAGAGTGACACTAGTGTCTGTGCTTCTCATCTGGATTCCTCCTTCGCTTCCTTATCTTCCTCCTCCTATGGTTCAATCTCCTCAAGAAGCCACTCATTCTTTGCATTAATCTAATCCAACCACTTTTTCATAAATAGGTAACACTTGGATCCATAAAATTCTATGAGAAAATATGGAGTAAATGAATGTTCCCAATGTACTTTCCCATCTGAAAATAGTGAAACAATTTCCTTATAGTCTTATCTCCAAATGGAAAATCCAACCATGGCATCCTCGAAATAACCTTCTGAAAGTATTTTTCCTTAGAGTCATCAAACACATACACAATCTCAAAGGCTACCCCTCTTTCCAAAAGTTCCTTATAAAACTTCACAAGTAATGGAATGGATCCATACATGTTTATCCTCAAATTGGCTGAGAAAAATAGAGCTACAGCATTCCCCACAAGCTCCTCTACCAGAACTTATTGGCAAATACCCCAATACTTAAAAGAATTCAATTTTCATTTTCTCCAATTTAAAACTTCCAATTTTAAATCTATTTTTATATTAAAAAGGAAATTTAAACAACAAAATAACCTCTTTAAAAATACAAACAAACCACAATTCTGATAGTTATAAAACTCTATCATAAATGCCCAAATACATATTTCTATGAAAAGGAAAAGACAAGTGAAGAAAGGAAAACTCCCACCTTTCTTTCTCCATGGCCAATGACAAAATCACGTTCATCAGACACTAGAAAGGACTCCAAAGTTTGTGCCCCCGTTAAGGCCTCCACTTTCTTCCTCACCTCATCAAATCTTTTTGTAGTGAATAAATAGACCTGACACCGAATTATTCAAAACAGGGTTACAATTCTTCCATCTTTATCCAGAACAACAAGTTTATCCAGAACAACAAGTTTGGGAATTTGATTGACCTGAGAGGCTTGCTTAAGCATTTTGCTTGTCTTTTTATCTAAGAATGGCAGGGCAAGCCATGGGATGGTGCAGAGGAACTCCTTGAAACGCCACTCATTGTCCTCAATAGAAATGAAGACAATCTCAAAGTCCCCCTTCTCTAATACTTGTTTATAGATTTCAGACAAAAAGGGAACGTAAACCCTGCATGTATCGTAATCATGCCAGAAAAGTACAGACCCACATGTTTTCCTTCCAGTTCTTTGACTTTGACATGCAGATTACGTTAGCTTCAAAACGACAATGCAATTTTCAAACAAAATTAATGATATCAGGAACTGTATATATAACAACCATACATTTCTCCTTGCAAAGAAAAGAACTTAAACTATGGTGGGTGGCTGCTTTCTCTTGCTCATTGGGCTCAGACATAGTAAGCTATAAACCAAGATCTCTCTCTGTTCCGAGTAATCTTTCTCCGTTTTTTCTTTTATTTTATTACAGTGTCAACTCTGAAATTTCCCCGGAATAGAGATCTTCACTTAAGACCTCTCTATGAAAAAGATATAGCCAGAGAAGTATGAAGGAGATGTCGTCTATTACAATAAGTAATATCACAATTATATTAAAAATAATTTGAAAAACTATTTACCTTCGAAAAAAATTAGAAGAAGGAAAAAAGTATTCATGTTAATTGATTAAATTTAAATTTAAGTTAGGTAACAATATAAATGTTTTTTTCAGAAAGAAAATCAAAATAGATTATATGAAGGGCATATAAAGATCTGAAATACAAAGATCTGTAATACAAAACAGAAGCTGTGAAAAGCTTGTTGTAGCGGTCCAAAACAGAGACTGCCGAGACATGGATCCAATAAGAAGAAGGAAGGATAAGCATATAAGCATATGAAGCCGCATAAGAAGCCGCATAAACCTGAGAAAAACAGGTGTAGCCAGATAAAGAAAGCCTGTGAGGCCCGAAACCAAAAGGCAGTTTGACAGTTAATACAGCAAAATGAAACTCTCCAGATGAAGCGAGAGCGCATGTTCAGAGTTCAAGGGGGCAGGAGGCCCAAAATTGAATTCAAAATGGATGCCAGAGGCCTGTTTGAGTTGTTGAATATACAGTCGTTCCTCCATGACCACAGGAACCAGCAGGAGATGACAAAAAGGGAGCGCCATGCAGGGCGTTGAGAGCTCCACCAAGAAAAAGCATCCTGTACAGAGGAAAACGACTGATGAGAGAAACCAAAATGTAAAGAAAGTTCATACCAGATAGAAGAGGTGGCTGCACATTGGAAAAACATGTGCAGGTTCGATTCTGTTTCTGAGAGGCACATCTGACACCTGCTCGGCCCTTGCCAGCCTTTCCTTTGTAGGACCTCCCATGATAGATTTTTGTCTGAGAAGAGGAGCCAGGCGAAGAGGATCATCTTTAACGGACAGGTCGCTTTCCAGAGCTTGAGAGGGAAGGAAGGGGAAGCCTGTTGGAGCCCCTTTGTGATTGCTGCATAGATTTCTTTAACACTGTAGGACGAAGATGATGCCTTCAGAGACCAGATAAGTTCGTCCCTGGAGCCCGAAGACGAGATACCTTTAGCTGTAAAAATGTTAACAGCGGCTTGCCAGCTGGGACAGAGATGGGGGGGCAAAGAGAGCTCGTCCACATCCTTCCAGACAGGGCCCTGAGGAGACCATGATCTAATAAGCTTGTTCCAAGTACAGAAGCCCCGAGCAAGAAGGAAGGCTAGCAAGTTAGAAGGGATCGACGATTCCAGGTTGAGAACTGTTTTGTCAATGCCAATGAAAATGTTGGATCCTGTGAAAAGCCTCCACCTAAAGTTATCCATGAAGAAAGGGAAGGTCTTTCTGAAACTTCGCCAGATTGCCGAGCCCGATGAGATGCCGAGCGTGTTCCTTCTGTACCAGTATACCAAGGGACGGCCTTTGAGATATTTCTGTTTGAAGAAAGAGCTCCACGGGCTGCTCCCATATAAACCCCTCAATATCGATTTACACAACAGCGCTTTTCCAAAAGACTTTTGATGGAGGAGACCCCATCCTCCCTGCTCCTTTGGTCTGGAAATCATGTCAAGTTTAATTAAGTGGATTTTATAATGACATGAGCCGCCACCCCATAAAAAATTCGCCGCCAGAGAATTGATCTTCTTTAATATAGAAGCTGGGAGGTGAAAGAGATGAGCCCAGTATATGGCCATTTGAGACAGGACCGATTGGACCAATATGAATCTACCAGCCAGAGATAAGAACCTCAATTCCCATCGAGAGATTTTTTTATAGAACCGGTCAACCAGCCATGACCAGTCCCGAGAGCGATATCCGAGTGGCTTTAAGTGGAAGCCGAGATAAGTGAAGCCATCCCTGATAAGAGCAATATTGACCCCAAATAGAGAAGCAATCCACTTTGCCAGATCCGGATTGGAGCCATTATGGAATAAAGTAGACTTTTCCTTGTTAATAAATAAGCCTGTGGCGGATTGGAATCTTTGTAGGATGACGAAAAGGCAGACCCAAGAGGATTTATGCAGCATTGCCAGAGAGAGGACATCGTCAACAAAGAGGTTATGTGAGAGATATGAATCCTTGCAGAGTTTAATGGGCAAATATCTACCTTCCTCCACTGCCTTATTAATATGCGAGCTGAGGGAGTTCATGACCAAAATGAACAGCAAAGGGGAGAGAGGGCACCCCTGGCGGAGGCCTCGCTCGGCCTGGAAAAAGGGAGTGGGGGTGCCATTTATGAGGACAACGAAATTTGCACTTTCTACACAAGCCATAACCCAGTTTATGCCTTGCAACCCGAGCCCAATTTTTGCCAGGAGAAATCTGAGGAAGCCCCAGTCTACGCAATCAAAAGCTTTCTTTAGGTCAATCTTGAGGGCTGCTGCATCTATGTTTTTGGAGCTGATGGAAAATAGGCATTCTTGCGTTAGAGCAACAGCGTCTAAGATGAGCCTGTCTTTTAGAAAAGCATGTTGATTCTTGGATATGAAAGTATTGAGGATAACCTTCAACCTCTCCGCAATGATCTTGGAGATGATCTTGTACAGAGTATTACACAGAGCGATCGGCCTGTAGTCCTCAAGGGAAGTCGATTTGTCCTTTTTGGGGATGAGGGCCAAAAAGGTTGCAGCTAAAGCTCTGTTGATGTTACCAGAAATACGAGATACATCCACCATACGCAGGAGATCATTCTTGAAAAGATCATAAAAGTGGGAAAAGAATTCAATCGGCCAGCCATCAGGCCCCGGACTTTTGTCCGATTTGAACTTTTTGATGGTGCTCAAAAGCTCCTCTTCAGAAATCGGCTTGCAAAAATCCTCATTAGCTTGTGCATCAAACATAACAGGCATCTGATTGACTGCCCAGAGGGAATCACTCGGGTCACTTGTACGCTTTTTATACTGCTTTTGAAAAAAACAGAAAGCCAATATAAATGTTATGTGATTAGGTATTATAAATATTATATTGAAATTTGGATTGGTTTGAAAAAATAATTAATATTTTTTTCAAGTTAATTTAATTTCCACATTTAATATTATGATAACTTTTGATGTAATAATTTGGAGCCTTTTGACTATGAATAATATCTTGTTTTATTTTAAATTAGTGAAAAGAAAATAGAAAATCAAATTAACTATAGTTTAAAAAAATTATAAATTAGAAGTGTATTTTAAAATATATTTATATTTATATTAATTAATCAAGTTTAAATTTAAATTTAAATTAAAAATATGGAAATTTGAAAATAACACTATTGCGAGTCTCCATCTCAAGTAGAATGCCACAAAATAACTATCAATGAACATAGATATATTCATGATGAATTTGGGTATCTGAGGATGGACAATAATAGCATCATAATTAGAAAAATAAATCAATATTCTGAGCATTGATAAATTAGATGCACAGATAGAGTCATTAAGATCATACCTTTTCAAGGAAAACGTCCTGTACAACGAGAGTATCATTAATAACTCTAATAACCACTTCCAATGTGGTGGTGCCTTGGGTGTCGAAGAATCTCTCGTCCCACCTTAGTACGACTTTCAAATACTTCATATGCATCTGAATACGCATAAAAAAATACAAGATCCATGGGTATGGAGGAAAACTAGGGCAAAAAAACCTTGAAGTTGAATGAGGATACCCTTCTGCAACTAGCGCATAAATAAAATTTGAACAAATATTATCACAAAAGCCAAGGCGCAATAATCAATGTCCAGAAAAGGAAGCGTCAAGGAAATGGGTAGGCTCCATGGGTTTTAAGGCTCACAGTTTAGACGATTAGCAATTGTCTCATGATTCAGGCGGTTAACATTTCAAGAAATTGTCGGTGGTGGGATCTAATGGTCAAAATTATGTCGTTCATCTAACAATTGATCGAACTGTGAGGAAGGGTAAAGAGTGGCAGCCCAGGGGAGTTATTCCCAGAGGAACGCCTTATGACATAATCAGTGCAGTTTATTTTTTTTTTCCAACCTCTTTATTGAATATTATTTTATTAATCATTATCTTTGCAAAGAAGTGTAGTAATTATTAATTTGAGCCATTTTCATGTCCATAATCAAAATTTCCGAGATTTCTTTTTATTTACGATTTTCAAGACTACAGTAATTATTCATTTGGGTCATTTTCATCTGCATAATCAAAATTTTCGAGATTTAGCTTTCACATATGTGTGGAGCATATTCTATGTGTCCTACATGGTCTCTCTATGTATAGGATGTTACCATACCACTCTTTTATATTCATGGGATATCATTAACACATTCATTGATTTCCTTGGTTATGAGACAAATTCTATTCGCGGATTTTTCTCACCATAAGGTGATGTATTTTGTTCAAGGTAATAAGTGAAGGAATAATATTCATAGTAAGAGGTTCTTATTTCCCTTGGTTTCCTCTTTTCAAAAAAGTGTAGGCTCGAATTCATTCTTTATTTGTGATTTACCAAGACAAAGGGATGAGTCTTGCGTAGTATGCATGTTGATTATCATATCAGTGGAGTTGGTAGGTAGACAAAGACATTGATCTAAATAATTTCTCCGACTACTTGATATTACCCACAAGATATGCACAAGAGACAACCAATCTGTTTCTACAGAGGGGGAATATTTTTCTTGGTTAATGTCAAATGGAAAGTCAAAAGACTCAAAATAATTAGTCATCCTAGGAAACTACTCTACAATATTCAATACATGTCTTTGATCATTTTGGCATGGGTGTATCTAGTACATAAAAAAGGCTACAAATTGGATTTCCTAGGTGTATCCTACCACACCCCACTAGACCTTTGTGTGAGTGGGATGAATATTTTCCATATTGAGTTAAAGTATTCTCTTTCTAGCATAGTTGGAAAGGAAATTCATGTTTTCCATGGCTATGCAGAGATTGATATTCTAGCCCTTGTCTTGGGGAAGGAAGTCAAATTTCATCAAATATCGGGATTTTGGAGAAGGATTTTTCATGAACATAACTTCTATTTTAGTATTTTATGTGGCCACATGTGGATAGTAGCGTAGAATTTCTCTATTTAGCTTTTCCACGAAAGAGGGAAAATGCATGTATCCTCTTTGGTGTTGACATAGGTTTGAATTTCCCCATGACAAATTAGAGGCTAGTAAAATATACTTTTTGTTCATCTCATACATTATGCACGTTGAGAGTTAAAACAAGTCATACTTCTAGACATGCTTAGAAAAGGAGCTTACCACACTCTCACCTATACTATAAAAATTAGAACTTGGTGCTCTAGTCATGAAAGTGTCTCTATCTTTCTTATCTCATATGCAACATTCACCATTGAACAATCACCAAACACTAATATTTGCAGAGGAAACAATAGATATGCCAACAAACTTTAGGGAAAGTCCTAGTATGTTTTGGCAAAACAATGGAAGCATCACTAGGTTTTCATTTTTTCCAATTCATGGATTCAACTGAAAAGGAAGGTTGTGAGTTTGAACCATTTGGATTTCTTTAACTCAAAATCCCTGCAATTTTTGGCACAACACAATCATCACAAGTCGTGGGTTCGAGATGTCTATATTTCTTGCCCCATGATGGGTAAGTGTTATTGGGGAGGCAGGCTCCACCAATCCACGACCTTTGAATACTCCAATAATATGAAGGTTCTAGCAGTAGCGATATAGGCTTAACTCAACGAGGTTATGGCTTCCCACCAGTCCAATTTGACATAGATACCATGAGTGAGACAACCATTTTCCCCCATACAAACATGTTAACATGATGCAATGTTAAGTGGTATGATTGGGGATTTCATGCTATGTTATGGAGAGGGAGTGGTGAGGCACGTGGCCCTCATGCAAGGGCCCACATGGTCCATCAAGTCAATTCATTTTTTTTATTCCATGCATTATGTTTAAAAATATCTTTAATAAATTTTTCAATGATCACTGAGCTAGCATTTCTTATATGATCATGTCAGCTGGAATGGAAAAAAATCCTCATACGACCAACAGAGGAGATACATTTTACGACGAGACTATCTAAATTCGTAGCTTGTCTCTAGTTGCTACCTTGCTTCATCGTCGAGGTAAGAGCCTACATGTTGCGTTGATTGTACGAAACATGAGTTGTTTTAATATTTTGTTTTGTTTATACTTTTGTTCCTATAAATCCATTAAGGTGACCATTAAACATGCATCTATAAATGATAAAAAAAATCCTAAGTCCTAATGAGGTGAAGATGGGATGAAAATCTCCTTAGAGTGGTTTTTGTTATGCCCAACAAGATTATAAATATGCACTCTTCTCTGTTGATCGGTCACCCCCATTTTGGTATCAGAGCCATACATCCCGTGACGAAATACATTCTATAGACAGAATCTGAAGAAAGCCAGGAAGCCTTCGAAAAGCATCTTTGTTTTACATTGTGCTGAGTAGATAAAAGCTCCTTCAGTCGACTTCTGGAATAGTTTGTATCAGTCCACTATGGCCAACTTCTTGAGATCCTTTTCTACCATTGATAAAAGATCAATATCTGAAGTAGGAAATAGATCACTTGAGTCAGAAGTAAATGAACATGAGAAAGTCGAGGACCCTGAGAACTGGAATCCGCCTGCATTGAATACAAAAGAAATCTATCCAGTCCCCGTCTTGTTTAAATTGTCAAAGAAATACTACTTCAAAGAAGTTGAGATAAAAGTCAGAATCAAAGGTCCGTCTGTGCAAATAGTAGGATTAAATTTATTTTCAGAAGATGAAATCAAAAAGTTTAGAAAGTATGTTGTTGAAGGGAGATTTTTCTATTTACATTTTGGAGCAATTAGAATTGGTTTAGCTCCATTGTTCAGACATGGGTTGAATACTCCTTGTATAGCAGAATTATTTGACACAAGGCATAATACATATGATCATGCTCGGATAGGAACCATAATGGGTAATTTGTCATCAGGATGCCAGCATGGAACTATCTACCCTGATTATGCTATCAGTCTAACAGATGTTCATCTTAAGGACTGTTGGAAAGCCTTGATAGGAGTACAAGGACTATCCATGGTAGATGATAGTGAATTTCTGTCTGTAATAGTTCAAACATCTTTCCAGTTAACTAATACGGTGCATCCAAAACTGAAACAGCCGGTGTTAAAGGATTGTGTCACAGTAGGGGTAGGAAATGCACAAATTGAAGGTGTGCATTATGATAAAGAATCCTTACCCAGTGACTGGTATGTTCAATACAAATCTTTGGCCGCAGACAATGCAAATAGTATGATTAAGAGGATGTCTGTCGCAGATGGTTGTGTTAAGATAATTCCTAATCCTAACCAACCTAGAATTCCGAGGCCAATAGTTTTACCAGAAAAGCATGTATTGCCAGTTGAAGAACCAATCCATCAAAGTGGAAGAAGGTCTTTTTATAGACAAGTTTCTATACCAGAAGAAGCTTCCACTAGTACACCTCGGTCTGATAATCAGTTGTATATACCAGAGGAAAAGCCGTTCTTTGCAGTAAATAAGATGTTTAGGACTCATGTAAATACTTATCCACCTTTTGAAGAATTTCAGTTTGTAAATAAGAGGTTTGTAAAAGGAGGAAAATGGCCACCCAAGACAAAGTTCTGTGTTTCTTCATCCCAATCTAGACAGCCCTCTACAAGAGCAGACTGTGCTCCACTGCTAGAACACAACTCTCAGAACCCAAATGATATGGATCAAGTCTATCAAGTAGGAAACTATTTGACTACTTGGTGTTCACATGCAGAGAGTGTTCTAGATGATCTAGGACAACAAGCAGATCTGATCAATGAAAACTTAAAGTTGCTATATGAAGAGCAACAAGCAGAAAAAAGAGAAAGAGAGGAAAGGAGGAGAAGAAAACAGAAAAAGAAAGCCAAGAAAATTCCAAAATTTCATGTAGATATGTCTGCACCAAATTATTGGGATTTAGAAGAAGAAGAAGAACAATATAGAAGAGAAACAACTGCTTCTAGTGCAGGAGAAGGAACTTCCAGGGACACTGGGAAATTAACCAGTGAGACAAAATCAACAAAAGCATTTAAAGTTGATAAACCTTTCGAGTCTAAGAAGGAAGTTATGACACTAGAACAAGCTACATCTAGATTCCCATCCTTCATTCTACCGTCTATAAAAAATCAGAATAAAGCCCATATTCTGAAAGATGTCACTAAATATCCTAGAATCGAAGAAGACCTATTTGCAGCAAACACTAGTGGCTATGTATTAGATCTTGATAATTCTTCTAATCCAGGAGAATCTATCAGAATCTGGATAGGAGCCTTATACCAGATGCAGGTCACCACAAGATTGGATAATATATCCATTATGATTCTAGCTGAAAAAAGAATGACAGGAATTGTTTATGACTGGTGGATGGGACCATCAGATGAAGAAAGAAGAGCAGTCATGGAAGCTGGACTGTCCACACTAGAAGTATTATTGAAAACACAATTTGTGCCAGAACCAGTAGATGAGAGAAAGCAGATTATAATAGATCTTAGCCGTATGGAACTAAAAGATCTAAAATATTTAGATCAGTTTAATAAAGATTATATGGCTAAGGTATTCAAAGCTAGTCTCTTCAATGACCTTGCTCAAAAAATTTCTTTTCTGTCAAAACTACCAGGCAATTTGGGAGATCTTGTAATGAAAGATCTAGAAATACAATTGAAAAGTCTAGATCAAATTTATTGGGTTGATCTTCTGTTTAGAGTTTCAGAAAAAGTCAAATATTTATGTTGGCAGAAGAAAGCGCATGACATGACTCCAAGCTCGGATGTCTGTAGACAAATACTACCATGGACACCTTTCAAAATAAAGAAAACGAAAAGGTATGGTAGATTCAAGCCCAAAAGAATATCAAACCCAAAGAAGCCTTTCAAAATATTTAAGTTTTTAAAGAAAAGAACATAACCACGAAACAACAAATGTTGTTTCATTTGCAAAAAGGAAGGACACTTTGCAAGAAAGTGCCCACAAAAGTCATCTAGTAAACTTAAAGCATGTGTAGATATTCAAGAATTTCAAGATGACTGGTCAGTTGTAGAATCAGATGATGAAATTTCAGATGTATATATTCTTACTGAAGTTTCAGATGTTGAAGAAGATAATGTACATAAAATGAATATATGCTCAGCTTGTACAGATGATGATTGTTGGTATCATCCCAAGACCCCTTTTTCCTCCTAAAACATATCATTTACCCATTCCTTTTCATCATATATCCCTTAGAATCCTTGGAAATTGGTTAGTTAATAGTCTTATAGTTATTAAAATGCATTGAAATTGATTTAGGAAGTTTATGTTAAAGAATTAGAAGTTTTTGGTGAAATGGTTACACGAAGTTCCAACATCCTGTAATTAGCTCATTGTTTGACATGTGGCACAACAGCTGGGCTAGAACGAAAGGCATGGATGAAAAGTAGAATGTCCAAGCATGGACAAACACCTATCCTACAGCCGAATCGACCCTCCTACATGCACGGTCAACTCAGGTCAAAGCATGGCACACTGGCGACAAAGGCAGAAACAACAGCTCATTCTAATTTGATTTAGTTTTTGTTCTTTTTGAAATCAGTTAGGATAGAAACATTTTGAAAAGCTCGATGTAGTAAAAGCGGCAACAGCCAAATTCCGAATGTACATTCATTATCGAAATGACATGGTTGTGCTAGACATATGTAAATACAGTCCGAGTAATGGATGTAATGGTTAATCGTTGTATCATTCTGAAACAGAGTTTTTGAACTTAATACTAAGAATCCAGTTACAGTTACGACTTGTGTCTCGTGCATTGATTTGATAGCCGGTCGAATATAGTCCAGTGTACCTCTGGAACGCGGACGGGCCCTGCGTTCAACCGGTATACTGTTCTTTTCATTTTATTTGCACTTAGGTTATCATATGGTTTGCACAGTAGTTACGATTGATTGGATTTCGATTTCAATAGGTATTATATGGTTTGCACAGCAGTTACAATTAATTGGGTTTCGATTTCAATAGCTCTTGATTTCCATCGAATGTATATGGTTTGCGTTTGTGGTAATGCCTGAACAGTCATCACTGAGATCTTGAAGTGCGTCCTGTAAGGGATTCGATCCCTGTGTTGTCTTTTAAAAGCACTGTCATGAACTTTGTTTTCATTTCAAAATCCATTTATGATCTCTGTATATTTTGATATTGTATAAATATTAGTGAATGCTGGGTGTTTACTGAACAAGGGTTTTATGTGTAATGTCTTTGTAAGGAGATTGAGATCATTGTTGCAGTGATACACAGTGTTTAGTTTCAGTGTGTAATTTGGTAAATGCATTTAATGATAGTATTGTAATCAGGTATATTAGCAGAGTGACCTGAGTGTTTGGATGATAAGTGACATACCCCAGTCTTCCGTAAAGAAGCCCTGTGACCTACATCATAACCACTTAGCCAACAATCCTTTATGTCTATATACTTTAGACGCATGCCTCTAAGCTTACGCATCCTGATCGATAATAAATATAGTCTAGTCTAGTACCCTAGCTAGAACACTACATTTTGGCGCCGTTGTCAGGGAGGCGTACTTAAAGGATTCAGACAAAAAGAAAAAAAATTCAACACGCAAAAATAAACAAAAACACAGTTAGAAATCATGTTCATTTATGCCTAGATTTAGAGACAGTCAAGGGAGATTTGTAAAAACCCCCCACCATCTAAAAACTAACCCATCATCATCAGGAGCAGACTCTCTAGGGAATACAACACCAGCTGAGGAAGTTATCCAAACATTGGCAGAAAAATTTTATTCAGGACAGAAACTTACTCTTATTGAGAGGGAAACTCTATTCACACATAAATCGCAGAAGAAGCACTTTCCTAGACCTTCTACACAAGGAGAAAGTAGTACAGTTACCGAACAATCTTCCTTCCTCCTTTTTCCACCAAGTGACACTGACACAGAGAGACCAATTAGAATGGCTGAGGAAGGATCTGGATCAGTACCACACCAAGGAGATGAAGAGGAGTCAACTTTTAAGTTCCCTATACATGAACCACAGGAGGATGAGGAGATAAAAATGAAAAACATACCCCCATCCGTGCTACCAAATTTCTATGGTATGGCTTCAGAGGATCCAGACTCATTCTTGTTCGAGTTTGACATTGTATGTCGAACTTATGGCTATACAGATGATGCCCATAGGCTTAGATTGTTCCCAGCCACATTAAAGGCATCAGCCTTAAAATGGTTCATGGGGCTTGGTGAGCATGCTATAGTTGATTGGGATGGTATGAGGAGAATATTTCTTAGGAAATATCAGCCTTATTGCAGATCCAAAGACTCTAAATATGATATCTTTAGAATGAGTCAGCAAGAGGATGAAACCTTAGAGGAATATTTAGAACGGTTTGTCTACAACTTACAAAAATCTAAACACCGAACTATGCCTCCTGATCTGGTCCGCACAATATTCTTGAAAGGTATCCGAGAGGAATACATGGATGATCTCAACTTGATGGGCAAAGGTGACATTTCTGCCTTACCCTTTGAAGAAATCGCTGAGTTGTGCGAAAAGTATTCAAGGAGTAAAGCTAAAATGGGAAAGAGAAGCCTGTCATCAAGGGTCACAAAAACTGCCTCTGCAAGTGTCACCAGGGCCGAAATAGGGAATCTTTTAGAAGAATTTAAAACAGATTTGTTAAGCACTCTAGGGAACCAAATTGACACTTTAAAAGCCAAGAAGAAACAAGAAGATGAAGATCATATTATGGCTATCTTCTGCCCAAAATGCCGGAAGAAACATGCATTAAAAGATTGCCCTCTAGAGAACATCCAAGTTTGTGCTTTCAGTACTGAACATCATGATATGTTTAACTGTCCTAAAGTTAAAATTTTGCAGAACTGTAATATGGCAGCCAATACAGAGATGGAAAACGTGTATTACATGGGCACAAAGCGACCATGGCAGCCAAGGCCAGCAACCCAAGGTATGTTTCCAAATCAAAATCTGCAGTTTCCTATGAATGATCAAATGTATGCACAAAACTCATGGAATGTACCCATGCCATGGCAGCACCAAAACCAACCACAATAGCAATGGAGACCGTCTCAACAGTACTCCCAATCTTATCATACATATCCTCAATCATACCCACCTTACTCACAACCATATCAACAATACCAACAGCCGTATCCATCACATTCTCAACCATATCAGCAGTATCCTCAGCAAGTTGTCTATCAGCCCCAACCTCCTCAACAAGCACTGCCTGCTCCTCCACCAATAAATGCACCACAACTGCAATTTCCAGCTAACTCACAACCTCCCAGACCCACTCAAATTCCTGCTCAAACTGTCCCAAATCCGAATAGTAGAGCAGAGAGGCCAGCCTACAATGTAGAAGAAGGAACCTCATATTCCACACTGCCTTTGTAAAACATTAATTTGAGGTCTGGTAGGGTGCTCCACAAGGATTCTCCAATAACAGATAAGCAAGAAGAAAACACCAAAAAGGAAAATGAAATGACAAATCAAACAAAACCAAACAATGATACCAAAGACAAACAGATGCAACCACTGCATCCACCTTTTCCAGACCGATTGGTCCAAGTAAAACCACCACGGTCTATACCACAATTTGATGTCTTAGATGAACTTAAAAATGTCTACATAAAAATTCCATTGCTGCAAGCAATAAAAGACATTCCTATCTATACCAAAGCCATCAAAGACATGTGCCTCAAGAAGCCTGCTAGAAAAAGGATTGATCCTCAAACCATTCATGTTTTAGGAAATTTAGCAGGCCTTATGACCAATACCATCTCCATGGAGAAGTATGTTGATCCTGGCATTCCCAAAGTGACCACCATCATTAACAACATACGGATTCCAAACACTTTGATAGATCTTAGAGCCGCAATCAATGTCATGACTCTTGAAACCATGAGAACACTCCAGCTCATGAATTTGCAACGTACCACGATTTTTCTAGAACTAGCTGATAGGTCCAAAGTCATTCCTGAAGGGATTTTGGAAGACATCATTGTCTCACTGGACTCTTGGGAGTATCCAGTGGATTTCCTAGTCCTTCAACCCAAATCCAATTTAGGAGGACACCCTATCATCCTAGGTAGACCATGGTTAGCGACTGCCGATGCATTCATAGGATGTCGATCAGGCAACATGATCATTTCAAGAGGGACCAAAAGAAAACAACTCACCCTTTATCCATCGGCACAATCACCAGCAGTAACACATAATTTGTGGCTTGATGATAAATTTAATGATAAAGAGGAAGTACAATCTGTTTTTAGTATTGACCAAATCTATGATTTCCAGGAAGACAATAATGATTTGGTAGAATTATTCCTTTCTCAACCTGATATGTTTGAAAATTTGAGAAGTGAACAATATCATGCTGCAGATGTACTTTTGGCCCAAAACTTTCAGGAAACGCACCATCCAATCTTTGCAAACTACATTTCACGACATTTTTCCAGTTCAATCCATCACCAATACACAGAGTCAGATCACAGAGATTAGTCCAGGGAAAACTCTGAACATAGGCAATCACCTAGACTCATCTCAACAAGAGAAATTGATTAAACTCTTGAGGAAATACCAAAAAGCCTTTGCTTAGGACTACACCGATATGCATGGGATTCACCCCGACACATGCACTCACCATATCTATACAGATAGCACCATTAAACCAGTGAGGCAACCACAGAGAAGAATGAACCCCATGCTCCAAGATATTGTCAGAGAGGAATTGCAAAAACTTTTGAGAGTTAATTTTATATATCCTATTTCTGACAGTCAGTGGGTATCCCCATTGGTTATAGTGCCTAAGAAAAATGGTAAGTGGCGCATTTGTGTTGATTACAGACAGCTGAACAAAGCAACGCTCAAAGATTACTTCCCACTGCCATTTATTGACCAAGTGTTAGACACCCTAGCTGGCAAATCATCATTTTCTTTTCTTGATGGTTTCAGTGGCTACAACCAGATCAGGATCGCCTCTGAAGAACAGGACAAAACCACATTCACCTGTCCTTGGGGCACCTATGCCTACAATGTTTTGCCATTTGGACTTTGTAACACTCCAGCTACATTTCAGAGAGTTGTGTTAGCTATTTTCGCTGATTTAATTCATGATTGTGTTGAAGTCTACATGAATGATTTTTCAGTATATGGCAATTCATTTGAACATGCATTAGAAAATCTTGAGAGAGTTTTGAAAAGATGTATTGAAGCTAACCTGTCCCTCAGCAATGAAAAGTGCTTTATGATGTTAAAACGAAGGGATAGTTTTAGGCCACTATATTTCTTTTCAAGGCATCCAGGTTGACCCAGCCAAGATCCAGATCATTGCTGATTTGCCAGTTCCACAGAATCAGAGAGAGGTAAGAAGTTTCCTTGGGTATGCAAGCTACTACAGAAGATTCATTGAACATTTTAGTAAGATAGCTTTACCTTTGTTTAAACTTCTAACCAAAGATGTACTTTTCAACTGGAATGAGAACTGCCAACAAGCATTCAAACAACTCAAAAAGAAATTATCTACCGCACCAGTCTTGAGAGGGCCTAATTGGAGCCTACCATTTCATATCTTTACAGATGCATCTGACATTGCAGTAGGTGCATCCTTAGGCCAAAAAGAGGAATCTTGTACTTATGCCATTTATTTCATTAGTAAAAATCTAACACCTGCAGAGTTAAACTATACAGTTACAGAAAAGGAAACACTTGCCATCATTTATGCTGTGAATAAATTCCGACATTACATAACTGGTTATGAGGTCTTTGTACATACTGATCATTTGGCCATTAGACATTTAATGAATAAACCAATAACTAGTGGCAGAGTTACCAGATGGTTACTATTGTTACAGGAATTTAACATCACAGTGTTAGATAGACCAGGCAAAGAGAACCAGGTGGCAGATTTTCTCTCTAGACTGCAAAATCCAGGTGAGGTTGTTCCAGTTGAAGATTCTTTTCCAGATGAAAACTTATTTGCAATTTCCATAGTAACTCCTTGGTATGCTGATTTGGCCAATTATTTGTCTACAGGAAGGACACCTCCACACTTTACTGCAAAGGAAAGGAAGAGACTAGTCAAACAAAGTGCTAGATATTCATGGCTTAATGGCGATTTATTTTACACCGGTTATGATATGATTATTAGGAGATGTGTAAGAAATGATGAGGTAATTGATATTTTAAAATCTTGCCATGATGAACCGTGTGGTGGGCATTTTGCAGCGAAGCGGACAGCATTCAAAGTTCTTACTCTTGGATACTACTGGCCATCCATTTTCAAGGATGCCAAGAAGTATGTAAAGAGTTGTGACAACTACCAACGAATGGGCAGATCAACAGCTACCGATGAGATGCCCCTTCAGCCCCAAGTTCACTTAGAGCCATTTGACAAATGGGCTCTAGACTTTATAGGACCCATTAACCCAACCTCCAATGGTAAGAAGTACATCTTAGTATGTACTGATTACGTCACAAAGTGGGCTGAAGCAAAAGCACTGGTTAGAGCAACCGAACACACAGTAGTCAATTTCCTTTTTGAGGAGATTTTTGTGAGGTATGGAGTACCAAGGGAAATTGTGACTGATCAAGGTACTCAATTCACCTCAAAGTTAGTGAAGGACATCACAGACAAATACCAAATCAAGCATAGGAAAAGTACCCCTTACCATCCACAGGCCAATGGGCAGGTGGAATCAACAAACAAAACCTTGGAAGGCATCATTACTAAAACTGTTGCAATGAACAGGAAAAACTGGGAAGAGAAGCTCAAAGATGCACTCTGGGCTTACAGGATTACCTGGAAAGATACTACAGGATTTACACCATATCAGTTGGTGTACGGCAAAGAGGTAATGCTTCCTATTGAGTTCCAAATACATACTTTTAAACTGGCTGAAGATTTGCAAATTGATTTGGACCAAGCACAAAAAGAAAGAATTCAGTAGTTGAACCAGCTGGATGAGATGAGGCAGCAAGCAGAGGAAACCACAATCCTCATGCAAAAACAAAGGAAGCAGTGGCATGATGCACATATTAAGAAGAAGCAGTTCAAGGAAGGTGACTGGGCTTTACTTTTTGACTCAAAATTCAAAGATCATAAAGCCAAGTTCACTACCCATTGGATGGGCCCCTATGAAATTGTTCAGGCTTATGACAATGGTTCAGTCAAGCTCAAAACTATTGATGGAGAAGGTCACTCCTTCACAGTCAATGGTCATCGCCTGAAACTATACACCAAGCCCATCAGCAAGCAAGATTTTCTCTATACACTATCTTAGCAAAGAGAGGTTGAGGTACTGCAGCCCTCAGCTGCAGTATCACTGCCTTAGTTTCATTTCCTTTCAATTTCAGAGTCAAAAAGAAATAAAAAAAATTAATAAAAAAAATTAATATAAAACAAAAACTAAAAATATATATATATATATATATATATAAAATAAATAATGGGTTAGATGTGAAAACCAGTCTCTGGCACACTCTAACCTCGAATTCCTACTTGAAAACCAATTCGTTGGCGGGTAAGAATTCTCTTTCTTTTGTTCACTGTTTGATTTATCAGCTGAATCATGACTTGAGGACAAGTCAAAATTTTAGTCGGGGAGAGAGGCATCAGCACTTTGTTCTTTTATCTCTCCATTGTAAATTCTTAAAGATTTCTTATCCTATATCTTCACTGTAAATTTCCAAAGCAGCTTGTTCTAGCATTCCAGACTTCAGTAAATAAGCTGTTTTGTCATTGTTTTATCTCAGAGGGACCTGGTTATAAACATTATGCAGGGGGACCTGTTCTGTCCAGACAACTATGCTACCAACACCAGCAGTAATGGGACCTGTTTAAGACATTCAGAAGGGACCTGTTAAAGAAATTGACACCAAGGGCTACTTCAACAAAGTTTCATCAAGTTTCTACAAGGATTTGGGCACCAAGACTCCATCAAATGCCCAAGCTCAGTGAACTTGTATCAATATAATGAGCTGCATGAACATTTTCAAATTTTTCTCAAGGGACCTGTTACATCTTCAATCTTTCTCAAGGGACCTGTTACATCTTCAAATTTTTCTCAAAGGATCTGTGCATTCAATATTTCTTAGAGGACCTGTTACAACAAGCAAAAGAACAGTAAAAAAGGGACTAGCTACTCAGCATGTCAATACAACAACGACCAACAAAAGAGTAATATGTTTCTTATTCTTAAACATTTAATTTCTTAGATTGATTTTTAATGTAACTTTGATGACTGTGAACTGTTATGATCGATTTCAAGGACACCTACATTTCCTATCATCCCTTATTCCACCGATTCTTACCATACATCAACCTATTCATACTTCTAAACCCATTACCAACACATCAACCTTGTCATACATCCTACAGTCATACCAACATCCTCCATCTGACCGAATACCAACTGAAATAGGACACGTGGCGGATTGTGTTTTTAAATACAAGGGAAAGAGACAAATGTAAAGCAGCCTATTCATTTTATTCCACACAGCCAAATCATGACTCCACCACCCGACGTACCCAATGATTCAAGGGACTCCCCAAAACCATACCCAACATTATATATACATGCTCCCAGCGCTCTTGTGGTGACATCTATGTAAGCGTACAGCACTCCTCTGTTCTAAAATGAATGAATACGTTGTGAAGTGAGTACAGCCGGTTATCCCACCATCATTTCCGCATTTGATTCCCATAACTTTCAAAGTAGAATCAGAAGCAGTGAACGCCGAAAGAAGTATTATCATTTGGGTTCGATTTACACAGTGAGGATTGGAAGCAGTGAATGCCGAAAGAGGAAAGTATAACCACTCTGTTTCGACTCCCACCACAGTCATAAGACAATCGACCGGCCGAGCATCATATTGAAGATTAAGGGAAGCGATACACCAGGTAACAAATTTGAAATTTCTTTGTTAAAATTGTAAGAACATAAATAGAGAAGGGTTAGAGCACGACCCTCTGCCACTATGACTAATAGGGTCGAGCCGAGTGTGTTCGACAGTTCACAATATCATGAGGATTGCATTGAAATTCTCAGAGAAATACAGTGGTTACCATTTCTAGAGAAATTTCATGGAAGCAATGAGGAGGTTACCAAGCAATTTGCTTTCACATTCAATGGAGAGAAAGCCCTGATAGGTAACTTCTCATTCAGGGTTTCAGAGGATACTATAGCTCAGGCAATAGGGATTAGTCCAGAAGGGGAGAAGTATTTTAAAACCAAGCAATTTAAAGAGAAATCGTGGACACAGTTTATGTCTAGATCCAGAGTCTCATCAGTGAACTGGAAGAAGGGTGTTCCAAGAAGTTGGTTGATGCATCCCTGGGATGAGATGGTCTACATCCTTCAAAAATTCATAACCTGTGAAGGTCGTTACAGTATTTTCTATCTATACCACATTAAACTACTCCTCCACTTGAAGAAACAATGTGTTATCAGTCTACCATATTTTCTATTACAAAGCTTAACCAAGATGTCCAAGACTATCCAGAAGCAGAAGGGGAATGAAGACAAGAGCCTATATCACTTTGGCTTAATTAAAATTCTTATTGAGCATGAATTGCAGAGAAGAGGGAAACTGTGGAAAGAATTCCTAGCTGCTAATCAAATTAGAGATGAGGAAGATAAAGAAGAAGTGCAAGAGGACTCAGGGTTCATGAAGGACATTGATGAAGAAATTCCAGTATCCAAAGCCAGCAAGGCACCTCTACCTGTGGGCAGCATAAGGACCAGGAACATGAGAAAGGAAGATGCTAAGAGGGCCGAACAAGATAAAATTTTCACCACTTACTCACGAAGAACAAGGAGGACGCCAAAAGCCCAGTTACAAGAAGACTAGCTTGAATCCAATGCACTTGTACAAATGGATGTTGAGAGTGGTGACCACTCACTACCAGGACCAGAAGTTGATATAGAGGTAGAAAGCAATAACAAGCAAGAAAAATGTTCACCACCTCCCATTAAGAGACAGAAGAAATTGGAAAAACAAATTGAAGAATTAAAGGAAGAGCTCATGGAGGCTAATATGCTAGAAAAAGTTATCAAGAGAGAAAATGAAATGCTCCGGGCGCAGAGTAAAGAAACTCAGAAGAAGAATGAAAAGTTAAGGGAAAGAATCAGTGAACTGGAGGCTGAGCAAACTGAGATTTCTAACTGGGCCACTAAGTGGTACAATCAGAAGAAGACCCTCAAAGAAAGATACAAAAGGTTAAAGCAGGAGCTCAAGGGTCAGAAAGATAACCAGGTGAAAAATAATGTGACACATTGCTCAAGGCAGCAGAGATCCAGGTAGGGACAGAGTTCAAGGGAACCACTTCGGGGATAGCATGAGGACATGCTAATTCCTTAAGTCGGGGAGAGATGTTGGTATCATCCCAAGACCCCTTTTTCCTCCTAAAACATATCATTTACCCATTCCTTTTCATCACATATCCCTTAGAATCCTTTGAAATTGGTTAGTTAATAGTCTTATAGTTATTAAAATGCATTGAAATTGATTTAGGAAGTTTATGTTAAAGAATTAGAAGTTTTTGGTGAAATGGTTACAGGAAGTTCCAACATCTTGTAATTAGCTCATTGTTTGACATGTGGCACAACAGCTGGGCTAGAACGAAAGGCATGGATGAAAATTAGAATGTCCAAGCATGGAAAAACACCTATCCTACAGCCGAATCGACCCTCCTACATGCGCGGTCAACTCAGGTCAAAGCATGGCACACTGGCGACAAAGGCAGAAACAACAGCTCATTCTAATTTGATTTAGTTTTTGTTCTTTTTGAAATCAGTTAGGATAGAAACATTTTGAAAAGCTCGATGTAGTAAAAGTGGCAACAGCCAAATTCCGAATGTACATTCATTATCGAAATGACATGGTTGTGCTAGACATATGTAAATACAGTCCGAGTAATGGATGTAAAGGTTAATCGTTGTATCATTCTGAAACAGAGTTTTTGAACTTAATACTAAGAATCCAGTTACAGTTACGACTTGTGTCTCGTGCATTGATTTGATAGCCGGTCGAATATAGTCCAATGTACCTCTGGAACGCGGACGGGCCCTGCGTTCAACCGGTATACTGTTCTTTTCATTTTATTTGCACTTAGGTTATCATATGGTTTGCACAGTAGTTACGATTGATTGGATTTCGATTTCAATAGGTATCATATGGTTTGCACAGCAGTTACAATTAATTGGGTTTCGATTTCAATAGCTCTTGATTTCCATCGAATGTATATGGTTTGCGTTTGTGGTAATGCCTGAACAGTCATCACTGAGATCTTGAAGTGCGTCCTGTAAGGGATTCAATCCCTGTGTTGTCTTTTAAAAGCACTGTCATGAACTTTGTTTTCATTTCAAAATCCATTTATGATCTCTGTATATTTTGATATTGTATAAATATTAGTGAATGTTGGGTGTTTACTGAACAAGGGTTTTATGTGTAATGTCTTTGTAAGGAGATTGAGATCATTGTTGCAGTGATACACAGTGTTTAGTTTCAGTGTGTAATTTGGTAAATGCATTTAATGATAGTATTGTAATCAGGTATATTAGCAGAGTGACCTGAGTGTTTGGATGATAAGTGACATACCCCAGTCTTCCGTAAAGAAGCCCTGTGACCTACATCATAACCACTTAGCCAACAATCCTTTATGTCTATATACTTTAGACGCATGCCTCTAAGCTTACGCATCCTGGTCGATAATAAATATAGTCTAGTCTAGTACCCTAGCTAGAACACTACAATGATTTTTCTAGTGAACATCATTATAGTGATGAATAAAGTTATTCAGACACTGAATTAACAAGTGAGACAGAAGGTGATTCAGATGACGACACTGAAAGTGCAATATCCGTCACAACAGACAAAGGTAAGTGCTCAATATCACCTTTGCCTCCTTTGAATTCATTCTGTCCATATGAAAAAAGAACAACAACTTCAACCAATTTGCCACAACCAGAGGTTAGCCAAAAGGAACAGAATACATTATTGAGAAAGATTGTCAAAACTGATAGTTTTATTTATATTCCAGTTCAAGTGCAAGTAAAAAATGAATGGATCTCAGTAGATGCATTTGTTGATACTGGAGGCTCTAACAATTTGGCAAGACCATCTTTGTTCAAACCTCTGTGGAAACCTTTAAAAAACATACTGGTTTTAGAAACCATTGGAGGATCTATAAGCCTTACACATTACGTCAACAATGTTTCTTTAAAATTTGGGGGGAGTATTATAAAGATTTTAGCAATTCAGCATTACGATCCCTCAGAAAGCTTGAATGCCATTTATAAACTCTGTGCTACCTGTTACAATCAGCCAGGATAAGCTGATTATTAATCTAAAAAAGAAAGCTATCTCTGTACCTAGATTGTCTCTTGCAAATTCAGAAGCTAGGCATGAGAATAGTCAAAAAAGAGCAGGAACTAGGAGGCCATCAAAAGATTCAGATGATTGGCAAGAAGTTCTGCAAATCTATGAGGCCAGAGCAGAAAACAAATCAAAACAATTGGCATGTATTAATCCCAACTGGTCTACAGAACAGCAGGATATCTATCAAAGACTTCTAAAGAGTTGCTCGGACAACCCACAACAATTTTGGGAAACCGAGAGTCCGATGCAGGAGATTGTCACCTTACATGACAATGGAGTAAAAGGTAAGCTGATTCCATGTACACCAGCTGATGAGCAAGAAATAAGGAATCAAATTCAAGAATTACTAAAAATGCAGCTTATTGAGCCAAGCGAATCTCATTATGCTTGTTCTGCATTTCTAGTAAGAAATCATTCTGAGATTGTAAGAGGAAAGCCGAGGATGGTTATAAATTATAAACCTCTTAATGCCATAACTCAGAATTTTAATTATCCATTGCCAAGGCTAGAAACAATTATGCAGAAGATTCAACATAGTAAGGTGTTCAGCAAGTTTGATATGAAGTCGGGATATTACCAATTCTAGATCCAACCCGAAGACCGCCACAAAACTGCATTCATCTGTCCAGCAGGATTCTTTCAGTGGAAAGTTGTTCCGTTTGGTCTAAAAAATGCCCCAGCATTCTTCCAGAGAAGAATGGATTATATTTTTGCAAAATATGATTTTATTGTCACATACATAGATGATATATTAATTCATAGCCCAGATGTACATAGTCATCTAAAGCATTTAGAGATATTTTTAGAAGAAGTTCAAAAGCATGGGATAGTTCTATCAGAAATAAAGATGTCTTTGTTTCAAGATAATATTGATTTTTCGGGGATTAATGTTGCTAATGGTGCTATTCAGATGCAACCCCATGTGCTAACTAAATTGACAAATTTTCCTGATGAATTGAAGGACACAAAGACAATTCAGATATTTCTGGGAGTGTTAAATTATCTTCACAAATATATTCCAAATCTGTCTGAAAAAATAGCTCCAATCAGAAGGCACATCAATCAAGGTTGGTCTCAAGAAGCAACTGAAGTAGTAAAGAAGTTAAAAGAAGAATGTCAGCATCTGTCGAGACTTCAGCCACCAGGTGATGGTTTACTGATTTTATAGACTAATGCTTCATTAGATTTTTGGGCAGCTGTACTTTTGGAATAGAGAAAAAACAGTGAAGGTGAAACTGAAGAAAGACTGTGTGGATATGCTTCTGGAGAATTCACGCCAAGCCAAAAAAACTACTGCATAGCTGAAAAGGAGACTTTAGCTATATTTAATGGAATTTAGCGTTTTGAGGTATATCTCACCCCAGTCAAATTTTTAGTTACAACAGACTCCAGAAATTTCAAATTTTTTTTGTCTACAAAAATTTCAAGGCAAATTGCAAAAGGCAAGATTCTAGCCTGGCAAATCTGGTTTCAGCAGTTTGATTTTCAGGTTGAGTGGATACCAGGCAATTATAATTTCTTGACAGACTCCTTGACTAGAGACATGAATAAGATGTTTATAACTTGTAAATATTCAGTTTTCGAAATTCCAGGCAAAAATGCTAAAGATGATAACTTTGCCACTTTTGTAGATAGATTTCGAATTCTTGAAAATCATGCAGGAACCATTGTGGAAGAAATTAAAAAACTGGTGGGATTGAGATTAAGAAGGAACATGTGGATAAAAAAGTGCCAAGCTTGGCAATCAAAAAATTTGGGCATCTCCCTAGGCCTAGATGAAAATTTGGTAAAAGTTTTCTCTTTACCAAACATGAAAGTAAAACTCTTCTTTAAGAGTCTATGTGATCTATGGTCTAGTGTATTTACTGAAAGAATGATTTGGACACTTAGAGTTCTAAACTATTATCAGATCATTGGAAGTGTTTATTTTGCATTCAGTATCTATACAGGTGCAAGGATCTTGGATCTCGAAGAAATCCCCATAAAAGAAGAATTAATAAAGTTCCTAGTCTCTTTAAAGATTCCAGATATTTTTGAAGAACTTGAAGCATCCTTCTTACAAAGGATTGATGAAAATTATCATGTTACTGATACGTTCCCACAGTATGAGATCTTTGAAAATTTTGCAGATTGGGAGATCAGAGAAGGAATGTGTAAAAAGGTACAGGTTACCAGAGTATCTCAATGCATTCAAAGATCATTGCAATACTTGAGAACATTTGCGTTTCCTTAGGATTTTCATAGCCTAAGGCTGAGAGGAAGCATAGAACCAAATCCATTTGCTCAAGTATTCAGCCATGAACAGATTGGCGAATTGAAAACTGGTAACAATCAAGAATTAATTAAGCGGCATGCCGAATGGTTCCATGAATTTGGGAATCTAAGGTTAGATGAAAAGCTCCAAATTCTCAACAAAATGGATGGTTTACAAGGACAGCCTAAGGTTTTAAAGTTTGCAATTAATCAGAAGGCATTAGTCACTATTTTAGTTCTTTCTCCAAACTGGAATAATAATGTCATCCATATAATAAGCCTAATGATTTCCAATATAATTTGCACATCCATGATTTTTGAACTCGGTTGGCAGCATAGAGATTTTTTAAATGAAAACTGTAGATCATGGATCCAGCACGCAATCGAAAGCTCCACCAATATGTTCCAAATATTCAAATGGGAATTATTAGATGGCATTGAGCTGGCAGTACAAAGATCACTTGCAACCCGGAAAGCTTTTAAAGATTCTTTCCTTGACATTGAAATCAACGCACTGCATTTTTTGAACAAGTGGGAAAAGCAAGAATTGATGCATACACCTCAACAGCTGGGCCTCCATAAGATAAAAACGAATATTGAAAAGGGAGAATCATCATCAAAGGCATCTAGCAGGACAATAATGCCACCGAAAGAAAAAGATGAATTGACAGATGCTCAGGATCCCGAAGAAGGAATCGACGAAGAGTACAATCGTTTGATGGACAACCACCTCAAAAGGATAATTGATGAATACGAACCATCTCCAGGATCATCAGAAGAAGACATGTGGGAGAACAGGAGTCCGATGGGACCCTGGTAGAATCCTTGCTAGCAATGTGATATTGTGGTCACATGTTGTAGCAAGAATCTTTGTACCGGAAAGATTGAGTAGACACCATTGGTGAAAGAAATACTGACAGGACCCTCAATAATTCCATTTTATTTCATCATTGCTTAGATAGGTTTAGATTCGATAGAGTCCTATATAAGAAAGGGTCTGCAGAAGTTCAAGGCATCGATCGCTAGAGAGCATTGCCTGAGAGAACTCTGAGAATCCATGTTGTAATAAGCTTGTTGTATTCTGTTTGCTTTTATTAATATTGAAGCCTACTGGGCCGCCTGTCTGAGGACAGTTCCGCTATCCAAAAGTACCTTGATACTGTAAGGCGCTGGAGTTGTGAAGACCCGTGGAGAGAGGTCATGGTGCTCGCGCATGATCGGTTGAGGAAGGTTGCTTGTCTCAGACCAGTTGTTTGGAAAGCTTCGACTTTAATTAAAGTAAGTTCGAATGCTTCATCTTATTCTATGAATGTTAAGCATGACTCTTCTCTGTTGATCGGTCACCCCCATTTTGACACTACACATAGTAGGGAGTTCCTCTAGCTAAATCCTTCATCTCCTAACGGGTTACAAAGTAGTGACAGGATGGGAGAGGACAATGTTGTGGGTGTTATAGACATAGGTAAGTTGTCGGATGCATTCCCATCCGAATGCTTCATTTCAATATCTTTCATTATTATAACAACACCTAATTTGTCGGGTAGTATCCAATGTATTTAAGCATATAATTATTTGTGTTGCAAAAATATGGTCTGAATCACAAAGTTTCAATCACAACCACATGGGACCTATACCATCCCATTGAAAAGAAATTTGTCAGGAACGGTAGTTATTTAATTAACCAAATTGAGACAGGTTTGTTGTGTCTTATTCATATCATGTCTCATTGATTTTTTATTTCTTACAAATGGGCATATAGCACGTCCCTTTTGAGATAAAGGGTTGAATTGACTAGCAGGTCTTGTTTTTAAGAGCAAGATGCTCGTTCACTTGAGATTTACTATTTACAAAAGCATGAATTGGGTTATGTTCAAATATGTTACAACAAATAATACTTAAAGTCTTTATCACACTGGATTTTAGTTAGCTTTTCTTTTTCTTAAATGCACAAATTGAACTCTTCATTAGATACATTATAGGAAAGAATATTTCCAATTGGCCTTACACACTCACATATCACCACCCTTCTATAAAAAAGATACTGCATTACAATGCTTAATATGATACTAGAAAACTAGAATCTCTCAAGTAATGGAATTGATTAAGCACCCAAACAAACCTTCAAATTCTCTCCAGTTTCCAATGGTGAGTGCTCGTAGGAAAAATCTACCATTAAAATCCTTTTTATCCACTTCAATCTCTTCGACCACAAAGGATTTTGTCCATTTAATCTACACATGCAATTAGTTTTTGTTTGATATGTCGTAGTAGGATGTGTAGGAGAAAATATTGTGTATGCAGGAGCACTGTAGTGTAGCCATTCAAATTTCCTTGTATTTTTCTTCATGGATAAAAATCTACAGGTTATGTCAGTGAAGTTGTGTAAGTGTTGAATTCCTCCTCGAGGTTTGGAAATGCAACACAAAGAGACAATGCATATTCGCTCTAGCATTATTAATCCTCTTTCATGATGTTGTTCTTAGTGCCTTTTAAAATGCAAGGAAGCAAGGATAAGCTTTAAAAAAAGTTGCAATAGTAGATCCTTAACTATAACACAAGGAAAAAAATGTATTTATCCATATGATTCATGATGAATATGTAGTTATTGTTGGTTGCATTCTAGAACTATATGCTAGGGGTCAACATTGATTGTTTCTCTTCCATGAACTTTTATCTTTTAATTTCTTTTACCAATTTCATTGCCATCAATTTCTTGAACTCCATTTTGAAACACAACCCAAGAAGATACATTAAAGATCATGCCACCTTTGTTCTCAATGGAATTTGAGCTTACAACACCATTATCATGAACTAGCCTCTCAAACAAATGAAATGTTTTACAGGGGACCAAACAATGGTTGCACGACTCCATATCTGATTGGAAGAAAGGTGCATGGTGCTATTACTTCTAATATCGTGTTTCAAAATATTTTTATACTAAATGCATGATTATTTATTTGAAAATTACGAAATGTCTAGAGTCCTTTACTTACATGCTTATTGGAATACATGTATTTAGAGAATAAAGTACCCATCTACCTGTCACAAACAATAGTCAAAATTAGACTACTACAAAATTAATAGAATTCTTAAAAAACCTATAGAACCTTGCAATAAGCTTAAAAAATTTCAGACTTGTGTGACTTTCTTGTGCAATCTACAAAAATATTTTAGTAATTTGAATCTTAGAAAGAAAAATTAAAAGTGACACCTAGGTACTGTTTGTAAGAGCTACTCATTGCAATTGGAATTTAATGGTTCTCCAAATGGAAATAAAAATAATGTAAAAACAAAATACAAGTTCTATCACTTTTAATAGAGTATAACTACAACTGCCTCGACAACTGAAATAGTACAAGCAATTGAAAACTTTTTTATCTCACTTGACAATGTCAAGATTCATTTCCTAATATATCTATTGCTATTTTAGTGACAAATTTACCAAATGAGGTATTTTATACAATTAATAATTGCATAATGTCCTCCAGTAAAATAATCTAAGTATAAACTGAATGAAGGTTTCTAATACAACTACTCCTCATCCATTCTTTTTCTAAACTCATCCCAAGCCTATGTTGCAAAAATAATAAGAATTTTTGATACGCCTGCATCTACTACCTGCACAGTTGATGTCATTGTCTTAGCTACCTATTTATTGACTTGAGCATGATCAAGCTACTTTTTCTGCAATCTTGTATTAAGCTTCTTATGGTGTTTTGGATGTCAGAAAAGTTCATGACATCAACAGACAAATCCTAAGTAGTAGATGAAAAACGTGTTTATTTTCAAAACAAATAATAATTCAAATTCAATTATATCATAGTTGAATATTTGAAAAATCCTAATATTGTTTCCATAGGAGAAAGCAATCAAATACAATTGTTGATACAATAGAAAAAGTGTTAGAGAGTTGGTTCTACACTGATTTTTGTCTCCAACAGGTTAATCACAATTACATGAACATTTTAATACACAAATGAAGTATCTTTTTTAGACCAATATACTCACAATGTCCTCTTCTATAGATGATAATGAGGTTAATCTAGGGAATTCATTCTTATTTATCTTCTTCATTGTCAATGAAATTAGAGGATGACTTTCTAGGTTTCCTTGGGTTGGTGCTCTAAACCTTTAGTTGTGCTTGCATATTTAGTAATGTTTATGCAAGAACATATTGAATCGTGAAATTAAGTAGTGAAAAATACAAAATGGGCCTTTCAAGTGATCATAGCTCCCACAATTTTTTTTTTCAAAAGAGAAAATAGGTCACCAAAGGTTTCAACATGGGCCATGCTTCATGATATGGATCATCAATTTGAGTTGCAAGTATACATGTTCTCCTTCCAAGATGGATTTCATTTACACTTGGTCTTCTCGACCACATCAAATTAATATTAGAGAAATTATGAGGTAAAAAATGGCTTCAAAACAAAAATTTACAACCAAAATCAACCTTATAAGAACCAATAGGATTCAAGTTGATAGGGGAGAGATGTCTAATGTTGTGCAAGGACCAGTAATTTTTATAGTATTGGTCCCACCAAGCCACCCGAAATTGAGAGATGTGCAACCAATATTTAAACAAATACAATTAACATTAAGTGAAAATATCTTTTAATTTATGTCCAAAATTTCCCAAAACATTGACTAAGCCCACGACTATCCATAAATAGTATTTTAATTATAAATAGTACAAATCATCTTGTCCCAACTAGAAAATAAATAAAACCTTAAGTCCTTCCAAAATGGTCTATTCCAGAAGTACAAAGTAGCAGTCACTTCAACCCCCACTAATATGAACTGAAGCTATGTATCCCAAATGCATATTAATACCTACACATAATACGCGTTAATCTATGTCAGCCATATCTTGTGTTATTCAACATTTAAACCCATTGTGTTCAATAAATTGTTGAAAATGGTAACAAGAAATGCTAAAAATAGAAGTGCTAAAAATACCATTATTATAAATAGTAGTTTGGGTACCAGTGTTGGATTGAGCAACATGGAATGAAAAATGGAAGTGCTAAAAATAGCATTGCTATTTTTAGCAGTTCAGGATGGATTTCTATTTTAGTCAATTCCTAAACTAAATAGTGAAGTAAAATTCGAATTTGAACTTAACAGCTGTCTTAAAATAAATTAATTAATTCACCATGAGTTAATTAGTTGTGAAAAATCAAACATGAAGTCTATGTGAGGACATGCAACAGTTTCTCTATTAATTGAGGAATTTATCCATCAGTTAAAGAGATAAGGATAAGTTCTAATTTGAGTTGTAATTAGTTGGCTCATTTAACTGAGTCAAGTCCAGTTAAATTGATTTAAACAGTTTGTTTAAATTAATGTGAGTTCAGTTAGTTAATGCATGCTTGCATATAACCGTTGCACTTCAAATACCTGAATATTCTCTCATGAATAACTCATGCATGTCAATTCAGATAGAGACCTAGTTGAGATCAGAGGAGGGATAGTGTACTATCAGTTGGATGGATTTTTCCTATAAAGGAAACTCATCCACGGAGAAGGATTCATCTCCTTCAGGATTGCGCAGTTGGATCAGAGGTTAGTGTGTGTGTGAAGAGGCCAATTCACACATGTGGCTTCACTGGACCCCAAGAAAAATTGCGCAAGGAAATAGGAGGCTTGGAGGGAAGATTAAGAGGTTTGAGAGAGGCCTTTGACTATTTATGAGCAACAGAGGTATTGCAGAGAGAGCATGATAGCTTTTGAGCTGATTCTTTTTGTAATACTGGCTATATTTCCACTTGTATGATAATACAGAGTTGGGGTTTTAGGCTAAGGCTTTCCCCGTGATATTTCTTTTGTGTTATGTGTGATTGATTTCTCATTCTTAGTTATATGTGTTCTCTTGATCTTGCTCAATTCGATTAAGCTTCCGCAAAGTGTTGTAGAAGTAGATCTTGTATTGCATTTTAATATATTGCATAATTTTTTGATCTACAATGGGAATTTCTACATGGTATCAGAGCAAAGGTGATCAGAGCTGTGAACGGTATACGAAGAAGAGAAATTGAAGTAAAAAAAAAAATGGGCCGCGAGTTTGCAGAGCAGATCTGAAAATTTTTGTGCAAAATTTTCAGAAACAAATAGCAGATTTGGATTCCTTGCGAAACATGTCCAAATTCAAAAAAAAAAATCGGCTGAATCAGAGTTCGGATGAGGGAGATATCGCTGATTTAAAATCAGCTCTTTTTCCAGAAAATTTCTTGACGGCGAGAAAGATGAAACTGATTGGTGTGCTAGCCAAGACCCTGTATGCTCTTGAGGTTCAAGATGCATGCAAAGCCTTGAGGAGCAAGACAAATGTTAGATACTTTGTGGTTGAGAGGGAGAGTAAATTACCTCTCAACATGCAGCGCCAGAAGAAGTCTCAGACAATTGTGGAGGAGCCACAATTAGTGAAACAACTTCAGGGGGTTGTGGAGCAGCCACACTTGGAGAAGCCGAGAGGATATCAAGTAGAGACACCTACTCATGCAGAGACGTCCAGTAGAGGGAAATTTCGAGCCAAGTGGGCAGAGGGATCACATGCATCCATACCTCCAGGTAGGAGGTGGGGCGATGTGGAGTGATCATCCCAAGAAGGTTGGAATAGGGGCAGGATCTTTGAGGTATCCAACCTCTTTGATTTGACTTTGCTACAAGAGCCCCGATGAGGAGTAGCAGGACTGGCTGAGTGGGTAGAGACAGATGCGGATGGAATGACAAAGAGAGCTACAGTGCAAGAGTCTGAAGACTGTGTAGAGCTAGCAGGTTGCAACAATGCGAGAGGCACATGAGTGTTGCACCAATGCAGGATGGCACAGAGAGGTGTGCAATGGTGCGAGATGCATGGAGTGTTGCAACAGCTCAAAGGTTAGAGAGTGATCACTTGCCAATAGCAGGTAGATCTTCAGCATCAGAGTATGTTTCTAGCCCAACAGAGAGGTTAGTGGGGAGCTTTTTTGTTCCTAGAGTTGCTAGAGCAACCACATTTGGTAGAAGTGTTGCATGCAGAACATTCCAAAGGTACAGGATCGGGTTCAAGTTGAATGCCTTTCTTGTTGAGAGGGAGTGTTGAAAATGGCAACAAGAAATGCTAAAAATAGAAGTGCTAAAAATATCACTGCTATAAATAGCAATTTGGGTACCAGTGCTGGATTGAGCAACACGGAATGAAAAATGGAAGTGCTAAAATAACATTTCTATTTTTAGCAATTCGGGATGGATTCCTATTTTAGTCAGTCCCTAAACTAAAATAGTGAAGTAAAATTTGAATTTGAACTTAACAGTTGTTTGAAAATAAATTAGTTAATTCACCATGAGTTAATTAGTTGTGAAAAATCAAACATGAAGTCTATGTGACGACATGAAATAGTTTCTCTATTAATTGAGGAATTTATTCATCAGTTAAAGGGATAAGGATGAGTTATAATTTGAGTTGTAATTAGTTGGCTCATTTAACTAAGTCAAGTCCAATTAGATTGATTTAAACAGTTTGTTTAAATTAATGTGAGTTTAGTTAGTTAATGCATGCTTGCATATAACTGCTGCACTTCAGATAACTAAATATTATCTCATGAATAACTCATGCATGTCAGTTCAAACAGAGACCCAGTTGAGATCAGAGGAGGGACAGTGTACTATCAGTTGGATGGATTTTTCCTATAAAGGAAACTCATCCATGGAGAAGGATTTATCTCCTTCAGGATTGCGCAGTTGGATCAGAGGTTAGTGTGTGTGTGAAGAGGCCAGTTCACACATGTGACTTCACTGGACCCCAAGAAAAATTGCGCAAAGAAATAGGAGGCTTGGAGGGCAGATCAGGAGGTTTGAGAGAGGCCTTTGACTGTCTATGAGCAGCAGAGGTATTGCAGAGAGAGCAGGATAGCTTTTGAGTTGATTCTTTTTGTAATACTAGCTATATTTCCACTTGTATGATAATATAGAGTTGGGGTTTTAGGCTGAGGCTTTCCCCGTGATATTTCTTCTGTGTTATGTGTGATTGATTTCTCATTCTCAGTTATATGTGTTCTCTTTATCTTGCTTAATTCGATTAAGCTTCCGCAAAGTGTTGTAGAAGTAAATCTTCTATTTTGTTTTAGTATATTGCATAATCTGTTGATCTATAGTGGGAATTTCTACATAAATTACACCCAACCCAATAACTTTAATAAATGAAACCCAACCCATTATATTTCCCATTAAAACAAATAAAAGCACATGGATCAACAATAACAAATTCCCAGCCATTGGATCACATCGGAATCAATCCAGATCATACATTCAAAATGAAGCCATTACAGTCCATGTCCATCCTTTCCACCAATTAAATTCAAGTGAAAAAACTATAAAAGGGGTTCAACCATTGCTGAAGTTGCGTGTTTAACATTCAAACTATTCACTAGCCCTGGAGACAAACCATCACAGAACATTTCATAGTATATTCAAGTTGGTTATTTCAGTTAAAACATAGTTTTCATACAACTTTATTTTCATTTCTCACAGTTTTTATTTCAGTTTTCTTACAGTTTTATTTTCATTAAAATATATATTTTTTCTATTTTTCTATATTCTGAGTCATTTGCAAGTTGACTAGAAAATATGACACACTCAGAGTATTGGCTTGTATGGCTACCTATAGATGAAAAAGAACAGAACTCGTTTCTAGTTCAATATCAATCCTTTTCTACAATAGAAATTCCAAGCAGGAAGGACTTCATATAAAGTTCTACACATTCATCCCAAAGCCAAAACAATGTCATAAAAAGTAGTTCCTCAATCAAAATTAATTGGAAAATGAGCCTCCTAGTTCCAATTTAAGAACAACTAGATGACCATTTGAATTAACAAGGAGAATCCACAATAATTTTTCCAAAAGGATGTCTAGGGTTTAGCATAAATTGATGACATGTGGATATAAACAATGGAAAATTATTTAGCGTAAATGACAACAGTTCCTTGATCAAGTGGCTATCAGTGACAAACTTGGAAATGCAAAAAGAGACATAGAAACTCCTTTATGCTTCCCTTTCTTCTAGTATTTGTCATATTTGTTGAGACATGAAATCAATATAGATTAAATTTAGATTAATTTTCTACTGAATAAGATGAAGATCATCGTTGTTTTTGCATTCTCTTATTTTTTTCATTTCTCTCAGTTGCATTTGAAGAGGAAATCTCTATCAATTGTTTTCCCTTGCAACATTTTCATAATCACTATGTTTCTCTATAACCTAATTACCTACTTAGCATTCAAATGCTCAAGATAATTCATCTGTATTTCAAATTTTCTTAAACCCACATTATCCTTCCCTTCATCAACTATGACATATTTTATGACAGTATCCTCTCCCTCTACCTTGTCAATCATTTTGTGGAACATCCACTCAAATCAATCTCCAAACTTCCCTTTTATCCTTTTAACTAAGTTTTTAACATTTCCATTAATTATTTTAGGATGTCTTTGAGTGTTTCCAACCTTGTCAGACTTGAAATGGAGAAATAAGAATTCCCTATCCAATTCAAAATTCAACAGACTTTATAGTTTTCAAGATTTAAGAATTTAATTTAAGTCAAACAATAGTAACTAGACTAGATCAATATCTTAGCCAAAAAAAGAACCAAGTGTCACTTTTTTTAGTTGAAATTCCTCCTAGAGATTCCTTCATGCTTGAAGAGTGTTATCTATAGGAATAACAATATTGACAAACTCATAACCATTCCCACAATAAATTTGACAAACTCAGAACCATTCCCACAATAAATTTGACAAACTTGGAACCATTCCCATAATAGGAGAATCATTGACCATTACTAAGGCAAGCCTAGAGCTTCTATTGAGATGCTAAATTTCTTTAGCAAGGCAAGCCTACAAATTCCTTCATTCATGAATACTGTGATGATTAGGAATAACAATAATGACAAACATGATGCTAAACAATTTAATTCAAACAATAGTAATTAGACCAAATCAACAGCTTACCCAGAAAAGGAACCAGGTGTCACTTTTTTTGGTAGAAATTCCTCGTAGAGCTTCCTTCATGCCTGAAGAGTGTTATCTATAGGAATAATAGTATTGACTAACTCAAAACCATTCCCACAATAAATTTGACAAACTCAAAACCATTCCCACAATAGGAGAATCACTAACCATTACTAAGGCAAGCCTAGAGCTTCTATTGAGTTGCTAAATTCCTTTAGCAAGGAAAGCCTACAACTTCCTTCATTCCTGGAGATTGTGATGATTATGAATAACAATAATGACAAACATGAGGCTAAAAAATTTAATTCAAACAACAATAACTAGGCAACCATGATATGTCAAACAACACCCACGGATCACGCAGCAGCAACGATCCAGTGATTAACAGCGTTGATCCATCGATCAAGCACTCATCCTCCAAAACTGGGCACACCACTTCCGACTTGATCCTGCCTCCTTCATTATGGGATCCTCACACAGATGCTCACATAGATCCTCACTCTCAACAACAGATCCTCACACAGATCCTTTCATGGCCAGGTTCACCACGTGGATCTTCCAAGCCGATTTCTTTTCCTTCTGACAGGGTCAGCGCGATCTACCACTGAGGATTCGTGAAGATCATCACCCTTATACAACACGGATTCGACGTTCGTCGCAACTATTCAGCAAGGCATCATGACGTTCCACCCAAACTTGCACCGAGTTTTTAAAATAAACCCGGGTGAAGTATTACAGTGCAATCATCGCGACAATTTCGCCTTAGTCGCACCCTTCACTCAGCGTACAGGATCGATAGCCCTGAAGCTCTAATACCATGATAAAAAGTGAATATATTAACTAAATGGCTCTCCAGGTGAGATACCTGGAGAGTGTACAAACACTCATACACACCCTATTGCCATTGAGTCAGATGAGCCTCAAATATATAGGCTTTCACACTAACGGGATGGTTTCAACCACTCCCTAGATATTAGGATCTGAGGTCTAAGATTAGAGTCTCAATCCTATCATCATAACAATAATCTAAGTTTAGCTTTCTCCATTACTTCCAATAGAGGTGGCATCCGCTACCTTAAAGTGTCGAATTGCAAGAGTCGTCGCCACGGCATAAGGAGAGACAACATTGACTCGGATCTCGTATTTGCCAAGCTCAGCTGCGCCGTTCTTGGTCAGCCCTGTCACTCCATGCTTCGAAGCCTTTTATCAGTATGGACCGAATCTTCCTCCTACACTTGCAATGCTAGCAGTAGAGATTATGGTGCCCTTCTTCCGCGGGAGCATCACGCAGGCGGCGTGCTTAATGCCCAGCATCACTCCTCTCAGGTTTACCCTCATCACTCGATCAAAGTCTTCCATGTCATACTCCGTTGTGCTTTTACTTGCAACGATTGTTCCTGCATTGTTATACATGATATCGAGTTGCCCGTGCTTCTCCATGGCCAAATCCACCACTGTGCTCACCTCTTCCTCTTTGCTCACATCACAATGCACATAAGTTGGGTGAGGGGAAACGGATTCTGCAAGCTTTCTCCCCACTTTGTCTGCAATTTCTGCGATTAGGATTTTGGCTCCGTTCTCTGTGAAAAGCCGAACGATGGCTTCTCCGATGCCCGCTGCTCCGCTGGTAATTATTGCGACCTTTCCCTCCAATCTGCAGTCAAAGATCGTTCGTCGGAATTTTTATAAAAGAGTAGTTTAACGAGGCTATAAATTTACTTAAAATTAGTGGAAATTTCGGTATAATTTTTGTCAAAATCTAGTAGAAATTTTGGGAAATCTGGGTTACAAGCTTCATAATTTTGCTTGAAATTTTGGAGAATCTGGGTTGTCCAAAAAGTTTTGGTTTTGATAGTGCTGAATCTATTTTCACCATAAAAAACTATTCAAACATTTTTACAAATTTTTTGAAATAAAAATGTCTTCAACTAAAAATAATTTTAAAAAAAAATAATAATGTTATAATAAATCTAAGAAAGGAAAAAAAATAATATTTTAAAAAATTATTAATTTTAAATAAAAAAATCAAAATAATTTTTACTTTCAAATATTATTTAAAATTTTGATGAAATTTGAAATAAGGATGAAATTTGACTCAACACTCAAACACTCAAACACTCAATCACTCAATCACTTGGTTAAGTGACTCTCTATGTTTAGCCAACTCCACATACAAAGGTAATTACTATTTCTAGTAAAAAATATAATTTAATTAATAAATAGGTAAATAGTCATGATAATAAATTTACTTAATTTGCACATCCATATCCCATCAACACTCTGCAATCTATTTATCTCCCTTCATTAGCTTCTCTAAACAAATTATCTATTAGATATAGATTAGCTGACTAGTATGAAGTTAGTCTCACCCCTACTTAACCACTATTAAAAAATTAAACTATGTTAACAAAACATTTAAACGGAACAAACTTTACACAAAGTCTTTCAATAATCTTTAAAAAAACATCAACTCGAAATCATGGCTTACTCCCATGTAATTTATGGTTTCGTTGCTTCTCTAAAACACGTAATTCTACAACAGAGCAAAAACATTTACATCTTTAAGCTACTGTGAAAAGTCAACATGTCATGTTTCACCGAACTCTCGAATACATAGATTGCAAAAAGATTAGGGGGGTCTGCTCGTGTGATTACCGTTGATTGCTATCACAGGCCCCAAATGAATCGGCCTCTTGGATAGACATGGTCGTGAACCAGATCTGGGTAATTAGATGACGTAGGAAGCCTCAGATGCAATTACAGGGAGAGGTCGCTGCGTATATTTTTGCAAGCAGCGCTCAGGGATGGCGAATGCTATTTCCAACCCTATAGTTTCATAAATATCTATCTTTTACACCCATAGACCCATTTTCATTATGTCATCGCATGTTCCCGACCATGCATCCATTGAATGTTGACGTAAGGAGGGGTGTAAGGACGGGTATTTATGGAGCTATAGGGTTGGAAATGGCATTTGCCCCTAGGGAGGCAAGATATAGAAGCCATCACAACGGACCCAGTGCATTAATAGTAATGTACTCACATGTTTGCCAGGTCCCAACCATATCAACATCAATAAAAAGTTTTTGACGGACTCTCCTTTATCGGATTCCTAATAGTTACACTCATAGTTACCAAGTTCGAATTCGGATTGGAATTCAATATAATAAAAATTTGAATGAAGTTTTTTTAATTTGCTAAAAATTCAATAATATACATAAAAATTTGAATATGTATAATTTAATTTTTAGGTTTTAGGTTTTCAAAACTTTCTAATAACTTTATAATATAACAACTTTAAAGATGCAATTCACCTTTTAAAAAAAACACACCTATTTTTGCTGGAAAACTTAAATCTAAAATCTAAAGAATCTAATAGCTCTCTATCTATTATCTAATAAATAATTAGATATTTAAAAAATCACCATTCTAAGCTTATTTATGTAGCATTTGTCAAAATAGAAATATATTTGAAAAATTAGTAATAATTTATTTTCAACCATCAGTTATTTTTCTTGTTTTCTTGATTTTCCTACCTTCCAAAGCAAGAGCTAATTTGAAAAAGATAAATTTTCCAATTTGACAATTGTTTCTATTTTTCTTTATTTTCTATGTAATTTTTCTAAATACCCATCCTTATCATTATCATTATCTATATGTTAAGACTTCAACATTATATGCCCACAAATCCGGATCAAAAGAGACAAGTTTATTTATTGGTTTCATCTTCTAATAATCGAAGCGATGCAAGTATATTGATAGTTTCATCTTGTGATCAGAAAACCTAAGCAAACAACCATCAACAAGACTCATTGGGTTGGCAAGAGAACACACTTCAAGCCCAATTTCTATATCAGATAGGGCACTCCACCAGCACAAGATCTAAACTCATAGAAGCAACATAACCAGTAACAAGGTAAGCAACTTAGACTCATAGAAGAAACATAACCAATAACAAGGTAAGCAACTTAACCAACTAAATATTCAAATTTTAATAGTAGATAAGAAAAGTAAATAGATATACCAAATCTAAGAAAAATGTGAAAATCATGTTGTTATATTGATGATGATGATGGTGGTGGTGGTGGTGGTGGTTAACGCCCGCTGAGACCTAACATTGGTCTATTGGAGTTAAAAAAACAAATTATAAAACATTCCCTCTCACAATGGACTCATAACTTCAACTAAAACTATAGCTATAAACAATGTTCAACGTTAAATTTATGACTCAATTTTATCTTGAAAACATTGAATGAGAGAATATCTAAATTTAATGGCTATGGTTACAGTGATGTGATGTGAGGATTCTTTTGATATAAACATGTCTAAACAAAATTTATTCGAAAAATCACGGAAATTTGGGCAAAATTTAGTAGAAATTTTTGTATATTTATTTTATCCTCTATACAAATTTGCATACCAAAATTTTGTGATAATGTGACTCTCCATTGCATTTCCGTAATTACAGAAAGGTAACCACTCTTTACAGATAATAAAGACAATACATACGAAATGTACAGCACTTCAAAAGTTTCTGATAATGTGACTCTCCATTGCATTTTCGTAATTATAGGAAGGTGACACTCTTTCCCGATAATAAAGACAATAGATACGTAAAAAGAAAGGAAGGTATATTATTTATTTTGAGTAAGGACATAAGTAGAGTAAGTATTATTTATTTTGAGTAAGGATTTAATCTGAACCGGATTGAACCGGAGCTGGAGTGAATTATTTACGTGTAAATTTTTTTAAAGTGTAAAATATAATGTGTTATTTTTCATTATTTAAAGTATATTTTTAAATACTAAATAGAATATATAAGACTAAACAAACTTTTAACCATAAAAATTTAAGTTTTTCATAATATATATACAATTTTTTTAAAATAATATATATATATATATATATATATATATATATATATATATATATATATATATAATTTATGTTAAAATATTTTATCACATAAATTAAAAATGGTTTTCTATTATTAATATATTTTTAAGTATATGCCAATATTAATTCTTATTAAAATATTTTATTAATAACCCAAATATAATTTATTTATTTTTTATATAGAACATTAATTTTTTTATTTTAACATTTTTTTTCTATATATAGATATATATGAAGTTCACATGGACATAAATTAATTAACATAGATTTTGAAATAGTTTATTTAAATCTCTTGTTAAAATATTTTTTAAAAATATAAGATTTAAGCATCTTACTCATATGTTTTTTTTACTTCTATTCATTTTTTTAATTATAGGGGACATTATTTTTATTTTAAAGAGTGATGGATGCACAAACTTACACATCCCCTCATACTAGGTTGTAAAATGAGCCTCTCAGGTCAACAATATTATTACAATGAGAATATTCACTGTCATGTATTAAGTGAAAGATGTTGTTGAGGGAGTCATAATTTTGCTGGCATATTGCAAGTGATTTTTTTTTTCAAAAAAATTGACCATAGGAGTGTTTGAATTGTTTTTTTAATGGTGGAAATGGATTGCAACACCATAAAAAATATTTGGGCACCCAAAACCGTGAAACTTTACAGCTATAACCCAAATTTCCCAAAATGTTTAGTGAAAATCATGCCAAAATTTCACTATTTTCCAAACAAAAATGTCTTAAGAGAATGATTCATATATTATGATGATAAATATAACTATCGTCCACTTATATTATAATGATAAACATTAAGTGTCATAGAGTTAGTTAAAAATTAGTTTGGTTTACTATCTTTTCAGTTTTTTTTTTTTTATTGAATATTATTTTATTTTTATTGAACATATTAGATGTAAATACCCTGATATTACTTTATTGAGCGGAAAGGCTCATTCTACAGCCTAGGAGAGTCTCATTCTACAACGAAAGAATGGTTAAAATTGTTATTTGGTCTTATATATACTCTATTTAACATTTAAAAATATAATTTAAACAATAAAAAATAACACACTATATTTTGCACTCTCAAAAAATTTACACATGAAAAAATTTGATTCCTCTTAATTCATATTAAATCCATACTTAAAATAAATTTACGCTAATTTTTATCCAATAAACAAAATATAAATATACCCTACCAATAATTGACCTACATAAATATCCTGATATTACTTTATTTTTGTCCGTTATTTTTATCCCAACGGACAAAGTGTAAATGGACCTGGCCAATAATTGACTAACATAATTGACTTAATGCTTTATTTTTATCCCACCGGACAAAGTGTAAAGGGACGTGGCCAATAATTAAGTTACATAATTGACGATGGTTGCATTGTTGATATTAAAACTTTTGGGATGCTCGTTATGACGGTGGTATCGCATTCCTTTTATACTCTTCAACCATACAAAAACCCTACCCAAGCCTATCGGAAATCTAAGCTTCAAGCAAGGTCTGTTTTACGCCTCTCCCAATCTGCAATTTGATGACGTTGAAGTAGGTTTATAGGCTTCAGGGTTCTATGGTTATACATGTAAAGTTGAGTGTTTATTTTAATATTAATAATGTTATAAATAAATACATAAAATTAGATAAATTATTCTTATCAGAATATCACATAATTGAGACAATCTCTCAATCTCATACTAATTTAGGAAACATTTTATTGGAGATAATTGATTAAATCCAAAATCTAACTAGTGCCTAATACTTGGAAACAAATTCTCCTTGGAGACCAAGTGTTCTACTCATGACCAATTATGGCAATAACAACAAATATGATCATACTTAAGATAAGTAGGACATACATATATCAACACCCCCTAAACAATTATAACAACACCAAGCCCCCTCAAGGCTTTTTGAGGGGACAAGGTGCCTATACCTAACCTCTAATATTACTTTGTGGAATTTGGGATATCAAAATTCCTCTTCTTTCAACCATCTTAACATTGTTTTATGAGATAATCATCTCCTTCTGCTCATTGAGAGCTTTCGAACAATATAAATTTTATTCAAATCCAAGCTCTGGACATAAAGTTATGGCTATAAGAAGATTATCCCTTCTTGGTGCCATGTTAGCATCCATACTGTTGACATCTAACATACACATGGAAATAATTTTTCCCACATGTTTGCACCATACAACACCACCTCAGCGAACATGTGGCTCACATGTGGTAGTCTCTACCAACATGCTACCATTGCACTTGACATGTTAGCACCACTCGTATTTGCATCTATGATTTCTAATAGATCCCCATTATTGTGATTTCTCAAATTCCCAGTCTTTTGAATTCCATCGGAGAATTTCAAAACTTTTGGATCCATCTAAATCTAGGATTTCCTTCTCCTTTTCTAGCGGCTTTTTGAAGCATTAGGATTCCCATTAATTTCAATGAGTTGACCCTCTAGATATATGGATATAGGAAATCTTAAAAGTCCCATTTAAATGAAACTCTAGATTTTTGGATCTCTACCATCTAGAACCTTTGTCATGCACATCATCTCTACATTCACTACCACCCGGCTTCCATGTCAACAATCACGTGCTTTACACTTCAGGTCACCCTCATGCCTTATCATCAACGATCAGTGGGTTCAAATCTCTGCTCATATGAATATCTAGATTTATAGCATTTCCATATTCATCAAAACCCATTTAGATTGGAAAAAACCCAAAATGCCAAATTTCACAAAATTCTGGATTTTCGAATTTTGGGAGCAATATCATTTGTCATGATAGGTGAGATGTTGATTGCCACATCAAAACTTTTTCACCACAATTCCACATCATATTTCCATGTTGGTATGTCATGCCACCACAAATTGTCTCAATGTGATATGTCATCATGCCATGTTAGCACCTACCTAGTTATAAGATCTATGGGTGTTCACATAGATTCCACGTAACTTCCACATGGTTTTCTTTGCTAGTTCTAGGTTTGAGTTTCGCAGTAAATTTCTTTAAAATTTTCCAAATGCCCAACCTTTCACCCCTTGATAGACCCCAATTCTTGATCTTTATCACTTGATAGATCTTGATGCCCAGTCTACATCAATTGATAGATTTGGATACTTGATGGATTTTGGATTTATGCTTCTTTTGGTCCTTTCCACTAGCCCATGGTCAAGGCTCTTGTCAATCCATGTGACCAAGGGCTATGGAGAAAATTATAATCCACAAATTTCCAAACATCCACTAAGATTTCAAGTTTATTTCAAAGGACTAAAATGGATTTTGATAGGGAATAGGCTTTTCCAAAAGAATTTTGAAATTCCAAAAGTCTTTGATAACCTATAAAAAATTATAAAGCACTATCCACAACCAAGTTGTTACTCTAAAGCAGGAAAAGAGATGCCCAATGGCCAAATACACAACTTCACCAAGCTGAATGAGACTCTCCTCACTCCTTTGGAACTACAAACCTCACACATGGAACTCCAAACTCTTATAAATAGAGAAGCTACAACTTTGGCTTATCTCTTGAGAAAACAATGTCCCTAATAAGAAAATAACATTAAGCCTTCTTATCATCAAACAGGGATATAACACAATTGTTCCATCCCACATTTGGCATACCCTAGGCCATGCACACTAACATAGTAGATTTATATCCCTAGAGCTCATTACAACATTTTATTTCACTGACTATAGCTCTTTATAGAATTTCACTGATGGGAAGAGACACGGTATAAGGGGAATCACTAAATGAATTAAACAATAATATCATAAGGAGTGATTCCAAAAGCCTATTCTCAAGAGAGGCTCAGACAAATGGCTTACTTACTTAATATGCAAGGTGATAGGCTCTCTAGGAAGGGTGAAGGGAATTCTTGAGTTTAGGTCTAAGGAATATGCTTTAACAAGAAGGTTCCTAGACTCAAGGATCCCAATGAAGGAATGGCTTCCAAGTAATCCTTGTGGAATTTGAGTTGCAAATTTGTGGGACCACAAAGAAGCCAAGTGGACCCAAACTAGGTCAAGAGTGTGGAGTTGATCACTCAAGGAGGGGATTGACCTAATTGGGGAGGAGAATAAGATCAAATGGCTATTCGTATTTTTAGGTTTGAGTGCAATGATCCAAATGAGGATACCAACCAAAGTCAACCTCAGAAAGGAATTAGTCTTGTAGCTAGGGCTTGTTATATCTTGGGATTCTGCCATTGGATTTTCTTCAAACTTGAAGGACCCCTAGGGAAAACCTCATCATAGTAGTGGAACAAAATCAAAGTGTTTGGATGGTTAGAAATGAATTTTATTGGTGCCCTAGGTGAGCTATTAGGGCTAGGCCTAGAAAGAGAAGAGGAAGGCGAGAAAAATAATATGTAAAAGTGATCACCCGTGATTGGACCAGTTCCTTGCCTTCGGGAGATATGGAGTCATGGTGAGTTTGTGATTTGGGACTATACCAAATCAAGGAGACCTATAGAAAACTTCACATGGCATTTAGGGTATGAGAGTATTTGCTAGAATATTTTACACTTCGATGCACAACAAATGATGACTTATCAAGGTAAATTCAATAAAGTTTAACCTCTAGGAGCATTAAATTTATTTATGTTAATTAATTAAATTTAAATTTAAGTTGGGTAACAATATAAATGTTATGTGGTTAGGTATTATAAATATTATATTGAAATTTGGATTGGTTCAAAAAAATAATTAATATTTTTTTCAAGTTAATTTAATTTCCACAATTAATATTATGATAACTTTTGATGTAATAATTTGGAGCCTTTTGACTATGAATAATATCTTGTTTTATTTTAAATTAGTGAAAAGAAAATAGAAAATCAAATTAACTATAGTTTAAAAAAATTATAAATTAGAAGTGTATTTTAAAATATATTTATATTTATATTAATTAATCAAGTTTAAATTTAAATATAATTAAAAATATGGAAATTTGAAAATAACACTATTGCGAGTCTCCATCTCAAGTAGAATGCCACAAAATAATTATCAATGAACATAGATATATTTATGACGAATTTGGGTATCTGAAGATGGACAATAATAGCATCATAATTAGAAAAATAAATGAAGATTCTGAGCATTGATAAATTAGATGCGCAGATAGAGTCATTAAGATCGTACCTTTTCAAAGAAAACGTCCTGTACAACGAGAGTATCATTAATAACGCTAATAACCACTTCCAATGTGGTGGTGCCTTGGGTGTCGAAGAATCTCTCATCCCGCCTTAGTACGACTTTCAAATACTTCATATGCATCTGAATACGCATAAAAAAAATACAAGATCCATGGGTATGGAGGAAAACTAGGGCAAAAAAACCTTGAAGTTGAATGAGGATACCCTTTTGCAACTAACGCATAAATAAAATTTGAAAAAATATTATCACAAAAGCCAAGGTGCAATAATCAATGTCCAGAAAAGGAAACGTCAAGGAAATGGGTAGGCTCCATGGGTTTTAAGGCTCACAGTTTAGACGGTTAGGAATTGCCTCATGATTCAGGTGGTTAACATTTCAAGCAATTGTCGGTGGTGGGATCTAATGGTCAAAATCATGTCGTTCATCTAACAATTGATCGAACTGTGAGGAAGGGTAAAGAGTGGCAGCCCAGGGGAGTTATTCCCAGAGGAACGCCTTATGACATAATCAGTACGGTTTATTTTTTTTTTTCCAACCTCTTTCTTGAATATTATTTTATTAATCATTATCTTTGCAAAGAAGTGTAGTAATTATTAATTTAAGCCATTTTCATGTCCATAATCAAAATTTCCAGGATTTCTTTTTATTTACGATTTTCAAGGCTATAGTAATTATTCATTTGGGTCATTTTCATCTACATAGTCAAAATTTTCGAGATTTAGGTTTCACAGATGTGTGGAGCATATTCTCTGTGTCCTACATGGTCTCTCTATGTATAGGATGTTACCATACCACTCTTTTATATTCATGGGATATCATTAACACATTCATTGATTTCCTTGGTTATGAGACAAATTCTATTCGCAGATTTTTCTCACTATAAGGTGATGTATTTTGTTCAAGGTAATAAGTGAAGGAATGCTATTCATAGTAAGAGGTGCTTATTTCCCTTGGTTTCCTCTTTTCAAAAAAGTGTAGGCTCAAATTCATTCTTTATTTGTGATTTACCAACACAAAGGGATGAGTCTTGCGTAGTATGCATGTTGATTATCATATTAGTGGAGTTGGTAGGTAGACAAAGACATTGATTTGAATAATTTCTCCGACTACTTGATATTACCCACAAGATATGCACAAGAGACAACCAATCTGTTTCTACCGAGGGGGAATATTTTTCTTGGTTAATGGCAAATGGAAAGTCAAAAGACTCAAAATAATTAGTCATCCTAGGAAACTTACAATATTCAATACATGTCTTTGATCATTTTGGCATGGGTGTATCTGGTACATAAAAAAGGCTTCAAATTGGATTTCCTAGGTGTATCCTACCACACCCCACTATACCTTTGTGAGTGGGATGAATATTTTCCATATTGAGTTAAAGTATTCTCTTTCTATCATAGTTGGAAAGGAAATTCATGTTTGCCATGGCTAGGCAGAGATTGATATTCTAGCCCTTGTCTTGGGAAAGGAAGTCAAATTTCATCAAATATCGGGATTTTGGAGAAGGATTTTTCATGAACATAACTTCTATTTTAGTATTTTATGTGGCCACATGTGGATAGTAGCATAGAATTTCTCTATCAGCTTCTCCACGCAAAGAGGGAAAATGCATGTATCCTCTTTGGTGTTGGCATGGGTTTGAATTTCCCCATGACAAATTAGAGGCTAGTAAAATCTACTTTTTGTTCATCTCATACATTATGCACTTTGAGAGTTAAAACAAGTCATACTTTTGGACATGCTTAGAAAAGGAGCTTACCATGCTCTCACCTATACTATAAAAAATTAGAATTTGGTGCTGAAAAATAGTCATGAAAGTGTCTCTATCTTTCTTATCCACTACAACAAAACAGGCAATTTGCGTCAGATTTAGCACCAGATTCTAGTGCATTTTTTTCTCAATTGGGATGAGCAACCTGGCGCTAAATCTGGCTCTATTGTACAATTTTTAAAGCGTCCTTTTTTGCACCAAATTTTGCATCTTTTTTACGCCAAATTTTCCATCATTTTTTGCATCATATTTTGCACCAAGATTTTCATTTGGTTTTACAACGGGTTTTGCTTCTAGTTTTGTGCCTTTTTTTGCATCTATTTTTGCATCATTTTTTGCTTCCTCTTTTGTGGAATTCTTTGCTTCTATTTTTGTGTCATAATTTGCATCGATTTTTACACCATATTTGACATCTTATTTAGCGCCTTTTTTTACATCCAATTTGTGCCAATTTTTGCATCTGGTCTTATGCCATCTTTTGCTTCTAATTTTGTACTTATTTTTACATCTATTTTTGTGCCAATTTTTCTGCCTTTTTTTACACCATCTTTTCCATCCAATTTTGCACCATATGTTGAATCTGATTTAGTGCCAAATTTCGCATGCATTTTTGCACCATTTTTTGCATCCACTTTTGCATTTTATTTATCTCCCTTTTTTGCATCCTATTTTGCACCATATTTTGTATTTAATTTTGCATCATTTGTTGCATCCAATTTAGCATCATTTTTAACACCATTTCGTGCATCCAATTTTTCATCCTTTTGAGCATCTAAATTTGCATCCTATGTTGAACCATATATTACATCCACCTTTGCATCCCATTTTGTGTCTATTGTTACGTTCACTTTTGAGCCATTTTTTCGTCTACTTTTGCATTTGTTTTTGCACCAAGTTTTGAATGATTTGTTGCATCATTTTACATCCAATGTTGCATCTCAATTTGCATCCAAAATTGAGCCATTTTTATGCCCATTTTTGCACCATTTTTTATGTCCAAATTTGCATCCTTTTTGGTATCTAGTTTTTCATCCTTTTTGGCTTCCAAATTTGCATCCTTTTTTCTGCCACATTTTGTGTCCACATTTGCATCTCATTTTGCACCTAGATTTTAGTTGGAATTTTCATCTGTTATGCATCATCTTTGACATCCTTGGTTTCACCATTTTTTAGTCCCATTTTGCATCTTGTTTTGTGTCTTTTCTTACATCCTTTTTGCATCCTAATTTTACACCATTCTTTGCATCCTCATTTTGGTGTCCATTTTTGCATCCTTGTTTGCACCCAATTCTGTATCCTTTCATATGCCCTATTTTGTTCCCTTCTTTGTGTCTAGTGTTGCACCCTTTTTTAATTTTACTAAAAAACCCTTTTGTGTCATTGTTTGCATTTGTTTTGATGGCTAGTTTAACATCCAATTCTACTCCCAATTTTTCATCCATGGTTAAATCCCACTTTTAGCTTCTTGTTTAGAGTTTTATTTTATTTCCATTTATGACCACCTCTATGGGTTCATTTTACTAAGTTCATTTACATAGTGAAATATATTAAATTTTCTAAATATCATTTTGCTGTAGGATTTAATGCATGGTTAGATGAAAACAAAACACTCTCAGTTTATCTCAGAAACTAGGACAAACAATTAAGATAAAGGTTGTTCTAAGGCTTAGGATTCTTAGTAGATCAGATGTAGAGTATAGATTAAGAAAAAAGAGAATGAATTTTGTGAGTCCTCGCATGCAGGTCTTCTTGGAGTTTTTTGTATAGCCAAGAAGCGCTCCTAGCTAGCTCCAAAGCTTGGTCTACACATAAGAGAGAGAATAAGCAACCTTCACAACATAATATCTTAATATTTCAAAACTATAAAAAACATATAAATATTATTGATAAATAAATATAAACCAAAAACCCATGCATACATTAGTTAAATAGAAGAAGTAGTAAAGAATGAATAGAAACATATGGAAGGAAGAACAACTGATCTATATGAATAAAGGAGTTGGAGGAAAGTTACAACAATCAGATATAGTTGCAACATCACCTCCCCACAATCATAGCTCCAAACTCTCCCTCTCAAGACAGATCTCAAGAGCGTGACAATACAAAATTCCATCATTTTTTTCAATGGCCAAGCCTCTAATATATAGGAAAGTGGAGGCTATGAAGATTTCCAAATTCCTCCTTAGTTCAATTTGGGAAAAATCTTTTGGGTGAATAATGTTTCCTCATATAAAAAAGGAATTTTCCACTTTTTAGATGCTTTTATGCTTAGGAAAAAGCTTCCCCATGCTTTATGGCTCTTTCCCACTTTTGTATGCTTTATTTTTTAGGAAAAAGCTAAAGATGAGGATAAAGAGATTACATTCCACCATATGTTTCCGAAAGTGACCAAGAATGTCAAATTCAAATTCTAGTTTGCTTATGTTTTAGTTTTTTTTTTTAAAATATATTTATTTAGTTTTTAGTATTTTTTTTTTTCTAGAAAAATATATTTAGTTTTTGGTATATTTTTCTATAAGAAAAATTATATTTTGTTTTATAAAAATCGATTTTAAACATTCCGTTCATGCTAATTTGTGATTTTATGATAGGAGTTTTAATTATATATAGTAAAGTAACTTAATGTCATGTGTTGTGTTGCTGAAATGGGTGTTATACATCTCTTTCTTGCTAAGTTATAGAATGTGCTTAGGTTTTTTAATGCAAAATAAAACTAATTATGTTCTTCATGATATCTTGAAATGTTCATATTGAACCAGGCTAATAAAACAATAAAGTTAAAATAGGTTTCCTTTGTCCTTTATAGATCTTTGCCCCATTAATCTTGGTCTTAATAGATTAATTGTCTTGTGGTGGCCTGAGTGGTCACTTCCATTAGTTGCATGCTTTGTAAGTTTTCAGTTAGTGACATTTTTTAGGCTTGATAATATGTTATTTAATTTATCAAAATGTGTTATTGTCCATATATTGTTAAATATTAATATTAAATATGCTGATTTTTAAGCATGTTTTAGCAAAACTTCCCAAAATGTTTATAGATTGTATTTTATAATGCAATGATACTTTGCTTGATGAAATTGTTTTGGATTTTTTTTTAATGATTCATTGATTGATGAAATTGTTTATGGATATTTTTTTTAGTATATTAAATTGTATGTGATAAAGTCAAAAATCACCTTTTTTTAGATTTTCATTGATCAATTTCCCTTAAGGCCATCAAGTTCACCATTTTGGTCCCAGGTTAAGGAAATATAAGAGTCATGAAGTGGAATTGTCCAAGCACTTAAATCTTGAGACATGTTTCTTTTTAGTCACTTTATACTTTATTTCTATGTAAATTTTTGATGAAAATAGTCTTGGAACATGAGGGGCGTCAATAGTAAGCGAAAAAACAAACTCCTAAAAGAAAAATGGTATGCAAAGCACATCCTAAATAATGTTGATATAAGAAGAAAAAATATTAAGTGAGGTTCAACCTCATATATTTAGAAAATGGGGGAGTAATTTCCAAGTATAGTAGTGATTGATGCTTAGAGATACTTGGGTGGAATGGTTATTATTTGAAATGATTAAGGCATCAAGGTTACCAATATGTTTACCTCTTTTCGCATTATGACAATACAATTTTAGTTAATTGACATTGAGGACTACTACCATGTATCCAATGTCTATGACTCATATCGCAAATGGAAAACCTCTATTTCTCATTCTATTTCTAGCACAAGTAATTTATACTCCCCTTCTCCATGGATTGTTGGGAGTGACTTCAATATTATAAGGTGTCTCGAGGAAAAGAAAGAATGAATCGAAATGTTTAACAAGATATTTTGTAAGCTATACTATTAAAGCCACAAAGTAGTCTCCATTATAAGTTGTCAAGAAATGAGTCTCCAACCCACACATGTGGATCAATGAGATGTAATACATGTGTGTGTGGTTACGAACTCAATACACCTCTATAATAACTCCACAAGCTTATGTATTTCACTCTGTCACATAATTGACAGTAGTGTGACATAAGTAAACAAGAGTAGACATGAAAGCCTTAGGAAACAAACATTCTTAGATCCTCAATTA